>CAMTDV010001632.1:23566210-24166210 GCA_947069175.1 Scalesia atractyloides
TCTCTAACTTGCGTTCGTTAACTTTTTATAAAAACTAAATACGCGGCTTTGATAATTATTTTTCTCAACGTTCAAGTATAAATTCTATAAAAAACAAAGTTGTATTTGAAAAAAAAATAGTGTCGTAAACTATACCTAGTAGTCTAGTACCGTTATCGTAACGCTACTGTCACAAACCAAATCAATACTAACTGAACAACATATGTACCAATGTCAATATTTTCGGGACCAGTATCAGTATTCGTTTTTAAGGTTTTTGAATGAAGTAAAGCACGTGTTGATATCCTTTACAACATAAGTACTGATGTCGGTATCATGGGAATCGGTATCGGAAATCATTTTTATAGTTTTCGAGTGATGTAAAACTTTACCACTTACGCTGAGTACGTTTACTAGTTAATGTTACAATTATTACTATCATGCTGAAATATGTGTTATATTAAAAAAAATACTTTTTGAATGTGACTTTGAAAGGTTTTATCAATTAAATGATGAGTATAAACACATTCTTTTGCTTGTTTAAGTAACAAATGAAGATGAACAAAACTCTTGTTACGTTCATAGACATTCGGTAATCTTATATGTTCATTACGGTTGGTTTAAGTTAATTGATGTCCTTCCACTATGTTTATGATAGCGCCTAGACAAGTACTTTCTCTCAATGGGAAACTATCAACATTATCAATTCTAACTCTCATCTCAAACCGGCAACTTTGGTTCTAGAGATTCCCATGTCATAATCGTCCTTTCTCACCACCAATAGCATGTTCTTTTATCAATTTACATAACAACACAATCTTATTTTTTTTTTGTGTTTGGTTAAGCAAAACCAAACAATACACATACAAGCAATGTTCTTGTCCGTTTTGTTAGCAAATAAGTTTTGGCGATTTTGTAAAAGAAACACTACTAAGAAACAAGTATTCATACAATGGGGGATTCAAGAATTATTTACTGGGGTCTGAATGTTGGTCTTAACAAACATTTCAAAGAATGCGGTCGGGATTTTTGCCTATATGATACAATAAAATTTCTTTTTCAAAGGGTGCACCCACACCTACCCAACCTATAACCTAAGTTCGCCCCTGCATCCACAATGGTTAGTACTTTAATAAATATGTCGCGAAAGGATGTTCTAGATAGAAAGAAGTCGGCCGAATCTAGTTTTTTCACTAATTTTTTTTTTCATCCAAATTAACTTGCAACAAAAATAACAAATAACAGTTTTCTCTACAGACTACAATACCCAAGACATATTTACAATGAGAATTATTGTGTCAAAATAATTTGAACGAAACACTCTACGACCAGGGGCGGATGTACCTCATAATTAGGGGTAGCATCCGCTACCTATTGGCGCTCCGGTGGTAGTGTAAATTTTGAAAAAAATTGACCTTTTTTTTTATTTTGTTACCCCTTTCTTTTAAAACGTTATCCCTATGAAAGTTTTTTAGATTACGACCAATTTACAAAGGAATCGTAAGTCCTTCGTAAAATTGCTAAACTTTTACAATGTGAATCGCCCATCATTAAATTACGACTAATGTTACTATAGAAATCACCAATTATTATTCTGTAAAAAATGTATGAGGAAATATTTGATCTAAAATAATCTTATTATAGTAGTGAAGCACAGTCAATGGAGAAGGGAATATGGGGTAACACGTGTGGTCCTTTGATGGGATTGTTTTCCTTTATTTATATGTGACGAAAATTGTACAAGTTAATTGGTTCACCATAGAAGCATGTACTAGTGATGATTGTTGAAATTTTGTCGATTGAGCTCCAACTATGGAAACATGGTCTACTTTCACACCTTGGGCATCTATTATCTTGTAGGCTGATTTTCAACAAAAGATACAAAACAAGTCATGGCAAAAGCTAAGTTTTTTTTTGGAGGAGAAATCAAATACAAAACAATCATCACAATCACTATCATGGAATATTACTATTAATGAAAAGTTTTACCCCATGGTAAATACTTTGTATTAGCTACAAGAATTCAACAAGTTTAGGGGTAGGGGTGTTGTTTGTTTACCATCACTACCATACTATCAGCCACACTTGAATTTTATGGTTAATTATAGATGACTAATTTGATTAAAATTTCTAGCCCATCATGATGAAAATATGATTGATTGACGACTTAATTTTGTGTTAAATTTAATGATGTAACACACGTATAGAGATATCTCAACGTATGTACGTTATCATGTCTTTTGTTTGGATTGACGTATAAAATGTTTTTCTTACAAGTATTCCTTTACGAAAATACAAGCTAAATCGGCGTGATTGAGGAAATTTCATAACTTATTGGCTGATAACACTCTCAAACTAACTGAACCCTAAGCCAGTTAGTTTTTTTGCTGATGTGTCACTTGTGTGTTGACGTAGCATTTGACGTGGAATTTTTTGATAACGTGACAGCTGACTTGGCTTTTTGATGACTGACAGCTGATGTGGCATCTGTCTGAGTTTTTTTGATGACATGGCAGCTGATGTCAACAAATTGAGGTAGTGTTTAGTTAGTTTGAGAATGCTATCGGTCAATAAGTTGAAAGCTGAAAGTGGTGTTGTACAGATCGAAAGATGAGAATGATATTGACCAATTGATAAAAATTAAGATTATTTAAATCCAATATCCGTAATGGATATGTCTTGGAAAATCTTGTTATGCTTTATAAGCCAAGTTTTCATATGAGGCTTTGCTTTTCGGAAACACGAAACAGTTAAATCTTATGATATATGTGAAACCCACAATCAAAGTCACTTGGATTCCACACACATACATATTGAGATTCAGATATAATCATAAAGATGATTATAATTAATTGATAAAATCTTAAATCTGTAAGTTCCAATATAACAAATTAATTAATAAAATGTTAATAATAATAATAATAATAATATTTATTATGTAGTTTTCTAAAACTAATAAAAGTAAGAAAACAGGATTTTAATGATCCCAATTTTAATATATTGGCCGACAAGAGTTCTAGTTAAAGAAATGTTTTGTGACATTTCTAACTCTTAACTTACTTTTCCTTAGCGATCCCACATTATCTATAAGTTAACCCAGTTGTTTTTTGCTGAAGTGGATTGCCAAATAAGAATTTCCAATCATCAAAACTTTGACTTATTTACTATATACGCAGTCCACGTCAACAAAACATTGATTTTTTTGCCACATAAACAAAACCTAACTAGGTTTGTTTTTATTTAGCACGGGATCTCTGAGGAATAATAGGTTAAAAGTTAGATTTGTCACAAAATATTTCTTTAGTTGAGAATTGATACTATTGCTGGCTAATATGTCATTTAGGGTCACCAATATAGTCAAGCTTGATATGTAAAGTTCAAACTCAAATTTGTTTATTAGATAATAAGCTATAACTTAGGTTTGGACTAGCTAAAGCTAGGCTTAGTTCGAACTTTAAATAGACAAATCTTGAATGGTTCAAAAATAGCTTGATTCGTTTAAACCCTATACAATTCTTCTATCATCTATCTTTAGAATATGACTAATCAATTCTCAATTTTTACCCTTCATGTTTTTAATACTTTTCAAGGAAGAAAAATCATATGCAATGAATTTGACGCAAAAGAGAGAACTATTTTCGATTTATTTTTGGAACTAGTTTAATGAAAAGAAATCACTATGAAAAGGATATCCAAACGGGAAAAAGTTAAAATAAAAACATCAACATCAGTTACAATAACAATAAATTAATATGGAGGAAAATATTTTTTCCTCAAGCACATCATCTCCATTCATGGTTGGTGGTGGTAAATTATAGCTTAAAATTATAATTTTACATAACCATGGAGAAATGCATATGTGCTTCTGATTCTTCTATTGAATATTTTGAATATTTGTATTATTTTTTTCTTTCCAAAAATATATATACATGGTTGTAAAACAAGGTATCCAAGGCCGAATACTTCTCGAGTAATCACTCCAAGGTTGGTTGCCAAGAAAATTTTCTTCAACTCTGCCTAACTACTTGGAATCGATCAAACGCGGTCAAAATCAGCCAGAATCCGATCTAGTAGGTTAACTCGGGTCGAGTTTGACATAAAAAAATAAAGCATTATTTTTATGCCTATTATATCAAATAATGAGTATAATTTTCACGTATTTTGTTATAAATATTAGTAAAATTATATTATTTGACATATATTTAATTTTCGAAAACTAATTTCTTTATTATTTAACATACCGATCCCCAAGTACTCTCAACTCCCTGGTCGACCGACGAGGGAGCGCCTAACGACTTTTGCAATACACACACACACCTTGCTTTGGGGTTTTTCAAAAAAAATTAATTCTTTAAATTTTAATCAAATAGCTTTTTATATTTTGCAATTCCAACCCACATATTTTTTTTCACTTTTAACTCTAAACTTTTCATTATTTTCAATTTAACCTCACAACATTTTTAACTTTAACTTTGGTCCCTTATACTTTTCATCTTTCGTAAATTTTTGTTTAGCGTTTTGTTCTAAATTTTGTGAGTTAACACGACGCAACGTGCGTGTGCGTTCAGTATTTTTTGTTCCGTTCAAAATTCCGCGAGTTAACATGACGCAACGTGCATGTGTAGTTCAATGTTTTTACGTTTATTTTTTTTCATTTGATAAGCTCGTTGCAAGGCACGAGGTCTTGGTCGACTCAGTGTTGGTAGTAGCTGACGGTGGTGTGGCAACGCGGGGAAGCTTAATTCTAGTTTTATATATGAAGTAAACTAGTGGGTTACAATCCGCGTTTCACCATGGGTTGGAAACATAGATAAAATTAAGCAAAAAAATGAACGTGATGATAAAGAAAACACGCTGCGCCAGTATTTCGAAAGTCACGAACAAGTTACGTCGCTATATACGTCTACTCAGTACCTTATCAGAACAATTGTGTCAAATCCATGACATGATTAAGCAATTCATCAACACACCAAGAAGTAGGTCTTTAATTTAGAAACAACAATAACAAACAGGGGATAATACGAATCCTAAAACGTCGATCATAATCAAATTCAAGATCTAGGGATTACCTATATGAAAACAAAGAAGAGGATAGGAAGTAAAATACTATGCATTCGCACACATTCTTTCTGTTAGTTCCTATTTAGGCCATTCGTAATCACTGCACTTTCATCCGTAAAATTTTCAAAGTAATATGCAGTTTTATGTATATCAAAGTGCCATTATGCTTACTAATTATTTATAACTCCATGCATTATATATTCTAGATCTAGTGTTTAAAAATCAAAGATCAGGTAGTTTATGTGGTGAACATGTATATTAAAGTTTATGCGATGAACAAGCAAGTAGTTAGATCTGCTATGTAGATATTTGTTTTGAATGGATTTTTACATATGAATTAGTTTGACATAGGCTGGTTAATATGACCCAAAACAAAGTTCATAAAACATAAAAAAGAAGGGGTTATACATGATCTTAACTTGATTTTTAGGTTACATGGAATTTTGACAGCAAAGCAACTCAAAATGGTTTGCATTGTGTCCTCTAGTTTCTTTTGTAGTCACCAAATCCCTTGGTTATCAAAACTTATGTTAGACCAGTTATTATGAATGCATATTTTTTTAGAATCAATCAATTGATTATTAAGTTCAAATTAAACCAAGATATATATATATATATATATATATATATATATATATATATATATATATATATATATATATATATATATATATATATATATATATATATATATAGGGTGGGGTTTGGCTACAAAGTTCATTTTTCCTACAAGGTGTACAAAGTCATAAAATACCACAATTTCAGCCATAAAACACACTCAAAACCCACAAATAACAGAGTGAAGATCACTAAAACACAATATCCAAACCCTAACAGTACATAAAAACTTCAAACACACCATCCTAGAACTGTGATTATAAAACACAACATGAGAATCAACATAAAACATACTAATGTTCATCATCCGATAATTAAAGCCTTATCATCTAAACATAACACAAAACCTACAAATATGGCGGTTTAGTAATCTTCCCTTTGTTATTTGTGGGTTTTGAGTATGTTTTATGGTTGACATTATTGTGTTTTATGACTTTTTACACTTTGTAGGAAAATGGACTTTGTAGCCAACTCCCACCCTATATATATATATATAGGGTTCATGCGAGAACCACTCTATGTTAAAGTTGCGATTTAACTAATTTTTTTTTAGCATTTAACTTGGGTTGGGTGGGTGGGGGGTTTAGGTTTTTGGAGGGTGGGGTGGGGGGGGGGGGGGGGGGGGTTTAGTTGGGGGGTTAGATTTTTTTAGGTTTTGTGGATGGGGGTGTTTAGGTTTTTGGGTGGTGATGAGGTGGTTTATTTTGTTGTGTTCACATTTGTTCTCGTGGTTCTCGCAATAAGAATGGTTCTCACAATAAGAGTGGTTCCCGCATGAACCCTACCATTTATATATATAAATAGGGGAGAGGTAGAAAGAAAACTCACTTGCGTTAAGGAAACCTTATGTAACAATTTTTTTCTAAAAAAATAGGGAATGTAAGTTACATGATATCATCGAATGTTTTGTAACAAAAAAAAGCGCCGAGGAGGTTTTTTTACAAAAAATTTAAAAATTACATTTTTAGCAAATATATATATGTATATATATATATATGTGTGTGTGTGTGTGTATATATATATATATGTAAACACTAACTTTTTTTAAAAAAATCCCCTCTTTTTTGTTACAAGACGTTCGATAATACGTAACTTACATTCCCTATTTTTTAGAAAAAAAAGTTTGTTACATAAGGTTTTCTTGGTTTTCTTAATTAAGTGAGGTTCCTCTCTATAATTCACACACACACACACACACACACACATATATATATATATATATATATATAATGATAGAACGAAAACCCACTTTAGTTGAAGAAACCTAGGAAACCTCATCTTCACCATTGATTACTTGTGATAGATGGTTGTGGTTGATTTGCTATAAAAACAAGAACACTTTTAGTAAAATAATCGATGAAGTACAAACATGGGTTCCTCTCTATAATTCACACACACACACACACACACACACACACACACACATATATATATATATATATATATAATGATAGAACGAAAACCCACTTTAGTTGAAGAAACCTAGGAAACCTCATCTTCACCATTGATTACTTGTGATAGATGGTTGTGGTTGATTTGCTATAAAAACAAGAACACTTTTAGTAAAATAATCGATGAAGTACAAACATGGGTATAACGGGGATAAAATGCAAAAAAATGATCTTTTGAGAAGGTATATTATTACATACCTGCACTTGTTCAAAAGAAACATGTGATCTCTTACATCTGTTAGACAAGTTATCTAATTTGCAAAGGCACATAATTACATTTTTTATTCTTTGCTCCAAAATCATATATTAAATACACATATCCCAGCAACAACGCTTTTATTAAACTACTAACTAATCTCCGCCATTTATTTTATTCTAATTTAAGTTTGAGACTAATCCACTAATACAATTCTTTTATAAAAATACAGCTAAGAAGTACATTAATGGTGTTTTCGAAAAATGTAACATGTTATCTCTCTTTTCTGACACAAATTGTAACATGATATTTTATCTCTCTTCTGACTCAAAGTGTAACACGTTTCCTCTCATATCTATCTCTCTCTAACACACAGTGTTGTATTATGTCACATTGTAACAAAAATAATCTTCCTACTAAAAAATGTTACATATTTTTTTACGCACATTACGAAAAAAGATGTTACACATATCAAATAATTCGTCTATTTAGAATTGTTAAATATGTTACTAACAAAACATATAAGAGTTGTTACGTTGCTAAGACCCAGTTACGTTGGGTTACATAAAAATGTTACACAAAATTTGTAACATTGCTAATACCAAGTTACTTTGTGTTACATAACAAAAAGGTTACACATCATATGTTACATTGCTAAGACCGAAATGAACATTCATATAAACCCTTGACTTTTGTAAATTAGCACATCCGTTTCATGTAACAAAAACTCACCGTATTTGTATGTAATAAAACCCACTGTGTTTCATTATTATAACAAGAAAATAACAACAACTATTAACAATAATCTACAATTAAGAAAAAAGTAACTTCAATTTAAATCTAATAAACAAGATCTTGAACCAAATTGTTTTGAATTGTTCAGATCTAGATTTGAAACACATTTTTACACAGAAATTGATAAAACCAAATAATTAGAAACAACATAAATAACACATTTTATGGCTTAAACCTGATAAAACATACAAAAAATGTGTAGTTTCATATCATAGGAAAAAAACAAAACTTTAACAGGAACCATATCTGATTCATCATCATCTTCTATCTTCACGTGCAATTTTCTTCAAAAATAAACCAAAAAGGACTCGTCTTCGTGGAGTTGGAAAGAAACGTGACGTATCTAGATTTGGATCTTGTGAAGAAACATGAACTGGATCAGATGCTTATCAGATCTGAAACCCAGATGTTTTAATCTTGAAAACACCACTGGATCTACTAAAGCATCTTCGATTTCTTGAGCTGCGATGGTGGTGGTGGTGATGGTGATGTTCTTTTTAACCTGAAACAAATTCTTGTAATGGTGGGTGTATAATCTAGAACATAAAGTGTTTTATGAAGCTTGGGGTAGATTTAGTTGAGATGAGAGAGGTGGGGTAGATTTGGTTGAGATGAGAGAAGTAAACTTTGTTATTGAAATATAAGAAGAAGAGTTTCATGATGGCAATAATAAGAAGTTTTTGTAGTATATTAATTAGTACAACAAATGAACCTTAAAAGAATGGGATAAAAGGATGGAAGCTAGTTTTGATGCGTACATGCTTTATGCAGCCACCTTCTTTAGTCAACAAAAAGAAATTGCTGAACACACTGCCATGTCCATTGTAAAATACCTATTCTACCATTTTCTTCATCTTGTGCATGTATGACGTGGTTACATCCTAACCATACATGTGGGTTTCTTAAGTTTCTTTATCTGGAGTGGGATTTCTGAGTATAATTCACCTATATATATATATATATATATAACTTTATATTATGTACATAGGGTAGTTAGAATTAATTTGTTAGTCTCAAATGGAAATAATAAGTTAACCCCCCCCCCCCCCCCCCCCTAAAAACCAATTAAAATATTTTTTGAAGCTAATTCGAGCTACAAATAGCGTGAAACCGGAAAAACTTCCCAAGATAAGGCAAAAGGTTACCTAACATAATTCTGATAAGATACAATATCCTTTTTCTTGAAGAGATAGGGTTTCCGACAACATCCAAACATCACCACCATCTGTCTTCAGTTTATGTACAACCTATGGCCGCCATCAAACCACCGAAAACCAATCCCTTCGCAACCATTTCAAAGACCATCTTTGCCACCACAAACCCCATCAACCCAAATACTCACTGCCGCCTTTACCCCGTGATGATCTTTCTCTCATATTCATCATCACATTGATTGACTCGGCGGTGGAGAAAGACACCAGAATCGCAAGCCCTAGCAACAAATCGACTTATCCAACCTCCGTCACATCAAGTCAACTATAACAACCTTCACCCTCTTCCATCTCTCCACTGTTGACACCAATTAGATCTCTAAGAATTAGATGGGAGAAATAGATAAGAGACGAGAACAAGTACACAGTTGACAGAGTTGAAAATACAGAAGAAACAACAATGATGTGGTGTAGCATTGTTAAAATCACAATTTCACCCTGCTGGCTGCTACTGTTCATTTCAATACATTTTTTTAAGTATGGTTTAATATACATATTTGTTTATCTGTTAATATACCATACATTATTAACATTGCCAATTTATATTTATAATAAGTTAATAAACAATACATTAACAATTTATTTTATCCATCGACTTCATATATATATAAATATATATCACAAGGTTAGAATCCCGTGTATTACAAGGTTTGAGTAAATGTAAAGTTATATACATATATTAACACAAAAGGTCATTTCTTTAAAAACTTGTGTATTGCCCAGGTTAAATAAGGCTTCGTCTATTCATACACGGCCTTTGGCTGTTTTTACACACATCACACACCTATACGCTGCGTTTTGGCCAAAGCGCAACATATAGGTATGAGGTCAACTATAACATTCGTCAAAACGGATCGTAGAACCAGACAAGTTTTTGTAACCCGATCCGTTTTCATATTCCATGTAATTTTATTTAATGTTTAAGTAATAAAATGTCTCTGATTCTATGTCATGATGATATATGTTATCATATTTGGTGATTTATAGTCTTATACAGGTTATATATAAGTTTGTAAATTCATTTCCATGTATTTTGAAGCAATCATCCATTTCTCAAGATCTAAGACTAACGTTTTTATTAAGTTGACCAAAAACTTTGGTGACTTCGTTAACACACCTAACACTCATATCCTGACCTTCTTATCATCCAAACTTCATTATATACATGTCTTAACATAGGACATTGTGTTTTGGAGGGTTTTTATGTAAACGATAAAAAGTAAGAAGCTCTACAAGTTGCATTCTTAGTTCTTGTCTATTTAAAGCCCCAAGATATACTTGGTAAGCAAGTAGGTTCAAATGGTGCATAAAACCGGGCCCAAGCGTAATGAGAATCTCAAACACAAGTTTGAGAATGTAACCCTCGACCTACATCAAGATCCAAGGTTTAAACCCAATTCTTGACACCATGAATGTTGGATTACTGTCTTCCATATGATAGTACTATGAAAATAGTGAACGTAGGCGAAAACCATGCGCAAAACGGAGTTACAACAAAGCGAGAATCGCGAAAACAAATTTGCTGTTTGTTGTTGATTTGCAAGACACGCGAAGCCCCTTTTAAATTCGTCCCATATCGCCCCAAATACCATTTTGTGCTCCCTTTCACAGCTATAAATACCCTTGCTTGGCTCCTTATAGCATGCAACACCTAGTTTGAGTATAAACAAGCGGAATAACCAAATTTGGTGGTTCAACAAGGGCAATACCCCTTTGGGTGTTGTGCGTAGTAGTTTTTATTTCTGCTCTCGACGAGGAGGTGTTACCCTTCAAGCTCTTCTCATTTTGCAAAGTTTTATTTGAGGTAACTTTCCTTTCCTTTTCGATATTCATTTATTAATTGCTTTCTTATTTTAATTAGTTTAGTTTAGGTTCTTAGTTAAAGAGCATTAGGCTCGTTTAGTTAGCCTTGTTTAGACTCGCCTTTAGGCTTGGCGTAGCCTTGTAGAGGCTCGTTAGGCCCAACGAGTCCAACATATCATGTTTATTCATTTAGCCATTCTTGGCATAATGTTTACTATTTCCTTGTTTCATTCATTTTCTAGGTTAAATCACACTTATCATTTGGATTTTCTCCTTATTCTCGTGCGGTTTTCACTAAGGATTAATGAAACACAAACTGTGAGTAGATCTTACTTTTTCCCCCTTTATGTCACTTTAACTTTTTGGGGTGTATCGTGTGTTAAAATTTCTTAATGTTTCTTATTTATTTCAACATACAAATCAAAGTGTCTTTATGTGCTCATGAATTGTATCATATGTTTCGTTACTTGTTTCATATACGTACACTTACTTGTTTATCGCTTTGAGTCATTGGTTTCGCTTTTCGCCTTTAGAGGGCTTGAATCCCATCATTGTTTCATTACTTATGTTTTGTTTTGTTTCATTTTATTATTTGATGTGTTTGTATTTTATTGCTAATAGATGTCACATATACACTTAAAATTGCATGTTAATTATCTTTTTTTTCTATAAAATAAATTAACTAAACTATTTTATCTCAATTTGAATCAAAGATCTATTCACCAACTATTATTGTCCCAGCTTTATTTTACACATAATATAGGTACACAAGGTTGATTGCACGATGGGAAGACACATTGCGCTCTTGACTTTTGTCCTTACCCCCGATTTTTGCCCTATCGCTAGTGGTTACTCCCGATCCGAAGCACCCCTTTTCCATTCATAGAGAGATCCAATTGTCAAAATCAATAAAAAGGCCATCATGGACCAAGATCCAAAGAGGATTGTGCGTCGGAATAAATTAATCAAGACTTTTGTTTCGTATTTTCCTTGGATATTGTATTGAATTTTATTTGAAATTATATGGTTATGTGTGACATTTAATATGGTTGAATTAATTACTTAAACTTTAAATGCTGTCAAAAGCTATGGGCAATCCATCATGTCGTTTCATATCTGTTGCGGGTTGGGGTGTGACATCAACGACCAAAGAGTGACTGTGACAGTTGTTTGTATGTCGACTGCATCTATATGTTGCGATTTGGCCAAAGTGCAGCGTAAAGGTGTATGATGTGTGTGAATGGTTTTTGTTTTGGTGTGGTGTGGTTGTGTGAGTGTATTTGGTTGTGTTTTTGTTTGAAAAGTTGTGTATTTTGTTTTAATAGATATTTAAGATACTCTACATTTTTTAATATGAGTTGTATATCTGACTTATTATGCTATTGTTTTATAAATTTAACTCATTTTATTGTTACATTGATTGTATATTATTTCTTATTTTCACAATTACACAAACATGTTTAATTAATATATCATACAATATGTCGCGAAAGAAACATTTAAAGATATTACAAACATCGTATAAATAAAGATCATCTGCATAAATATATAATTAGTTTGTACATACAAAACAAAAGTACAACTGAATGTCTGATACAAAATAAAAACTAAAGTAACATATGCTCGTCATCCTCCTTTGGCGGTGGTGATGGTGGCAGTGGAAGCTCCCCCAATCACGCGACCGCCAGTAACTTAATCAGGGTCCAAACCATCCACATCTGATAGCGCTCAACATGTCGGAGGCGGCGATCGAAGCCCTGAGCGATCACCCGTGCAATAGGAGGCAAGTCCTTGTAGATGTGCTATGGGTACTGTGGCGACTGCTGGGGCGCTGTCGGCGGTGGTGGTGGAGACCATCATCCTACTACTGAGGCTGAGCCTGAGGCTAAGGCTGAGACTGAGCCTGCGGCTGAATAGGCGCTGGTACTCCCGACCTCAGCTCAAGATAAACTGGTATCTCCATCGGGACAAAAATCTCGTAGTTTGGCGTCCGAAACTGAACACCGATGCCATGGAAGGTGTGCGCCATTCGCATGGAGATAACCTGAGGTTTACTTAATGAAATCTATCTAATGGCCGAGGCCATGAGGGGGTCATGCTGTTGAATGATGTCTAGTGAGCGTGCGATGACGGTAATGTACGCCCCACCGTACAACAACCCACGCTACTGCCAATGATGTGAGGAGGCAAAGTACTCCGCCAAGCACGTCGCGAGCGCCACTACCTATGCTACACTAGACAATACAAAAAGAAATGGTCACTCAGGTTGACCTTGTCCCGACTGAAATGGCGTGGTACAATGGATGAGGCGATATACGATGTAAGTATCGGTATAAGGGGTCTCTGATAGCGGTCCCCTTTCCCGAGGATTTACCAAAAGGGCTCTTGGTAATAACCATCCAAAAACTAACGAGGATCTGTCTGTCTGTCTCTCTGATTCCCTCAGTGTAAAGATCTGTAGCAAGCTCTTGAGGGGTGTAAAACCCCAAACGTTTCAAGAGATATCTCATGGACCTTCCCGGTTAAACGAAAACCTATCTCCTGAAATGGGTGATCTGGGTCCTCTACATAACCCTCCGGCCGCTCAGTATAAGTAAATGACGAGATAAACTCAACAGTCAGCTCTTGATAGCACTCTTCCTTCGTAGTCTAGAACTGTCGAAGCAACGGAGTGTCGAGTCCAATAATGTCTCTGGCCTTCGATGCCTCCCCAAGCGTCTCCAAAAACGGCCAATCGATCGTGACATGTCCGCCGATCCTTATCATACGCAATTCCTCGCACCAAATATAAGGATCCGAGTTAACCGGAAACTCCAAATATTGGTGCCCATCCAGTGGATCAACCGCATGCCCTTGGTTAGGAACCTTCTCTTCAAAATCCATCTCGTCAAACATATCCTCGTCCACATTCATCCTGAAAATTACACAATCGATATATATATAACACATTTATTATTAAAATTATAAAAAAACACATTTTATTCTAAAATTAAAAAACAATTTTTAGTTTACAATATAAAACACATTAAATTTTATAAAACAATTTTAACTTTTAAAATATAAAACACATTTATTAATTAAAAAAACAAAACGTTGCGTTATGGTTGAAGCATAGCGTTTCACCCCTTCAGTTTTCAAACCAACATCAAAATCACCCCTAAATCCCACAACTTAAAGCAAAATCCAACCTAAACATGTTATAACGTGAAATTATAGTTGAGGAGATGAACATACATACCTTAGTATATCGAGAAGTTGACTGTGTTTGTTATTTGAAGTGTGTGTGTGTGTTTGAGATATGAGTTTGTGTGCGGAAGATGGGGCATGTTTCAGACATATATGCAGCGTTTCCCTTTCTAAGTGCAACGTTTAGGTTTATTTTTGTATAAAAAATTAATGTGGCACGTTTTAGTCATATGCGAAGTGTTTTACACCTTAAGTGTTGCGCTAAGACCTAACTGCGACGTTTAGGTTTAATTTTTTTTAGAAAAAGTTGTTTTTTAGTAATTAATTAACAAAACCTATTAAATCAATATACGTTTAACATTAACAAATACAACAACAATCTTAACCTATATATGGATGTTTGGCACTACATTGATGTGAGGGGGTGGGTACATTATCCTTTGATACGCGTTGTTTCGATTCTTGTATAAGCCGTGCCAGGCTACTGCAATATCTGCTTTTTTCAAAGTCCAAAGATAGTTTGGGAGAGGCATTGGGTACTATCCTTCAAGCTTTACATGGATGAAATGTCCACCATCGACAAACACAACCACAACCACTTGATGAGGTTCCTCAGCTTCATCCAGACCGCCCAACAGAGGGGAAATTGTATCTTTGCCACGAATGTCGAATGTGTGAACAATAACTCCATATCTTTGAGCAACAAGAAATTTTGTCTCAGGCATCACTATATCATTTTAGCTCTCAGCTCAACCTACTCCATGAAAATCTATCCTATTAATCAATTCAACATAATGTCCTAATTTTTCCAGATCGAAGACTTGCCTCCAAATACCCTCGTTCATACGTAACTCCATTCAAAGTTGTCACCGGATAGACAAATACTTTGTCTATTTCCGTCCTAACCCCACAGCTACCAATCGAAACCCACAATGACCATCTGGTTTCACATCCTTTATTTTCAAGATGTATGGGTGAAACACTTTTGGAATTTGACGTGCATAGTTCTCGATAGCTATATCCGACTTAGGACCCAACGTGATCATTGGGAAATCAGGGTGTAGTTTAAGTAGTTGTTTTTCTTGTCTTTTAGAGTCTTGGGATGATACGTACGAGCTATGACAGGGACGTTCGTCACCTCTAACCTCCAAACACTTCCCTTTGACTCCATAAACCCTATCAACTCAAACGGGAACCTATTTTCTTGCTACCTATTTTCCTCACCGTAGCTACACTCTTATACTCCCTACCAAGAGTGCATTAAAACCACACCTTGAAATTATTTCCTCTTTTACTCGATCTTTTAATCATAACGACGTAACCATTGTCCTTTCCCGTCTTTTGTACCCAATTTACTAACTCATCACATTCCAAAAAGGTCCGGTTTGTCTCAAATGAAAATATAAATGGGTAAGAGCCTTCATCATCAATTAGCAGATTCTCCTACACATCATCGTCTCCCTTGTCTGGATAGTCTTGCTGTACAAAGTTCTACTCACCACCATCTCCTTGGTTCGGATAGTCTTGTTGTACAAAGTCATGCTCACCACTGTGTCATTGGTCCGGATAATCTTGCTGTACAAAGCTTTGCTCACCACCGTAGACGTGGTCGGGAGAGTTTGGCTGACCGTACGGGTATTCAGCCTGTGGATAGGGTTCACCTCCGTATCCGTAATTCGAATATTCGTGTTGTGCGTAGGAGTCCTCCACAGGGATATTCAAGTCCAGCTGCACCGTATTGTCACGATAACGAGTTCCAGTGACAACCTCCTCCTCCCTCATGTTAGACGGGACCGGTTTCTCGTACGAGTCAGAAATAGCGGTCCCGTTGTAAGAATCTGGAACATCGGACTCGTCAGAATATTCACCGAAAAGGTAGTTGTTTAACCACAACATCGGTAATCACTGAAAAAATGCTTTACTAAAACAACAGAATGTGAAAAACTTGAAAAATTCGTATGCATGGTCGGTTTGATTAAAATAGACAACCTCGTACTCGAAGCGCTGCGCTTTGTCCAAAGCGCAACGTTTAGGGGTCCCCATGACACTGTTGCTTTGTCAGCTTGTGTCAACTATCACAACGGTCAGCTCAGCTTTTGTCGGACGGAATCCTATACGTTGCGCTTTGGCCAACGCGTAGCGCATAAAGAGGTGTGGAAATAAGCACATGCATGTGCAAATATCATGATCCTTAAATAAATGCGTGTCTTACACCAACATGATTATCAGATAATATTATAAAGATAATGTGATTATTTATTTAGATAAGCGCTTCTAATTTTAGTGTCCTAAGTTACTATTACTGAAATTATAAGTAACTGTACATGTTATTTGATACTTTATTAGTAATTATTGTTTATATCCAAATAATGCATTTTATATTCTTAAGTAGGTATCCTCGAGTCAAAATGTCAATGTTTTATTTTTTTTACTATCTTAATGATGTGTATAAAGTAAAATAATACTAGTTAATATTATTTGTATTGTCATATACATTATTGAATTTATCTAAATTAGATTTATTAGATTTAGTTAAATTGTCATTCAATATTTAATACTATTATTTAAGCGTGAAGAGACATGTTCAAAGAAAATTTCATTTATCACTATATATAATTTGGATCACTGATCACTAGGGCATTATCGTGACATCGGCTGAACCACCGGATCATATACATCTCCATTAGGCCGTAATGCCTATACACCAATTCAGGAGAAAATCCAATAAATTTGGAAAAAACTCCCCTTCTGAGAATCGAACCCATGACCTAATGATTGTTAAGCCTTATCCCTACCTCAAAAGTACCACTAGGCTATAATACCATGAGTTGAGAAAAATTAAATATGATAAAAGTTTTAATATTTATTCATTTTTAGTTATATCAGGATTTTTAAAAGTCTAATAAATAATGTGTTTATTCTTTTAAAACTCTTAGTTTCCTATTTTACTTATGGTTATTCAAACTAATGGCTAATGACATATGCAAATTACAATATAAAGCTATTGGTAGATCTTGTAATTATCGTTTTTAGATTTATAATATTTGAAGTGGTTAATATCAACAAGATCTTTTAGTCAACAAGATCATCTTTATAATATTAGATGAGCCTACCACCAATAGAGTCAATAAATTAAAATAACGAGAGAAAGTTTTAAAAGTTGGGACTAGGATTTGAGTGTGTAGGTTAAGGCGGTATGAGGTATCCTTATTTTATTTAATTAGCTAACTAGGTTAGAACTTCGTGTATTATACGGGTTGTATAAATGTAATTATATATAATAAATAGTAAAAAATATATTTAAAAAAACTCGTATATTGCACGTGTTGAATAAAATATAATGTTATATGTTAATACAAACAGTTATCAAGATTTATCTTTTAAAAATGAACATTGATGTACTATTTACTTATTATAACATTTTACTTTGTTTTTTTATTTTGCATAAATGTAATTTTATATAATAAATAATAATAAAGATATATCTTTAAAAAACTCGTATATTATACGTATGAATAAAATATAATGTCATATGTTAACATATAAAGTCATCAAGATTTATTTTTTAAAAACTAAACTTTTATATACTATTTACTTATTATAACAGTTTACTTTCTTTTTATATTAATCATTAGGTTAAAAACGCATGTATTACATGGGGTTGACTCCCATTTTTATGATATATTCAAATTATGAGATACAATTATTTTAGTAGTTTTATGCACCTTCATGCTTATTTGTTTATTTCATTCATAAACACTCATCTTAAATTTGTATTCAAGAGAATTTACGGTACAAAAAGGTGGAGATGGATCCCCACGTTTTTATATATTCCATCATTTTTATGAATTATACCGTAAAATCGAAAATTAAATTCTCTTTGATAGGAGTATAGAATTGTTATTTTTTAAAAAGGGTATTCTTCTACATGTTGATGCAATGTGCGATAAATGATGGGTTTAAACCAATTATAAAAGTACGCCTAACGTTATAGCGATGCGTCTAAAAACACTTACAATTTGTTAGAAGCATATGCCTGACTAGAATAATTATTTAATTCTAGTGAAAAATAATAATACAATTATTAAGTATATATATCAAACAGGAACATTTGATTGATAATTTACCATAATTTCAATTACCGAACTTTAAAATATATATATTTACTCATAATAAAAGCAAATATTTATGCTTATCTATATTTGTGTTTAAATTTATTTATGGAAGAACAAATATTTATTCTTATCTACATTTTGTTTAAAATATTATTATTTAATATGATCATGATAAAAACAAATGTTTATATTCTTATATAACTTTTTGTTTAAAATTATTATTATTATTATTATTATTATTATTATTATTATTATTTAATATGATCATCATAAAAAAAATTATATCATTATTTAATATATGAGAGATAATTAGAAAAATAATATGAGAAAACACCAGAAAGTGAAACATGTAATAAAAGATTTTTATTTATTAGTATAAGAAGATTAACTAGGCTAGAATTTCACATGTTATATAGATTGAATAAATATAAATTTATATACATAGTAACAAAAAGAAATTATGTTTAAAAAAATTTATGTATTACATAAGTTGAAATAAAACCATGTATTATACATGTTAAATAAAAATATATAATGTCATCAATTAACCCGCGTAGTCTTCAAAATATGTCTACAATGAACTTTGTCATAACATTTATAAATTAGGTTAACTTATTAATTAATACATATGATTTCAAATGTAATTTTTTATGTAAATTGATAAGTGCTAATGCAGCAAAAGTGAATTATTCCTACCAATATCATTTTAACACACTTAAGTTAACCTAAATCACAATTATAAATATATACAAATATTCATACATATAAAAGGTTAAGGGCTTAAATTTAGATTATTTAAAACAACCTATTTTTTACATATTTTATTATTTAAACCATCTAAACATATTAAATATTTTGAAAATTTATAGAAAAAACTCATCAAAACAATTATTATCATTATTCTTTAATTTCTAGTATAACTTTACGAATATAATTTTAAACTTGGTGATATTTTAAGACTTAAATATAAGTTTTAAGTAGTAAAAAATTATTTAGAAAACTCATAATTAATTTCATGTTAAATTCACTTGTTAATAAATGTAATAATTCTTTAATAATTGAATGAAAATTATCTATAATTAATTAGGTGAGAGATATATATGAAAACCAAAATGTAGATAGCTTAGAATAATAATAAGTGTCCCAAATTTTTTTTATTATATAGAATTGAAATGAATATAATATAGATATAGATGCATATATAAATATATATGTATATAGATAGATAAAAATAGATATATATATAGAGTGAAAATATATTTAGGAAACCTACTTGAGATCTAGAAAACCCGATGTAATATTTTCTTTTTTGTCTTTTTTGGGTAGCTTTCGTATGTTTTTATCACTAAAATAAAAAATAAAAAACGCTGACAGGAAGTTTGTGTTACACATATTACACATCAACTCGTTTTTGTTATTATGTCATATGAGTAAGTACATCTATGTAACACAATATTCTTTCGACACTTCTTTTTAGCAATGAAATTATATATGAAAAGCTAACTAAAATATGAAGAAAAAAATGTTACATAAAAGTTTTCTTATCTTAAATACGTTTTTTAATATCCTTCCCTAAATATAGATAGATTGTACAACAATGCTAACTTTTTTACTTACTCGGACATACATTTTTTTAATATCCTTCCCTAGATATAGATATAGATAGATTGTATAACAATGCTAACTTTTTTACTTACTCGGACAAATTTCTGTAAATATAAATTTGTAATTTTGTGGAATCAGTTTGATTTCTTTAGAATTAAGAAGTATTTCAAAAAAGTTGGCATTTCTTGAAATGCCAAAATGCTAAATTTGGTATCTTAACTAATCTTAGATTCTTCTTCTTTAATGGAAAAATCTTTCTTCATCGAACATCCAATTAAAAAACAATTCCGTTTGGATATTTTGATTGAACTGCATTATGTTTTTTATTAGAATAATACAAAATTATAATTGAAGATGACAGAGTTTATTAAGGCTATTCGGATGGTGTTTTTGATTATCACGATGAAGAAAACTTGCTACTAAATTAAATAAAAAAATAAATGAATTTTTGTTTACAGTTTTTTGAAGAATAAATTATATTACATATGTTAACGGTTATATAAGTCTTAAATTAATCAATATGCAATAAACTAAATTTATGATGTTATTTGAATAAAACTGGTATCAATCTTCCAAGTAAACCATGCTGATTCTGATTAAAAGTGTTATTGCCTAAATTTGAAAAATGAATTAATTTATGGAGTTTACTTTAGATCTCCTTATGCTTATCTTTCGTTATAAATGTAGAAGTGTAGAGAGAAAACTGAATACAACACTAACAGACTTGTAATCTGTTAACCACCAATAAATAAATTAAATACCTTAAATTTTTAGGGAGCAATTAATGAATTTTATAAATACCAATTTATGAATTCTACTAATATCAAATGGCAAAAGAAAAAAAAACTTTCGAACACTAGTTTCTCCAATTAGAACCAGAAGTTCTATGTTATTTCATAAAATTCTTGATTTAGTAGACAACTAATTTTTATTGAAGATTAATATGCGACAATTGTTTAAGTTATACAAAATCAAGGAAAAAAAATAGAAATCTAGAAAAGAATAAAAAGATAATCCGGGGACAAGATCTTAGTCGCTTAAAGGTTGCGAATTATTCGATGTTTAATCTCTTTTTTCTACCGTTAACTTTGTTTTGTAGTTAGATTCCAATATTCATATTCAAAAATTGAAAATAATACTTTTAAACATGGATTATATTTACAAATAAGAGATCACATATACGAGAAAAATATATAAAGTGTAGGTGTAAACCCTGTAAAATCGTGTCCAATAGTATATTGACACGTGTTGTATTTTAAATAAAGTCTGTTAAAGACCAATAAGGACTAAAGGCGTCAACATGCTCAAACTGAGCCTCTGAGTGACGGTCCGATGTCAACATGCATAACAGCCTCTGAGTGACTGATATGTCAACATGCTTAAATCATTAGCCTCTGAGTGACTGATATGTCAACATGCTTGAAATTTGGCTTCTGAGTGACTGATATGTCAACATGCCCAGCCTCTGAGTGACATCGGAATCAACATGCTTATAATAAGCCTCTGAGTGATCCTTTGTGAAGTCCTAACTCTCATACGTGCCATTTGTTGGATGAGAGGGTTCAATTTTGTATATATGTGAAAGTTGGATAATGGAGGGATTAAAAGCGTCAACATGTTAATTTATACCTCTGAGTGACCTTTTAACGAACCGAGAGCTCGACAATGTCCGGGCATAATCCTGGGTATGCCAAGTACTGGCTACGAAGGGCTAAAAGTGCCAAAAAAGTGTTTAAAAAGGTTTTTAGAAGCTTTTTAAAGTTTAGGGGCTAAAGTGTCAAATTTTGAAAGTGGCCAGAGGGCGGTCGCGAGCCGCGAGAGACCAGGCCTGGGTCTCTCGCGGGAAGCGAGAAGCCCTCTGCTGCAGAAAATTTGTTTGGTCTCCAAGCAAAACTCCAAAACCATTAATTCGAAACCATGGCTTCTCTAAACTGCCATGCCACGTTTTGGGACACTTGTAAGCTTCTTCTTACACCCTAAACACCTGGCTTCACCTCCTTTGAGTTCTCCAACTATAAATAGGTGATCAAGTTCACCATTTGAACTTGCACCTTTCTAAATCATAACGATTCTCCATCCTCTGGAAGTTCCTAGCTGAAAGGAGCATCCAACTTAGTTCTCTTGCATTGTAGAAACCTCTTGTAAGTGTTTCTTGCTCTTGCATTTTCGTTTATAAGCTTTTATAGCCAAAAGTCAAGCGTTTTTGTAAAACACTTTGACTTTCGGTTAGATCATTATGGTCCAGTCATTGTTCAAAATGAACATGGCTAAGTGATCGTATTAATGTATGTGTTAATCCCTATAAATGGTACCTCCTGAAGATCACGTTTGCTAGACCAATTGACGGGTCAAAATTATGATATTAAAAAGTCAAACAGGCCATTTTTCGTAAAAATCATAAAATGATCTTATATATGTTACGAAACCTGTTTTGACACTTAAACAAATTGGTAATTATTATTAGAACATGTAAGTACATGTTCGGCTCTTCAATTTCGGTTCTAGGGTCGTTCGCAACCGAAAGTCGCAAAGTTTGAATTCTGCTTTGACTTTCAATTCTGACCCGATTTAGATTAGTTACATACTGATCTAAAGTTGCATTATGATCATAATATAATGTAGCATACCCTCTGAGGTTATATTACATGATCATAATCAGAATCCAAGTTCAAGCGCAAGTTCCATAATTATGCCATCTTTGACCAAAATGTCATTTTTGCATAAAACAAAGTTTTAAATGGTAATGAACTTGAAAATGAGTTTCTACTGATGTAATATTATAAGTAGGATTATTTGGGATGTTAAACCAAGTTATAAACTGAGTTTTCAAGCAGTTCCTTAAACTATGTCAATAATTGACGATTTTAGCCCCTGTGGCTTATAAAATAGTTTTAATCAAATCTTTTCAAGGTAAATCATTTACCTACTGATATGTTATATTAAATAACATATTTTAAACATTTCAATCTAACTTTAACATCAGTTTTCATAAACATCACTTAAAGACGTCCTATTACGACATAAGCGCCGTTTCTGCGCATAGTATGGTTTTAAACCATATTAATGGACCAAGACTTATTACCTACTGATTTTAACTTATTTTAAACATATTTACAGTAGGTACACGTTATAAACTTAGAATCCCAAATAATTTTGTAAAATGACCAAAATGCCCCTTCAGTGCATAGTTTGGTCATAAAAGGTAAAATACACATATAATTGATATCCTACTGATATTATATCATAAATAAAGTATTTTTCCAGAATACTTATAATCATAACATTAAATTATATTCAAGTTCCTTTTATATGATATGAAATTACCAAAGCGCCCTTATGAGGCATAATTTCGTTTTAAAACCTTAACGGGCATACACGTTGATATCCTACTGATATCTTAACTTATTTAAAGTATAATGGCATATAGAACTTGTACATAACTTATTCGGTTACCTGATATCGCTATTATGCGCACAGTTACGTATATGTAACTATTTTATAGAAATTAACCTACTCTCGACTTATTTTCTCTATACGGGCTTGGGATACGGTAAATTATTTCCGCTTGGTCCAAAATGGGGTAATCGAATGCCCGCTTGTGGCTAGTAAACCCGCATATTTCGTTTTAATCAGTTTTGTTTGATAACTTAAACATCGGGGGTTAAATTACCGTGTCCTGGATATCCTCGGCTCAATACAATAGATATTGGCAACGGCCTTAGCACGGGGTGTAGGCATACACCTTTTGATGCTCATATGCAATATGCCCAAGACGTTGGGGATGACTCCTTCATGAATCCTGTGGTGTGTATTTAATCATGTCCCAGTTTCTGTCCCGGGCCCTGTATGTATTGACAAACATGTGAATCTAATACAAGGTTGCAAGGTCAACTTTCCCAAGTTAATAAAAGATTTTGTGCCGTTTTGCACTTAAAAGCCATTTTAAAGTTTTCAAAATGAGTCAGTTGGGTGTATTTACCAGCGTAAGCTGACGTATCGTCCAATGGATAAACTGCAGGTACAATACGAAATAGGCCGGAAGCTGCTCGGTAGTGAATAAGAGGATCTTGCAAATCCTTAGATCTGCCCTAAAGTCTGTTTTATATTCTTTCTTGTACATTTTAATGATCCGCCTGTGGATCTTCTATTACGAGCCTGTATATTATTTTATTTTAAACATTCGGTTTGTAATAGTAATTTTACTCCAAGACTTCCGCTGTGCCATGTTTAATTGACAATGATGTTATCAACTAACGTCACAATACTCCCCACCTGGGCCCACCGGTGTATAGATTTGGATAGGAAATCCGGGGTGTGACAGGTTGGTATCAGAGCCAACGTTTGAGAGAACTAAACACTACCCTTCTTGTGTTTAGTCTCAAACTTACACGTGCACATTCCTTAGACTTTCGAGTCTAGGCATTGACCTAGGATTTACTCATTTCATTATTAAGTTATTAGTATGTTTTTGAATTGATTTTTAAACAGGAAAATGCCGCCACATGTGAGAGGACAAAGTGGAAGAGGAAAATGTCCAATGAGGGGAGGACCATCAAGGCGCATACCCCCTCAACCTCAAACCCAGATGCCTACCAAGAATCAGGAGATTCGTCTCCTTGGCAACCAGCAAGACGTTCTGTCTCTAATAGACACTCGCCCTCACATTCCCAAAATTCTTACCATTCCTACGACTCACACCATTCACACCATTCCATTCACACTCTTACCATGAAGAATTTAACCCCAACCATTATTTCAACACACCTCCAGCCGATCAAAATCAGTTGAACCAACCACACCCTATGGACGAGGACTCCGACCCGGAGATGCCACCGTCGGGATCAAATATGCATCCATTGAAATTTCGAGCGATTCAAACTCTCATGCTAGATCGCCCTACCAAGGTTCTAATGACTGGAACCAATACTGGAACCAATTCACCTTCGCCCACACTCCTTCTCACCACTCTCAACCACCCCTTGTTCAAGAAGATGTCCACATGGAACCGGTGGACCAACCTCAACCACCACCTGAACCACCAAGAAGGAAGCGTGGAGCACGTATGTCGGTACGTGCAGGACAACGGTCGGGATCGCTGCCACCTTTGCCAAACTCCTACCCCACGATTCAAGAGGATCCACAAATGGGTGGGCCCTCTAACGCCTCACATGTGGTTGAACCAACACCAATACCCACACCTACAGTTCAACCACCACCATCGGGTTATACTAACCCAATCCCTACATATCCAGACACGCCTGGATATGATCCTTTTAACCCGTTTACACCGGTAGACTATCAAGCATGGTCACAAGACCCATACATGCAGGCGGTTATGCACAACGCACTTTACCTGTCTCCTTTCCCACCTACTTATCCAACGACGGGATATCCAACTTATGGGGGTACCAGTATCCGGTTATGCCACAACTCCAACCACAACCTCCGCCACCACTTGAGGCCATCAATGAGGCCTTGGAAAGAATGAAAGTGATGCAACAACAGGCGGATAAAACGGAGAAGAAGACAAATAAGTTCTTCAGGAAACTCTCCAAATTAGTTAAGGGAAAGAAGGACGAGTAAAGTCTCTCCTAATACTATGTAGTCCCTACGAGGACATTGTTATTTCTTTAGTCCCTGTGTGGACATTTCTATTTCTTTAAAGTCCTTGCATGGACAGTTTATTTCATTTTCAAGTATTGTAATTTCTATTGGAAAATTTATGAAGTATTTGGAATTATATATATGTAATCATCCTCTTGAAAACGAGAGTCTCGATTTACTCGAAATTTAAGCTCTGCTATATAATTCCAAAAGATCTTAATGGATTGATTATGCCAAGTGACGTAGACCACATATTGGCCAAGAAATGATAGTTAAGTACGAAGGGGTCTTCTATCAGGATGGTTAAGGGAAGTTATCCTTCTATCCAGAGGTAAAGGACTAGGTCCCAAACCTCCAAGGTCATTAAGGTCGAAGGTGACCGGGACCATTAATCAATCATTAAGGCACTCTTATGTTAACATTCAAGTAATGTGCATACTCATGGCAGTGTGACTTGAGGAATCACACTAACCCTCAAGTTAATGGACTATGTCCTAACCATATATAGCCCTTGTGATCTGTTTGATCCCAGCTAAATAGCCTTTGTGATCTGTTTGATCCCGGCTAAATATCACCAGTGCGGTGATGAATAAAACATCCATTAGAGATGTATTTTATATAGCCCTTGTGATCTATTTGATCCCGGCTAAATAGCCCTTGTGATCTATTTGATCCCGGCTAAAATAGCCCTTGTGATCTATTTTGATCCCGGCTAAATAGCCCTTGTAATCTGTATGAATTCCGGCTAAATATCACTAGTGCAGTGATGAATAAGACATCCATTAGAGATGTATTTTATATAGCCCTTGTGATCTATTTGATCCCGGCTAAATAGCCCTTGTGATCTGTTTGATCCCGGCTAAAATAGTCCTTGTGATCTATTTTGATCCCGGCTAGATAGCCCTTGTAATCTGTTTGATTCTGGCTAAATATCACCAGTGCGGTGATGAATAAGACATCCATTAGAGATGTATTTTATATAGCCCTTGTGATCTGTTTGATCCGGGCTGAAAGCCCTTGTGATCTATTTGATCCCGGCTAAATAGCCCTTGTGATCCGTTTGATCCCGGCTAAAATAGTCCTTGTGATCTATTTTGATCCTGGCTAAATAGCCCTTGTAATCTGTTTGATTCCGGCTAAATATCACCAGTACGGTGATGAATAAGACATCCATTAGAGATGTATTCTATATAGCCCTTGTGATCTGTTTGATCCCGGCTAAATATCACCAGTGCGGTGATGAATAAGACATTCATTAGAGATGTATTCTATATAGCTATGATTTATTTTATATAAGCTCCTGTGTTCTGTTTGATCCCGGCTAATATCACCAGTGCGGTGACTAAACATCCAATAGCGATATACTGCCCTTATGGCTATGATTTATTTTATATAACGCAAAGCCTGGAGAGGCCAAGAAGGGGAATGCACGCGCTTTTCAAATAACTGCAAGAGAGGCTATTATGATGACAATGTCATAACAGGTACATTCCTCATTAACAATATCTATGCTAGAGTTCTTTTCGATTCGGGTGCGGATAAATCATTTGTTGATCAGAAGTTTAGTAAACTGTTAAATTTACCCATAAGAACTCTAGATAAAACTTATGAGATAGAACTTGCTGATGGAACCTTAGAAACTGCTTCTTCCATTCTTGATGGATGCTCTATATCCATTAAGAATCATTCCATCCTTATCTCTCTTTTGCCAATGAAATTGGCGGGGTTCGATGTTGTCTTGGGCATGGATTGGTTATCTCATAACCAAGCCCGCATTGCCTGCGATAAGAAGCTCATCGAAATTAAAACCCCATATGGTAAAATGATCACCATCCCCGGAGACTCACACTATGGACTGCCAGATAAGGTGTCATTTTTTAAGGCATCCAAGTGTTTGAGAAAAGGTTGTGTCATCTACATGGCACAAGTCACCATAAATGAACCTAAGCCGAACCTTGAAGATCAACCAGTTATCTCGGAGTATCCCGATGTATTCCCAGAAGAGTTACCAGGCCTACCTCCAGACAGGCAAGTGGAGTTTAGAATAGATATCCTACCAGGATCAGCCCCAGTGGCTAGAGCTCCATATAGGCTAGCACCAACGGAGATGAAGGAATTGAGAACGCAACCAGACGAACTCTTAGAGAAAGGCTTTATTCAGCCTAGTTCCTCACCTTGGGGAGCTCCTATCCTCTTTGTAAAGAAGAAAGACGGTTTGATGCGAATGTGTATCGATTACCGAGAGCTAATGTAACATTCGTCGAAAAACGGGTTTCAAAACCTGCTTCGTTTATCCATCAAATATTCAGTTATAAGTTTCGTTGCGTATTTATGGTTCATATTAATTTTAAACCATACATAATTAATAAATATATTAGAATTTAAAAACCATAATTTATAATTAATAATAAATAATGTATAAAAAATAAAATGGAGACATCGGGTTTCGAACCCGGGTCACCCACAAACACAAACACACAACACACCACTCCGCCACACACTTCCTTTGTGACTAATACTAAAACAAATAACATTTAAAGTAAAACCCGAAAGTCAAATCCGGTAAACAATGCGCCAAGACTCGCAATCACCGGAGAAAACACAAACTCCGCGAATTTGGCTGTTTCTCCTTTGACCGAAATGGATGAATTGATTTTGACGTCGGTTATAACCGTTGCCGGCAATCAATTTCGTTCATAACCGCCGGAAATCCTAAATCGCGAATCAAGACTCAATTCAAACCCAATTCAGCCTGTTTCCACTATAAATACCCACTTGAACACTCTGAAAATCCTTTCGCTCAGAACCACGTTCGTTTCCGAAGCTTTATTCATTCCAAAACACGTCGCCGGAGATTTTTGCATTCGCCAGACTTTCACCGGAAAACCGAGGCTTTACTTCTAATCGGTATAATTCTCGACTCTTTTGTTTGTAATCCATTATTCGGCATGTATTAACCTTAATCATTCAACCAGAGTCTGTCTCAGAAAACGTTGCCGGAAATCCCCGCACTCACAGGAAAATCACTGAAAAACCGGAGCCTTACTGTCGATCGGTATAATCATCTAAACCCTCTTGATATCTCTTGCTTAGTAACTTAATTGCACAACACAATGATCAAAACTGTTAAACAATTCACTCAGCTGGAAGTCACAAATCAGAGCCGACGACTCTTGCCGGAAATCTGAAGAAAACGCTCTGTTTTGGTACATCTTATCCCGTAATCTTCTTTTCTATTTCATTTCAACCAATTATAAGTTTTGTTGATCGATTTAAACAGAACAGTCGGATTTCACTGTTCTGTGTTCTTGTAAACGAAGAAGATGAAGTCGAGTATATGTATAAATATAATTAAAACTGGATATTCGAACGGGTTAGACACACAGTCCAGCGGTGGACTGTGTGCAAATACAATATGCACGTCCCGAGTTCGAATCGCACACGTTACCGACTTTCAGAAATAAAACCAACATTTTTAAAACCTAATCAGATCAAGTCACAGTATATACATAAAAGGAATATAATCCAGTAATTAAACAGATTAGACACACAGCCCAACTGGTTGGGCTATGCGCACTCGAACCAAAGAACCCGAGTTCGACTCCGGGTCTCTGCAACCGGTTCGGCCATATAGACCATTTTTTATATAAACTAAATAAGGTTAAAATTAATTAGTATATATATAATTAAAACAGAGAATATTTCGGGTTAGACACGTAGCTCAGTTGTTAGAGCTGCGTGCACGTATACGAGAGGTCCCGAGTTCGAACCTCACTCAGCGCATAGAAAACAGTCTGACCGGTCAAGACCCGGTCAACGGTCAACGGTCAAAAAGTCAACTTTTTTATTTCTTTTTATTTATTTATTTAATTGAAAAATCATTTAAAAATACTTAAAAATAAGATTTTTAAAGTTAGAAAATTTCCTTAAACTCACAAAAATAAATCTAAAAATCCCATTAAGAGCACTAATTAAAAATATTATCTCTAATAAAATTTATTTATTTATCGAATCATTTTGTTATTATCTAGGCTAGTTTTCCCTCGTCGATTGAATCCTAAACTCGTGCGCATCCAATGTCATCAAAGAACGCACCCAATGTGAGTGAATCTCTATCAATTCCCCGTTTTAATCATGTTTTGGGGTGTATCATATGTCGTATAATTCTTTTATTATATATATAAAGACTTGTGCATACATCATATCCGTGATCAAATGTGTATCAATTGTTGTGTGGATTATATGTAGATTGGATTTATCATTTTCAGTGCACGCATTTCATTAGGCCCATCAGTTCCCCGTGGGAGACGGGTTGAGCATCAGGTGCCTCATTAGATCGGCTCCGTTTGATTGAGCCTTGATCTCACGTACATCATCATTCATATCATATACTCATTCAAAGTGGTTTGTGTTTGTTTATTTATATATGTTTGCTCACCTGTGATTATTGCACAAATTTTCCTTATTAAATAAAACAGAAATTAGTAACAATGTTTTATCAAGGTTCACTCGCCAACTTTTGTTAACCTAAAATATCCCCCGTTTTACACATGATACAGGTGATCCAGCTGAGACAAGAAACACATAGGAAGGCCTAGAAGAATAAACAAGTTTAAGCTTTGGAATAATTATATAGTTTCATTTTCTTGTAATTGTATGAATTTTGTTTTGGATATTTAAGTTGTACTTTGAATTTAATAAATATGAAACATTATAGTAAACATCATGAGCTTTGGTGATAACCCAATTATGCCCCGACTTTTATTCCGCTGCGGGTCGGGGTGTGACAGATTGGTATCAGAGCTTATGACTATAGGGATATATGATAGGTTATTAGACCCTTAGAGCCTATACTATAGTTGATTAAAATTTTAAATTGTTTATGCGTTACATACAAAATTCATGATGTTTGCTTTATGTTTATTTTTTTTACACTCAATGTTATGCAAGCATGCTCATAAATACATGTTATTATACAATGCTCATCATGAATCATATCCTCATAACATATCATATCCATGAGAGCACACACCTCACGATTACCATGATTTTTGCAATGATTTTTGTATTTTTCAAATCACATCAAAGTGAGTTCTCATGACGGGCATGTAGTAACTGGAAGGGTACGAGTACCGGTAGTCGGAACGTCCTGTCTAGGCTTGGCATTCGTATAAATCCAAAATAAAGGACCAGTTTGCCTACCTGGGGACTAACGATGAGAGTACGAATGACCTATTAGGCCAAAGCATGCTATACCAAACGTCGTCTGAGCTAACCCCACTTTGAGTTGTCATTGTGTCTACACCTGGACACCCTCCTACCATACATCTCGCAATCATATTTTACGATTTTCATTCGGGTGGTGTGAGTGTTAATCCGCCAACACCAATGAGAATCCTACCAAGCCCAATAGTCATGGGGGCCCACATGACTACACAGGCGATGGTATGGGGGACATTGGAGGCCCAAACATGAGCAAACCCAAGACATCCTATGGATGTAGTTGAATTATTGTCAGTTATGTTTTTTTCATTCTTTTTACGACACATGACACCTAGAAAATTCTTAAACTCACAATCTTCCTATGTATGTTCCTGTAGATGTCGGCTAGGCAACTACGTGGAGGTAGAAAGTCAGGAAGATCAAATGAACGCTTGGCCACACAAATTGCTAAACAAATGGCCGCAGTGCTTCCTGACATCGTGATTCAAGTTCAACAAGCTCTCACCGCAAACCCCGTCAACCCTCCCAATCAAGAAGACCAGAGCGTCGCCAACCCTCCTTCCAAAAAGTGCTCCTACAAACACTTCAAATCTTGCGATCCCCCAAAGTATGAAGGGACCGAAGGTGTTACTGCCCTCCTTCACTGGTTTAAAGAAATGGAGAACACTTTCCTCAATTGCGATTGTCCCGAGGATCGTAAGGTACGTTATGCAACTGGAAGACTGTTTGGGGTAGCCCTTACCTGGTGGAACACAGAAAAGGGTAAACGAGGAGTTGAAGATGCCATGGCCTTAACATGGGAAGAGTTAAGGGAACTCATGACAAGACGCTTCTGTCCAAGAAGCGAAATCAAAAAGTTGGAAGATGAATTCCACGCGCTGAAACAAAAAGAAGGAGATCACACTTCCTATAATAAGAGATTTCTCGAGCTAAATAAGATGATCCCTAATTTGTTCACCCCCGTGTACCGCTTGGTTGAACATTACATTCGAGGTCTTCCCTCGAAAATTCAAGACTCGGTTTTAAGCACTTCACCTGCAACACTTGAAGCCGCGATGGAGTTAGCTATAGAACTCACTGAAAATCGCATTCGAAACGGCAAATTCAAAGCTGAGAAGAAGAAAACACCCATAGAGACCTCAACTACAAACCACTCAGTCTCATCCTCAAAGTTTGCTGGTAAGAGGAAACGAAACAGCAAGAATTTTGCTGTCACTCAAACCAACCCTCCCATCACTGCTGCACCAATCACCCAAATCGCTCCATCAGCTGCGCCATTTAAAAATCCATGCACCGGCCCACACCCAAAATGCAACCGTTGTCAATACCATCACCCTCCCGAAAACCCCTGCCAACATTGCACAAGCTGTGGCCGTGCGGGTCACACCATCCAAACCTGTCGCACTCTTCAACGAATGAACCGCAATCAACCCCCAACCCAAACCCACCATCAGATAGTGGGTCAAGCGTAACAACCCTTACTTCTACCACCGGCACCACACGCAGCCCAAACTTACTACCAACCCAACTACCCCATGATGCAACCCATGCGAGCTTGTTACAACTGTGGGGACCCAAACCACTTCAGAAACACTTGTCCACGCTTAGTGAACATCATCCATGCTCAAGCCCAAGCGAACCCAGTAAACCAAGCTAACCAGGCTCCTCCACCTGCCAGAGGAAGAGCTTTCAACATCAACGCCAACCAAGCTAGGGCGGATAACAACGTGGTTAACGGTACGTTTCTCATCAATGGTAGTTATGCATCCATATAATTCGATACTGGTGCGGATAAGAGCTTTGTGTCCTTAGAGTTTGAACCTATCCTCAACCAAACCCGTGTTAATCTCATGGAATCTCTAACGGTGGAAGTTGCTGATGGAAAACCCGTTTCATTAAATTCTTTTATACGCGATTGTACCCTCACTCTAAACGATCACGATTTTCCAGTTGACCTCATTCCTATGAAGTTGGGAAGTTTTGATGTTATAATCGGTATGGACTGGCTCAGCCAGCATCATGCTGAAGTAGTATGCCGCGAAAAGTTCATTCGCATTCCTCTTGTAGACGGTCAGACCCTACGTATTTTTGGAGAAACCCCTTCGAAAGGACTCAAATTAATGTCCTGTCTTCAAGCCCGAAAATATCTCCGCAAGAACTATATCGCATTCCTAACTCACGTCGTCAAAAAGGGAAACAAGGAGAAGAAACTCGAAGATATCCCAGTTGTGAAAGAATTCCTACAAGTCTTTCCCGACGACATTTCAGGACTCCCTCCTGCGAGAGAAGTCGAATTCCGCATCGATCTTATACCTGGCGCTACACCAGTCGCAAAATCCCCTTATAGGTTAGCCCCATCCGAAATGCAAGAGCTGGCCAGTCAACTGCAAGAACTGACCGACAAAGGATTCATACGTCCTAGCTCCTCGCCTTGGGGTGCACCTGTTCTCTTTGTGAAGAAGAAAGATGGAACGTTTCGCATGTGCATTGATTATAGAGAACTCAACAAGTTAACGGTTAAAAATCGCTATCCACTACCTCGCATCGATGACCTCCTAGACCAACTTCAAGGCGCCACCTGCTTTTCAAAAATCGACCTTCGTTCTGGTTATCATCAGCTTAGAGTACATGAAGAAGATTTCCAAAGACCGCCTTCCGGACTCGTTATGGTCATTACGAATTCATGGTCATGCCATTCGGTTTAACCAACGCCCCCGCTGTCTTCATGGATCTAATGAATAGGGTATGCAAACCCTACCTCGACCGTTTTGTCATAGTCTTCATCGACGACATCCTTATCTACTCCAAGTCTAAATCCGATCATGAACGACACCTTCGACTCATCCTTACACTCTTAAGGACTGAAAAGCTCTACGCTAAGTTCTCAAAATGTGACTTCTGGTTAGGAGAAGTACAATTCCTTGGACATGTCGTCAACAACAAGGGAATACATGTCGATCCTTCAAAAATCAAGGCAGTACAGGAATGGCAAGCGCCACGTACCCCTACCGAAGTAAGGTCATTTCTTGGTTTGGCTGGTTACTATCGACGCTTCATTGCCAATTTTTTCTGTATTGCTGTCCCACTCACGGCCTTGACTCATAAAGGAAAACCCTTCATATGGGGACCTAAGCAAGAAGAGGCCTTCCAAACTCTAAAACAAAAACTTTGTGACGCACCTATCCTCACACTCCCTGAAGGTTGCGATGACTTTGTGGCATATTGCGACGCATCAGGGCAAGGGCCAGGCTGTGTATTAACGCAAAGAGGAAAAGTGATAGCCTATGCTTCTAGGCAACTCAAAGTTCATGAGAAGAATTACACCACCCACGACCTGGAACTTGGAGCCGTTGTGTTCGCTCTCAAAATATGGAGACATTACCTCTACGGTACCAAGTGTGAAATATACACTGACCACAAGAGTCTCCAACATATCTTCAACCAAAAGGAGTTGAATATGAGACAACGAAGATGGGTCGAACTTCTCAACGACTACGACTGTGAAATTCGGTATCATCCTGGAAAGGCAAACGTAGTGGCTGATGCGCTCAGTCGAAAAGGTTATGCGAACTCCATTAGTCTTCTATGTTCGCAAATCATAACCGACATCAAAGATCGAATCCGAGCAGCTCAACATGTTTCTGTAACAGAAAATGACGTACGCGATGAGCTGTCATGTGGAGCTGAACTAAAAATCGAAACCAAATCCGACGGTATTCTATATTATTTAAACCGCATATGGATTTCTGATCGCGATAACCTTCGAGGAAGGGAGTGGTTCGTTTTGGTCAAAAGGGCAAGCTAGCACCACGCTACGTAGGACCTTTCAAGATACTCGAAAGAGTAGGTCCTGTAGCATACAAGCTTGACCTACCAGAAGAGCTCAATAGAATTCATCCCACATTCCACGTATCAAACTTGAAGAAGTGCCTCGCCGATGAAAACCTCCATATTCCTCTAGAAGACATTCAGATCGATGAATCTATGCACTTCGTTGAAAGACAGGTAAAAATTATGGACTTCAGAGAGAAGCCTTTAAGATGAAGTCGTATTCCAATTGTCAGGGTACGCTGGGAGTCAAAACGAGGACCCGAGTTTACTTGGGAACGTGAAGACTCAATGCGCGAAAAAATACCCGCATCTCTTTCCAGTTACCACTACTACTTAAATTTCGGGATGAAATTCCTAAAAGGGGGGATACTGTAACATTCATCAAAAAACGGGTTTCAAAACCCGCTTCGTTTATCCATCAAATATTCAGTTATAAGTTTCGTTGCGTATTTATGGTTCATATTAATTTTAAACCATACATAATTAATAAATATATTAGAATTTAAAAACCATAATTTATAATAAATAATAAATAATGAATAAAAAATAAAATGGAGACGCCGGGTTTCGAACCCAGGTCACCCATAAACACAAACACACAACACACCACTCCGCCACACACTTCCTTTGTGACTAATACTAAAACAAATAACATTTAAAGTAAAACCCGATAGTCAAATCCGGTAAATAACGCGCCAAGACTCGCAATCACCGGAGAAAACACAAACTCCGTGAATTTGGCTGTTTCTCCTTTGACCGAAACGGATGAATTGGTTTTGACGTCGGTTATAACCGTTGCCGGCAATCAATTTCGGTCATAACCGCCGGAAATCCTAAATCGCGAATCAAGACTCAATTCAAACCCAATTCAGCCTGTTTCCACTATAAATACCCACTTGAACACTCTGAAAATCCTTTCGCTCAGAACCACGTTCGTTTCCGAAGCTTTATTCAATTTCAAAACACTTCGCTGGAGATTTTTGCATTCGCCGGACTTTCACCGGAAAACCGAGGCTTTACTTCTAATCGGTATAATTCTCGACTCTTTTGTTTGTAATCCATTGTTCGACATGTATTAGCCTTAATCATTCAACCAGAGTCTGTCTCAGACAACGTTGCCGGAAATCCCCGCACTCACAGGAAAATCACTGAAAAACCGGAGCCTCACTGTCGATCGGTATAATCATCTAAACCCTCTTGATATCTCTTGCTTAGTAACTTAATTGCACAACACAATGATCAAAACTGTTAAACAATTCACTCAGCTGGAAGTCACAAATCAGAGCCGACGACTCTTGCCGGAAATCTGAAGAAAACGCTCTGTTTTGGTACATCTTATCCCGTAATCTTCTTTTCTATTTCATTTCAACCAATTATAAGTTTTGTTGATCGATTTAAACAGAACAGTCGGATTTCACTGTTCTGTGTTCTTGTAAACGAAGAAGATGAAGTCGAGTATATGTATAAATATAATTAAACTGGATATTCGAACGGGTTAGACACACAGTCCAACGGTGGACTGTGTGCAAATACAATATGCACGTCCCGAGTTCGAATCGCACACGTTACCGACTTTCAGAAATAAAACCAACATTTTTAAAACCTAATCAGATCAAGTCACAGTATATACATAAAAGGAATATAATCCAGTAATTAAACAGATTAGACACACAGCCCAACTGGTTGGGCTGTGCGCACTCGAACCGAAGAACCCGAGTTCGACTCCGGGTCTCTGCAACCGGTTCGGCCATATAAACCATTTTTGATATAAACTAAATAAGGTTAAAATTAATTAGTATATATATATAATTAAAACAGAGAATATTTCGGGTTAGACACGTAGCTCAGTTGGTAGAGCTGCGTGCACGTATACGAGAGGTCCCGAGTTCGAACCTCACTCAGCGCATAGAAAACACAGTCTGACCGGTCAAGATCCGGTCAACGGTCAACGGTCAAAAAGTCAACTTTTTTTTTGTTTCTTTTTATTTATTTATTTAATTGAAAAATCATTTAAAAATACTTAAAAATAAGATTTTTAAAGTTAGAAAATTTCCTTAAACTCACAAAAATAAATCTAAGAATCTCGTTAAGAGCACTAATTAAAAATATTAATCTCAAATAAAATTTATTTATTTATCGAATCATTTTGTTATTATCTAGGCTAGTTTTCTCTTGTCGATTGAATCCTAAACTCGTGCGCATCCAACGTCATCAAAGAACGCACCCAATGTGAGTGAGTCTCTATCAATTCCCCGTTTTAATCATGTTTTGGGGTGTATCATGTGTCGTATAATTCTTTTATTATATATATAAACACTTGTGCATACATCATATCCGTGATCAAATGTGTATCAAATGTGTATCAATTGTTGTGTGGATTATATGTAGATTGGATTTATCATTTTCAGTGCACACATTTCATTAGGCCCATCAGTCCCCGTGGGAGACGGGTTGAGCATCAGGTGCCTCATTAGATCGGCTCCGTGTCACACCCCGACCCGCAGCGGATAAGGTGATCGGGGCATGATTGGGTTATCATCAAAGCTCATGACATTTATTAAACGTTTCATATTCATTAATACAATTTAAATGGAAATTTACAATGATTGCTACAACATGATCTAACTACAATCCAAACTTCTTTGTTCTCTTCTAAGGCATATCCTATGTTTTCCTTGCTTCAACCTGTTCACCTGTATCATGTGTAAAAAGGTTTTTGGATCAACATAATGTTGGCGAGTGAATCCTATGGAAAACATTTGAACAATTTATTTAAATTGATTATGAAATATGTGCACAACCAAACATGAGTAAAATTAGATGTAACTTGATCAATAATCATAAGATGTTAAATGAAAACACTCATGAACAATAATGGAACAATTAAAGGCACGCGATGCTCAACTCGTCTCTCACGAGGAACTAAGGGGCCTGATGAATGAATTGCATAAACATGATAAAATGAATAACACAACTACAAACAATATAAACTCAATGATACACACATGAACAATAATGAAATTGGTATGAAGCACGCGATGTTCTACTCGTCTCCCACGAGGAACTGATGGGCTTAATGTATTAGTTTCATATGACTTGACAAATGGCAATAAGTAAATCACAACAATAAAAACAATCTAAATTTAAGTCATGATGTGGTATGGCACAAGTTTAAATAAATAAATTAATTAATTTCATAACACATGACACACCCCAAAACGTGTAATTTAAAAGGGGAATTGCAAGATTCACTCACAGTGGGTGCGTTCGGTTGATGACGTTGAATGCACGCGAAGTGGTTTTAACCACGAGTGAGATTTAACCTAGATAAATTGCATTATGGTTTGGTAAGTAAACGGATTTTATTAAACTATTTTAGTAGGATGGTTGGGTGCATTTTTGTGAGTTTGAGGCTATTTTCTAATCTTAAAAATGTTATTTTAAGTATTTATAATTGATTTTTAATTAAAAATAATTAAATAAAAAAATAAAAATATTTTATTTTTTTTCTGACCGTTGACTGACCCTTTGACCGTTGACCTGACCGTTGACCGGTTCAATGGCAGATTATTGTGCGCTGAGTGAGGCTCGAACCCGAGACCTCCCGTACGCGTGCACGCAGCTCTACCAACTGAGCTACGTGTCTAACCCGTTATATATCCGATTTTAATTACATATATACATTAATTAGAATTAAACAGAAATCCTTTTTATTTTAAAAACGGTTTAGACGAAACAGTCATGCACTCCACAGGTCTCGAACCCGGGACCTGTGGTTTAATCCAACACACAGTCCACCGCTGGACTGTGTGTTCAACATGTTATATCATTCGGTTTTTATTATACTTAAGTACTAATTATTTATTTCCTTTTCTGCCTTAATTAAAAAGAAGAGATAATGGTCCGAGTCGGTGCTGAAGACCGGACTCGAACTCGTGACCAGCGATATAAACAAACACACAGTTCACCGCTGGACTGTGTGTCTAACTTGGTTATTATTCCGGTTATTAATATACTTAACATATATCTAAGGCGACACCGGTTCAGTAAACAAAAAAATGGATTTTTATTAAGGCAGCGTGTGTGAGACGGGAATCGAACTCGAGACCTTTGTATGTATAACGTTTTATGTGCACACAGTCCACCGCTGGACTGTGTGTCTAACCCGATTAATTTCATGATTTATATTACACTTATAACATACTGAAATTCATCGTCTTCTTCATCTAGTTTGAACCAGAATCGGAAATCGACGGGTTTAAGATTCTTATCAGTTTATTAGCGTTTTACAGTTGATTAAGGTAATATAAAAGTGAAACGGAAAAGAAACTGGGCGGAGAAAGTATACCGACAGGACTCTCTGTTTTCCGACAGAACTCCGGCGACAGAATTCACCTCCGGCGACGTGTTCCGTATAGCAGCTAGTCTCCGGAAAGCTTGGAAAAGGTAAGGGTGACTTCGGTAAAGGTTTAGGGGGTTCAGTAAAGCTCAGGGATTAAAACTCGGTTTTCCGGCGAAAAACAGGTTTATTCCGGCGAGTGGAATTTCGCCGAGAAAAGGTGTGATTTTTGAGCGAAAGTGTTTGTCGTCGGTTGTGGGTCAATTTATAGGAGAAAACGAGATGTATTTGGTCTGATTTTGGACTGCATTCGTTTATTTAAAATTTCCGGCGGTTTTGAAAAGTGTCGCGGATTCAAACATCGGTTATAACCGATATCTGTTTAATGGTTTACGTTATAACGTAAATTGGTGTTAAAACTCGCGAGAATTCCGGGATTCCGACGACTGAACCGTTTGGGCGCCGGTTTTGAATTTGTAACGACACTTTATCAATTAAATGATTTTATTATACAACAAACAAAGTCTGCGGCGCAGTGGTTTGTGTGTGAGGTGATAAATCGCTGAGTGACTCGGTACAGACCCGGGTTCGAAACCCGGCAGATGCATAATATTTTTATTTTGCGATTTTTGACAGTTTTTCAAAAACTAAATATATATTCCCGTATAATAATTGATTACGGATCGTTTAAAAATATTTTGGGCATTTAATTCGCAAGGAAAATTTTGACTGACTGTTCGGTTGATAAACGGAGCGGGTTTGGTAAATCCGTTTTTGACGGATGTTACACTCCGTTTGATTGAGCCTTGATCTCACATACATCATCATTCATATCATATACTCATTCAAAGTGGTTTGTGTTTTTTTATCTATATATGTTTGCTCACCTGTGATTATTGCACAAATTTTCCTTATTAAATAAAACAAGAAATTAGTAACAATGTTTTATCAAGGTTCACTCGCCAACTTTTGTTGACCCAGAATATCCCCCGTTTTACACATGATACAGGTGATCCAGCTGAGACAAGAAACACATAGGAAGGCGTAGAAGAATAAACAAGTTTAAGCTTTGGAATAATTATATAGTTTCATTTTCTTGTAATTGTATGAATTTTGTTTTGGATATTTAAGTTGTAATTTGAATTTAATAAATATGAAACATTATAGTAAACATCATGAGCTTTGGTGATAACCCAATTATGCCCCGACTTTTATTCCGCTACGGGTCGGGGTGTAATAGCTAAACAAGTTAACAATTAAGAATAGATATCCTCTGCCCAGGATCGATGATTTATTCGACCAACTTCAAGGGGCTAGTTACTTTTCTAAGATAAATTTGAGATCAGGATATCATCAACTGAAGGTTAGAAATGAAGATGTTTCTAAGACAGCCTTCAGGACCCACTATGGTCATTTTGAATTTTTTGTGATGCCTTTTGGGCTCACAAATGCACCAACAACATTCATGGATCTCATGAATAGAGTCTGCAACCCATATTTGGATAAGTTTGTCATTGTCTTCATAGACGACATACTTATCTACTCTCGTAATCAAGCCGATCATGAGAAACATCTTCGGTGCATCCTAGAATTATTAAGGTTAGGAGAAACTTTATGCAAAGTTCTCTAAATGCGAATTTTGGCTTAGAGAAGTCCAATTTCTTGGACACATGGTAAGTGAGCATGGTATCCCAGTGGATCCCGTCAAAATTGGGCCATCATGAATTGGGAAGTTCCCAAGACTCCATCTGAAATTTGTTGTTTCTTAGGACTGGCTGGTTATTATAGAAGGTTCATTGAGAACTTCTCAAGAATAGCCATTCCTCTAACTACCTTGACCCGTAAGAATGTTAAGTATAATTGGGGTCCAAAGCAACAAGAATCTTTTGAGATTCTTAAACACAAGTTGAGCAACGCTCCGGTGTTATCTCTACCTGAGGGTATTGAAAATTTTGTTGTCTATTGTGATGCATCACACACCGGTATGGGCTGTGTGCTAATGCAAAATGGCAAGGTAATTGCCTATGCATCACGACAGTTAAAGGTGCACGAAAGGAATTACACCACCCATGATTTGGAACTGGGTTCCATTGTATTTGCACTAAAGTTATGGAGACATTACTTGTATGGCACGAAGTGTGTTATATACACAGACCATAAGAGTCTCCAGCATCTGTTCAATCAGAAGGAGTTGAACATGCGATAACGCCGATGGATGGAAACACTTAATGATTATGATTACGAGATTCGCTACCATCCCGGCAAGGCAAATGTCGTTGCCGACGCCTTAAGTCGCAAAGAAAGAGTTAAACCAATAAGGATTAACGCCAAGAGCATTGAGCTTAGATGCTAATATTCCTAATGAGGGATTAGGCGGAACTATTGATCAATTAATGCCTGGAAAGAATGGAATCCTAAGATTTCATGATAGAATTTGGTTCCGATCTTTGGAGGACTTAGAGATCTAATCCTCCAAGAAGCGCACAATTCAAGATACTCAGTTCACCCAGGTGGTGACAAGATGTATCAAAATTTGAAGAAGAATTATTGGTGGATGGGTTTGAAGAAATCCATAGCCACTTATGTAGCTAAGTGTCTGACGTGTTCACAAGTTAAGGCCGAACATCAAAAGCCGTCAGGACTTCTACAACAGCTTGAGATTCCCACTTGGAAATGGGAAATGGTAACTATGGACTTGATTACCAAGTTACCTAAGACCAAAAGTGAAAATGAAACCATTTGGGTCATAGTGGATAGGCTGACTAAGTCAGCGTATTTCTTACCAATTAAAGAAACTTATAGTTCTGACAAATTGGCTAAGTTGTACGTGGACAAGATTGTGTCCCTACACGGTGTGCCAGTATCTATAGTATCTGATAGAGATACTAGATACACATCTCACTTTTGGAAAAGTTTCCAACAATCGTTAGGCACATGATTAAACTTTAGTACGGCTTACCATCCGCAAACTAATGGTCAAAGTGAGCGTATGATCCAAACTTTGGAAGACATGCTTCGGGCATGTGTGATTGATTTAGGTGGAAGTTTGGGATTACCACTTACCCCTAATAGAATTCTCCTACAATAATAGTTATCATACTAGCATCAAGGCTGCTCCTTTTGAGGCCTTATATGGGAGAAAGTGCCGAACGCCCGTGTGGTGGGCAGAAGTTGGCGAAGCCCAACTATCAGGACCAGAGATTGTCCTGGAGACCATGGAAAAGATTATGCAAATTTGTGATCGTCTCAAAGCTGCCAGGGATAGGCAGAAGAGCTATGCTGATAAGAGGCGTAAACCTATTCAGTTCCAAATAGGGGACAAAGTCATGTTGGAAGTATCACCCTGGAAGGGTGTGATGCGTTTTTGAAAGAAGGGCAAGTTGAGCCCAAGATATATTGGACCATTCGAGATAGTCAAATGTGTCGACACTGTAGCTTATAAGCTCAGGTTTCCAGAGGAGCTTAATGGAATTCATGATGTATTCCACATATCTAACATTAAGAAATGTCTAGCCGATGAGCCGCTAGCAATGCGCACAAGGATGTGCAAATTGATGAAAACCTGAGGTTCATTGAGAAACCAATTTCGATCGCGGATCGACATGTTAAGAAGCTCCGAAGAAAGTTGATACCTATAGTAAAGGTTAAGTGGGACGCTTTTAGAGGTCCCGAGTATACATGGAGGTTGAGTCCACTATGCGACAAAAATACCCCTATCTTTTTGAATAAAATCTCGAGGTCGAGATTTCTTTTAAGGGGGTGAGGAGGTAACACCTTGTAAAATCGTTTCCAATAGTATAGTGACACGTGTTGTATTTTAAATAAAGGTCTGTTAAAGACTAATAAGGACTAAAGGCGTCAACATGCTCAAACTGAGCCTCTGAGTGACGGTCCGATGTCAACATGCATAAATAACAGCCTCTGAGTGACTGATATGTCAACATGCTTAAATCATTAGCCTCTAGTGACTGATATGTCAACATGCTTGAAATTTGGCCTCTAGGTGACTGATATAGGCCCAGCCTCTGAGTGACATCGGAATCAACATGCTTATAATAAGCCTCTGAGTGATCCTTTGTGAAGTCCTAACTCCATACGTGCCATTTGTTGGACGAGAGGGTTCAATTTTGTATATATGTGAAAGTTGGATAATGGAGGGATTAAAAGTGACAATATGTTAATTTATACCTCTGAGTGACCTTTTAATGAACCGAGAGCTCGACAATGTCCGGGCATAATCCCGGGTATGCCAAGTACTGGCTACGGAGGGCTAAAAGTGCCAAAAAGGTGTTTAAAAAGGTTTTTAGAAGCTTTGTAAAGTTTAGGGGCTAAAGTGTCAAATTTTGAAAGTGGTCAGGGGGCGGTCGCGGGCCGTGAGAGACCAGGCCTGGGTCTCTCGCGGGGAGCGAGAAGCCCTCTGTTGCAGAAAATTTGTTTGGTCTCCAAGCAAAACTCCAAAACCATTAATTCAAAACCATGGCTTCTCTAAACTGCTATGCCACGTTTTGGGACACTTGTAAGCTTCTTCTTACACACCTAAACACCTTACTTTACCTCCTTTGAGTTCTCCAACTATAAATAGGTGATCAAGTTCACCATTTGAACTTGCACCTTTCTAAATCATAACTCTTCTCCCTCCTATGGAAGTTCCTAGCTGAAAGGAGCATCCAACTTAGTTCTCTTGCATTGTAGGAACCTCTTGTAAGTGTTCCTTGCTCTTGCATTTTCGTTTATAAGCTTTTATAGCCAAAAGTCAAGCGTTTTCGTAAAACGCTTTGACTTTCGGTTAGGATCATTATGGTCCAGTCATTGTTCAAAATGAACATGGCTAAGTGATCGTATTAATGTAGGTGTTAATCCCTATAAAAGGCACCTCCTGAAGATCACGTTTGCTAGACCAATTGACGGATCAAAGTTATGATATTAAAAAGTCAAACAGGCCATTTTTCGGAAAAATCATAAAATGATCTTATATGTGTTAAGAAACCTGTTTTGAAACTTAAACAAATTGGTAATTATTATTAGAACATGTAAGTACATGTTCGGCTCGTCAATTTCAGTTCTAGTGTCGGTTCGCAACCGAAAGTCGCAAAGTTTGACTTCTGCTCTGACTTTCAATTTTGACCTGATTTAGATTAGTTACCTACTGATCTAAAGTTGGATTATGATCATAATATATTGTAGCATAACCCTCTGAGGTTATATTACATGATCATAATCAGAATCCAAGTTTATGCGCAAGTTCCATAATTATGTCATCTTTGACCAAAATGTCATTTTTGCATAAAACAAGGTTTTAAATGGTAATGAACTTGAAAATGAGTTTCTGCTGATGTAATATTATAAGTAGGATTATTTGGGATATTAAACCAAGTTATAAACTGAGTTTTCAAGCAGGTCCTTAAACTATGTCCTTAAACTGAGTTTTTAAGCAGGTCCTTAATCAAATCTTTTCAAGGTAAATCATTTACTACTGATATGTTATATTAAATAACATATTTTAAACATTTTAATCTAACTTTAACATCAATTTTCATAAACATCACTTAAAGACGTCCTATTACGACATAAGCGCCGTTTCGGCGCATAGTGTGGTTTTAAACCATATTAATGGACCAAGACTTATTACCTACTGATTTTAAAACTTATTTTAAACATATTTACAATAGGTACACGTTATAAACTCAGAACCCAAATAATTTATAAACTATGTGTAAAATGACCAAAATGCCCCTTCGGTGCATAGTTTGGTCATAAAAGGTAAAATACACATATAATTGATATCCTACTGATATTATATCATAAAAAAAGTATTTTTCCAGAATACTTATAATCATAACATTAAATTATATTCAAGTTCCTTTTATATGATATGGAATTACCAAAACGCCCTTATGAGGCATAATTTCGTTTTAAAACCTTAACGGGCATACACGTTGATATCCTACTGATATATTAACTTATTTAAAGTATAACGGCATATAGAACTTGTCCATAACTTATTCGGTTACCCGATATCGCTATTATGCGCACAGTTACCTATATGTAACTATTTTACGGAAATTAACCGAAACGGGTTTAACCATGTCATTTAAGTTTCAAAATCCAGAATGTATATAGTTTACCGATATTAACAAGTCAAGTACTTGTCGGGATTAACTACATTCTATCCGATCATCGTTTAATCAAGCGTTATACGTAATGATCATGTACACTATTCGGTTTATGAGACCGTTAGTATTTAATTGGCTAGCTTATGCCATAATCTAGACTAGAGCCTTGCCGGTAAATGCTATCTGCACTTGGTACCTTTTTATACGACTGAGTTATTTAAAAATAAAAGAAGAAGACTATTTTAGGTAAATACTCTCGACTTATTTTCCCTATACGGGCTTGGGATACGGTAAATTATTTCCGCTTGGTCCAAAATAGGGTCAATCGAATGCCCGCTTGTGGCTAGTAAACTCGCATGTTTCATTTTAATCAGTTTTGTTTGATAACTTAAACATCGGGGGTTAAATTACCGTGTCCTGGATATCCTCGGCTCAATACAATAGATATTGGCCACGACCTTAGCACGGGGTGTAGGCTTACACCTTTTGATGCTCATATGCGATATGCCCAAGACGTTGATGACTCCTTCGTGAGTCTTGAGTGGTGTGTATTTAATCATGTCTCGGTTTCTGTCCCGGGCCCTGTATGTATTGACAAACATGTGAATCTGATACAAGGTTGCAAGGTCAACTTTCCCAAGTTAATAAAAGATTTTGTGCCGTTTTGCACTTAAAAACCACTTTAAAGTTTTCAAAATGAGTCAGTTGGGTGTATTTACCAACGTAAGCTAACGTATCGTCCAAAGGTTATACTGCAGAACGAAATAGGCCGGAAGCTGCTCGGTAGTGAATAAGAGGATCTTACAAATCCTTAGATCGGCCCTAAAGTCTGTTTTATATTCTTTCTTGTACATTTTAATGATCCGCCTGTGGATCTTCTATTACGAGCCTGTGTATTATTTTATTTTGAACATTCGGTTTGTAATAGTAATTTTACTCCAAGACTTCCGCTTTGCCATGTTTAATTGACAATGATGTTATCAACTGACGTCACAATACTCCCCACCCGGGCCCACCGGTGTATGGATTTGGATAGGAATTCCGGGGTGTGACAGTAGGTGAGAATTATGACCCTGCATGTGTTTATTTAGGAGGGAATTGTATGATAGTCTTTTCTCATTTGAACTATAACCTTTTCATATGTGAATATATTAGCGTATTAAAAAGTTATAGTTGTTTGAAAATCATGGGGGAGTGGATTTATGAGTCAACAATATTGGATTTTCTTATTTTGATTTTTTCCCACTTGTTTCTCTTGTTTTTAGTTAAGTGAATATGCAAATCGACGGCCCAGATTGTTCCCTACGTTTTATACACTAAGATTGTCTTGTACAATAACTTTCCTCTGTATTTATAATCCCTTTATTACAAATCAAATAACCATCACTCATTGATTAATCCTTTGTTTATCCACTGATTGTGTTACGGACTTACTGTAATGACTGTAACAACTTACTGTGAGGACTGTAACATCCGTTGAAAAACGGGTTTTAAAACCGAACCACTTGTAATCGAACTTTCGGGAAATAAATATCCACTGATTGGGGGCCCAAGAAAGATGATTTTGTTTATCCACTGATTGGGGGCCTAAGCAAGAGGAGGCTTTCCAAACTTTGAAACAGAGGCTTTGTGATGCACCTTTTCTCACCCTCCCTGACGGTTGTGACGACTTTGTGGTCTTTTGTGACGCATCAGGGCAAGGGTTAGGGTGTGTCTTAATGCAAAGGGGTAAGCTGATAGCCTACGCCTCAAGAAAACTCAAAGTCCACGAAAAGAATTACACCACTCACGACCTCGAACTCGGGGCAGTCGTGTTCGCTCTGAAGATTTGGAGACATTATCTCTATGGTACAAAGTGTGAGATCTACACCGACCATAAGAGCCTCCAGCACATCTTTAACCAAAAGGAGTTAAACATGAGGCAACGACGGTGTATCGAACTTCTGAACGATTATGACTGTGAAATCCGTTATCACCCAGGCAAAGCCAATGTCGTAGCAGATGCTCTTAGTCGGAGAGAATATGCTAATTCCATCCATCTTCTGTGTTCTCAAATTGTAACCGATCTGCAAAGACGCATTCGTGAAACACACAGCATACCTCAGTTACAGAGAACGGCTTACGAGATGAATTATCCTGTGGAGCTGAAACCAAGTTAGAATCAAAATCTGATGGCATCCTTCACTACTTAAATCGTATTTGGGTACCTGATCGTGATAATCTTCGCACATTTCTCATGAACGAGGCGCACAAAACACGATATTCCATACATCCAGGGGTTGATAAGATGTATCAAGATCTACGATACTCTTACCGGTGGCCTGGAATGAAGAAGGATATCGCCGTTTTTTTCTCCAAATGCCTCACACGTTCGAAGGTTACAGCAGAGCATCATAGACCCTCAGGCTTACTTGTTCAACCCGAAATACCCGCCTGGAAGTGGGAAAACATAACCATGGATTTTATTACTGGGTTACCTCGCACCTACAGTGGGCACGATATGATTTGGGTTATTGTCTATCGCCTTACTAAATCCGCTCACTTCATCCCAATTCGCGAAGACTACAAAAACGAGAAGTTTGCTCATATCTACATCAATGAGATTGTAAGTCGATATGGTGTGCCTTTGAGTATTATCTCGGATCGGGATTGGCGTTTTACTTCCCGCACATGGCAAGCTGTAAAGTCAACATAAGGTACTCGACTAGACCTCAGTACCGCTTTTCATCCACAAACTGATGGTCAATCCGAGCGCACTATACAGACCCTCAAAGACATGTTACGATTGTGCGTCATCGATTTCAAGAGCAATTGGGATGCTCATCTACCGTTAATCGAATTCTCTTACAATAACAGCCATCACTCTAGCATCGGTATGGCTCCTTTCGAAGCACTATACGGTCGTAAGTGCCGATCACCAGTATGTTGGCACGAAATCGGTGAAGCTCAGATCTGTGGACCGGAATTAATCCAAGAGACAACCGACAAGATCCTCCAAATCCGCAATAATCTCCTAGCAGCCCGGAGTCGTCAAAAGAGTTACATAGACAAACGACGAAAGCCGCTCAAGTTTAGTGTTGGTGATCAAGTACTTTTGAAGGTGTCACAATGGAAGAGAGTTAATCGATTCGGACAAAAAGGCAAGCTAGCACCTCGCTATGTTGGTCCTTTTAAAATACTCGAGAGAGTTGGTCCTGTAGCCTACAAGCTTGATTTACCTGAAGAACTCAACAAGATCCATCCAACTTTCCATGTATCCAATCTGAAAAAGTGCCTTGCCAACGAGAATCTTCATATACCGTTAGAGGATATTCAGATCGACGAGACGATGCCTTTTGTAGAGCGACCAGTTGAAGTCATGGACGTCGGTGAAAAACGCTTAAGACGCAGTCGAATTCTTATAGTCAAGGTTTGTTGGGAGTCAAAAATGGACCCGAATTTACTTGGGAACGTGAAGACTCGATGCGCGAAAAATACCCTCACCTCTTCCAAGATAATCCTACTACCGCCTAAATTTCGGGACGAAATTTCTAAAAGTAGGGGATACTGTAACATCCGTCGAAAAACGAGTTTTAAAACCCGAACCACTTTTAATCGAACTTTCGGCAAATAAATACGATCGAAGAAATTTTTAATATTTTTATGATTAGAACTTTGTTGTATATAAAGATATATATAACAACTAATAATAATAATAATAATAATAATAATATAATAATAATAATAATAATAATAATAATAATAATAATAATAATAATAATAATAATAATAATAAATAATGGGAATAAAAGAAAAAGAAGCAAAGACAGCGGGGATCGAACCGGGTGTCCGCAGACAAACCGCAAAGAAATAACCTCTGCATAACCTTAATATTTAGTATACATTCCCAGTTCGCATGAATTAATATGCATTTTTTCAGTAACCCTTTTCTTTTAAATCATGAATGCCACCAACTGTTGACTGCCATGTTTGAGCTGTGATTTCTATCTTCGTGAAGGTCCAATCATCGGAGAACTTCCTTAATTACGAGATTAGGAACCTGGACGTCATTCTTAATCGAGTTCGGAGAATCACTTTGTTCACAAAAATCGGAAGTTATTAGGATTCCAAAAAAAAGAAAAATCAAAAGAATTAACTTCAAATATCATCTCTCACAAAAGCTCGATACGACCCACAACTTTGAAAAACTCTCTCCGGGATTACCAGCACCCTCGTCTGAAAAACCCAGACATCGCCGGAGATTGGAAGTCAAGATCGGAAGGTTCGCTGGAAATCGAGGAACCAATCGAAAACCACATAACTCGTTTCGGTATACTTTTTTTCTTCATATTAAATCGTTTCATTTCATGTCTTTATATATATATATATATATAGACACACACACACAAATAACCGTATAAGAGTCGTATTATAAATTCTCAGTTTTGCACTTCTTCGTTCCAGTATGTGAATGAAGAAAACGCGTTTTTAAATAAATAAAAACTCAAACAATCACAGATCTAATGTTTTGGAACAATGGGTTTAGACATAAACAAATCATTTAAGAGGCGCAGGTTCGAGTCCTGGCCTCTGTAGCTGCATCTCTGTTGTTCTTTTTAATTAAAACAACATCTGGTCGAAAGCAATGATAATTTAAAACTAATTAAAAACTCAATAGTAAAGGGTTAGATATACAACCCAGTTGGTAGGGCTGTATGCACGGAAACAAGAGGTCACAGGTTCAAACCGGGGGCATGCACTGTGAATGGGTTTTTGTCTCCTTTTTACTCAACCAGTAGATGAATGGAACTTAAAAGAATATAAATGAATGAAAAGTCCGGTTTACTATGGGTTAGACATGTAGCCCAGTTGGTTGGGCTGCGTGTACACGAGCGGAAGGTCACGAGTTCGATCCGTGTAAGGGCTGGTTTTTGGGCGATTAAATCCGATTAATTCAGCATAATATTTTTTTTTAAATCACTAAATATCACTCAAAAATATTTAATATCCTTTTTATTTCACCTATATACTCACACTTGAGAATTTAATACCGTCTTAAATCTCGTAATAACATACGTAAATAATAAGATGTTCTAAAAGATTAATTTCGGGCAAGGGAATATTGTTTAGCTAAATCGTTTCGTGAATATCTAGGGTAACCGATCCGTTCAATTGGCGTCTCAACTTCATACTCGTGCGCTATCTTCATTAAATCTTATTCGCAACAACTATGAGTGAATCTACAACTCCCCATTTAAAAAAAATCTATTTATATGCTTTTGGGGTGTATCATGTGTCGCTTTGATATTATTATCTTGTTATTTAATTTCGTGTCATTACCATTATGTGAACTAATGTGTTATGTGACATTGTTTTGTTGCTATTTAGCGTACATACGTTCATTGCAGTCATTTCATCACATTAGGCCATAAGTTCCCCGTTACCCACGAGTGGAACTCGTCGTAGCCTAACATACGAGATCAGCTCCGTTTGATTGAGCTTCGATCTTGTAGCACAGCGCGTTACCGTTCACAGATGTACCTTGTTAAGTTGTTGTTGAACGAGTTTGTTTGTGAGTATAGATAAATTGACATACACGACGTTCTCGTATTTTAGTTAATGCACATTTTCATAAATAAAATATTAAATATATCATTATTATTAATGACAAAAAGGGATTCACTCACTAATTTATGTTGACCATAACTTTTCTTTTACACATGATACAGGTGAGCAGATTTGAAGCATGGATCACATAGGGTTGGCCTTAGAAGAATAAAAACGTTATTTGAAATGTTGTTTGGAACTACATTATGATTGTTTTGAATTCTGTGTTATTGGAATATTTTTTTTTATTAACTTGAAATATTAAATATTGAAACCTTAAAATAGAAATGTCATGAGCTTTGATGAAAACTCAATCATGCCCCGTTCACCTTATTCGCTGTGGGTCGGGGTGTGACAGATTGGTAACAAAGCTTCTGACTATAGGGATATATGATAGGTTATTAGACCCCTTAGAGCCTATACTATAGTCAACTAGAATTTCTTTGTTTATATGCTAAATTGGTTTGTTCGAGCTTATGACATTTATTTATTCTACATTTTAAATTTCTCTCACATACAATTGCATGCAAGCACTCTAATTGCTACTTGATTATGTGAAATATACAACGTGTTATAAACTTTGCCAATATAACATATATATATATATATATATATAAATGTATATACTACCTTTATAATGCATGTCTCTGTTTTCATGTACTTAAAACATTTTCCTTCTTTGCTTTTTCGAAAATTTATGATGTTTTATTTTCAAATCTCGTCAAAGTGAGTTCATACAACGGGCATGTAGTAACTGGAAGGGTTCAAGCACCGGTAGTCGGAACGTCCTGTCTAGGATTGGCATTCTTATAAATCCAAAGTAACGGACCAGTTTGCCTTACCTGGGGACTAACTTTGAGAGTACGAAGGACCTATTAGGCCAAAGCATGCCACACCAAATGTCGTGTGAACCGACCCCACTTTGAGTTGTCATGGTGTCCACACCAGGATACCTTCTGACTTTATACTCCGCAACCATGTTTTACGATTTTCATTCGGGTTGTGCGTGTGTTAACAAGCCAAAACCAATGTGAACCCTACAAAGCCCAATAGTCATGGGGGCCCATATGATTACCTAGGCAAAGTATGGGGGACGTATGGGGCCCAAACATGAGCAAAGCCCAAGGCATCCTATAGATGCAATGGATTTATATTCCTCATTTATTTTGTGGATGTTTAATTAAATTTCTTTTACTTCTAAATTTTATGCGACACTCATGACACCTACACGCCAAACTCACAACCTTATTACGTTATTTCCTGTAGATGTCTGCTAGGCACCTTTGTGGAGGAAAGAGATCCGGGAAGTCCGACGAACGCATGGCTGCCCAAATAGCCAAGCAAATGGCCGCCGTGATTTCCAATATCGTAATCTAAGTCCAACAAGCTCTCGCTGCTAACCCCGTTAATTAGATCAACCAAGACGAACCCAATGCCGCCAACCCTCCTACAAACACCACCAAGTGCACTTACAAGCACTTCAACTCCCGCGGCCCTCAAAATACGAGGGAACCGAAGGGGTCACTGCCCTCCTTCGATGGTTCGAAGAAATGGAAAGCACCTTTCTCAACTGTGACTGCCCTAACGACCGTAAGGTCCGCTATGCTACTGGTCGTCTTTTCGGGGTAGCTTTAACTTGGTGGAATGCTTAGAAAGGCAAAAGAGGTGCTGAAGCCACAGTAGCTCTAACATGGGAACAACTCAGGGAACTCATGACAAGGCGTTTCTGCCCAAGAAGCGAAATCAAGAAGTTGGAAGATGAGTTCTACTTTCTAAAGCAAAAAGATGGAGATCATGTGACCTACAACAAAAGGTTCCTCGACTAAATCAAATGGTCCCAAATCTGTTCACCCCTCTTTACCGCCTTATTGAGCATTATATTCGGGGTCTTCCTTCGAAGATTCAAGATTCTGTGATGAGTACCATACCTGCACCCTTGGAAGCAGCAATGGAGCTAGCCACTGAGCTCACTGAAAACCACATTTGGAATGGAGATTTCGATGATGACAAGAAGAAGAGCGTGAGTAGCAAAACCTCGACTGAAACCCCCAAACCAACCCAAACTCGATCTTCTTCTCGTTTCAATGCTAAGAGAAAGCGAAACGGGAAAAATTTTGCTGTCACCCAAACCAGTCAGCCAAACCCGTACAACCAACCCATCCCAGCAGCCCCAATCACCCAAGTTGCTCCCTCTACCGCACTATTTTAAGAGACAATATACGGGACCTCACCCAAACTGCAACCGATGCTAATACAATAACCCCATTGAGAACCCATGTCCCCACTGCACAGGGTGTGGTCGAGTAGGCCATACAACTCAAACATGTCGCACCCTCCAAAGACAGGCCCGCAACCAACACCAAGCCCAACCCAACAACCAAATGATGGGTTCCTTACCAGCCACCCCCACTAACGTTACCACCTGCTCAGGCCTTAGCCCAACCCTTTTACCAACCCAATTACCCCATGATGTCACAGATGAGGGCTTGCTATAATTGCATGATCCGACCCATTTCCATAACACTTGCCCACGATTAGTAAACATCATCAACGCACAGGCTCAAGGTAACCCTGTGAACCAAGAAAACCAAGCCAATCCGCCAGCTAGAGGAAGGGCATTCAACATCAACGGCAACCAAGCCAGAGCTGATAACAATGTGGTTAACGGTACGTTTCTTATTAATGGTAGCTATGCATCCATTCTATTTGACACGGGCGCGGATAAGAGTTTTGTGTCCCTAGAGTTCGAGTCTATTCTTGGTTTACCTCGTGTTAGTTTAGCCGAATCATTCACAGTAGAAGTAGCCGACGGGGAACCTATCACGCTGGATTATGTCATTCGTGATTGCATTCTCACCCTTAACGAGCATGATTTTTCAATTGATCTCATCCCCATGAAATTGGGAAGCTTTGACACCATCATTGGCATGGACTGGCTTAGTCAACATCATGCCGAGGTTGTATGTTACGAAAAATACATTCGAATTCCACCCGTCGACGACCAAACCCTTCGTATGTTTGGTGAAACCCCATCCAAGGGACTTAAGTTGATGTCGTGCTTACAAGCCCGAAAGAATCTCCGCAAAGACTACATTGCGTTTTTAGCTCATATTGTTAAGAAAGAAGGCAAGGAGAGGAAGCTTGAAGATATCCTTATAGTTAGAGATTTTCCCCAAGTCTTTCCAGATGACGTCTCGGGACTTCCTCCTTTGCGAGAAGTCGAATTCCGAATCGATCTTGTACCTGGTGCCACCCCAGTTGCAAAGTCCCCATATCGATTAGCTCCATCCGAAATGCAAGAACTAGCTAGTCAATTGCAAGAGCTGACTAATAAGGGGTTCATACGCCTAGTTCATCCCCTTGGGGTGCGCCGGTTCTCTTCGTCAAGAATAAAGACGGAACTTTTCGAATGTGCATAGACTATCAGGAACTCAACAAGCTAACTATCAAGAACCGCTATCCCTTACCTCGCATCGATGACCTCTTAGATCAACTTCAGGGTGCAACTTGTTTCTGAAAACTTGATCTTCGTTCCGGCTACCATCAGCTTAGAGTACGTGATGAAGACATCCCAAAGACCGCATTTCGAACTCGTTATGGCCACTACGAATTCATGGTCATGCCTTTGGTTTGACTAATGCTCCAACTGTCTTTATGGATTTAATGAATAGAGTGTGCAAGCCTTATCTTGACCGCTTTGTCATTGTATTTATTGATGACATCCTTATCTATTCCAAGACTAAGTCAGATCATGAACGACATCTTCGACTGATTCTAACGCTGTTGAACACCGAAAAGCTCTACGCTAAGTTTTCTAAATGTGAATTATGGTTAAAGGAAGTCCAATTCCTTGGTCACGTCGTCAACGACAAGGGAATTAACGACAAGGGAATTCACGTTGAACCAGCAAAAATCAAAGCAGTGCAAGAATGGCAGGCTCCACGCACTCCTACCGAAGTCAGATCATTCCTCGGTTTAGCGGGTTATTATCGACGCTTTATCGCCAATTTTTCCCGCATTGCCTTACTACTCACAGCCTTGACTCATAAGGGCAAGCCCTTCGATTGAGGGCCCAAGCAAGAGGAGGCTTTCCAAACTTTGAAACAGAGGCTTTGTGATGCACCTTTTCTCACCCTCCCTGACGGTTGTGATGACTTTGTGGTCTTTTGTGACGCATCAGGGCAAGGGTTAGGGTGTGTCTTAATGCAAAGGGGTAAGGTGATAGCCTACACCTCAAGAAAACACAAAGTTCACAAAAAGAATTACACCACTCACGACCTCGAACTCGGGGCAGTCGTGTTCGCTCTGAAGATTCGGAGACATTATCTCTATGGTACAAAGTGTGAGATCTACACCGACCATAAGAGCCTCCAGCATATCTTCAACCAAAAGGAGTTAAACATGAGGCAACGACGGTGTATTGAATTTCTGAACGATTATGGCTGTGAAATCCGTTATCACCCAGGCAAAGCCAATGTCGTAGCAGATGCTCTTAGTCGGAGAGAATATGCTAATTCCATCCATCTTCTGTGTTCTCAAATTGTAACCGATCTGCAAACACGCATTCGTGAATCACAGCATACCTCGGTTACAAAAACAACTTACAAGATGAATTATCCTGTGGGGCTGAAACCAAGTTAGAATCAAAATCCGATGGCATCCTTCACTACCTAAATCGTATTTGGGTACCTGATCGTGATAATCTTCGCACATTTCTCATGAACGAGGCGCACAAAACACGATATTCCATGCATCCAGGGGCTGATAAGATGTATCAAGATCTACGATACTCTTACTGGTGGCCTGGAAAGAAGGATATCGCCGTTTTTTTCTCCAAATGCCTCACACGTTCGAAGGTTAAAGAGAGCATCAAAGACCCTCAGGCTTTCTTGTTCAACCCGAAATACCCGCCTGGAAGTGGGAAAACGTAACCATGGATTTTATTACTGGGTTACCTCGCACCTCCAGTAGGCACGATATGATTTGGGTTATTGTCCATCGCCTTACTAAATCCGCTCACTTCATCCCAATTCGCGAAGACTACAAAAACGAGAAGTTGGCTCATATCTACATCAATGAGATTGTAAGTCGACATGGTGTGCCTTTGAGTATTATCTCAGATCGGGATGGGCGTTTTACTTCCCGCACATGGCAAGCTGTATAGTCAGCATTAGGTACTCGACTAGACCTCAACACCGCTTTTCATCCACAAACTGATGGTCAATCCGATCGCAATATACATGTAACACCCCGACATGCAGCGGAATAAAAGTCGGGGCATAATTGGGTTATCACCAAAGCTCATGATATTTACTAAGAAGTTTCATATTTATTAAATTCAAATTACAAGCTTAAATATCCAATAAACAAAATTCATACAAATACAATGGAAAATAAAACTAAATGTTTATTCCAAAGCAATAACTTGATTATTCTTCTAGGCCATCCTAAGTGTTTCTTTCATCAACTGGATCACCTGTATCATGTGTAAAACAGGGGAGATTTTGGGTCACCAATAGTTGGCGAGTGAACCTTGATAAAACATTTTTTCATAATTGCATGTTTTATTTATTAAGGAAAATTCGTGCATAAATCACATGTGAGCAAATATATAGATGTAATCAATCACAAACCACGCTGAATGAATATATGATATGAATGATGATGTATCTGAGATCAAGGCTCAATTAAACGGAGCAGATCTAATGAGGCACCTGATGCTCAACCCGTATCCCACGAGGAACTGATGGGCCTAATGAAATGAGTGCACTGAGATGGTAAATTAAATCCACATATAAACCACACAACAAGCAATTCACATTTGATCACGAAATGATATAAGCACAAGTGTTTAAATTAGATAAAGGAATGATACGACACATGATACACCCCAAAACGTGATTAAAACGGGGAATTTGTAGAGATTCACTCACCGTGGTTGTGTTCTTCTTGATTGAAGATGAGTGCGCACGAATTGAGGATTTGATCAACGACGAATACTAACCTAAAATAATAATGCGACAAATCGATAAATGTAAACGATTTAATATTTTGTTTTAATACTTTTTGTTAGGTTTTTAGGTTATTTTTGATGGTATTTTGTTGAGATTATATACCCTTTTAAAATTATATATTTTATGTATTTTAACTAGATTTTTAACCAAGGTATCAATGTATATGCAATATAAATAAATAAAGATAAGATAATAAAATATTAAAAAAATTAACTGTCAGATCTGCCATTAGACCTGACCGGGTCGCGAGATTTATTAGGCGCGCGGGTTGGGATTCGAACTCGTGACCTCTCGGTTGCGTGCACGCAGCTCTACCCACTGAGCTACGTGTCTAACCCGAAATAATATCAATTTTAATTATATAAATACACTTATTAAGTTCATTTATTTTTAGTCAGATTTAAAAAGAGAAGAAAATGGCCCGAACCGTGTGAGTCAAGAGACTCGAACCAGAGGCTTTTGTGATGTTATGCACCCAGCCCGACCAACTGGGCTGGGTGTCTAACCCGGAAATCTTTAGGTTTTAATTATATTTACATGCTAATTATGCGCATACAGCAAAATGGTAGATTTAAGTAAAAGGTTTGAAGTGATCCGACCGGGGTATGCGTATGGAGTCGAACCGGTGTTATGTGGGTACGTTTGCACACAGTCCACCACTGGACTGTGTGTCTAACATGTTTGAACTTGTAATTTAAATACATAAAACATGGGTTTATACTTCGTCTTCTTCACTTGAATTTGACCCCAAACCATACCCACCTAGTTTAAACTGATTCAACCCAAATTAGTCAACGATATGCTATGATAATTAAGAAAACACAAATGAAAGGAGTAAAAGTCTACCGAAACACAGTGGTGGAGAAATCGCGATGTCCGGCGGTTGAACTTCGGCGAACTGCTATGTTTTCCGACGAACAAAAAGGAAGAAAGAACGAGTTGGATCGAGGAGTTTAGACCTGTATTTATAGGGGTGCTTACTCGGTTCTACAGCTTTGGATTGATTGATAATGCGTCCGAGATTGAAGCAATTTACCAAGATTAAGCTCCGACAGTTGTCGGAGATTTCAAAAAAAAGGAAGGAAAGCGCGTGAAAGATTTCCGATATGGTTGCAGGTTCAACTTAGGTTCAACAAAAGAGGTTTAAAACCTAAACTTTGCACAATAGCGTGTGCAGTCCAGTGGTGTTGGTGGTGTGTGTGTCTTCGGGGGAACCCGGGTTCGATCCCGGTTTCACCCTTTTTTGGAGTTTATATATTTTATTTATTTTAAGTTTTAAATATTTAATTGATTCTTTATTTTATTAATATTCTATTAGATCTTAATTATTAATATACATGTATAGAACTCTGAATGTATAAAACAATAACAAAAGTTTTAAAGAAAACACTCAACTTAAATAAATACATTTTGATTGAGAACTTGGGGCAGGTTTTCGAAACCCGATTTACACAAATGTTACAGTATCCCCTACTTTTAGAAATTTCGTCCCGAAATTTAAGTAGTAGTGGTAACCGGAAAAAGATGCGGGTATTTCTCGCGCAGTGAGTCTTCACGTTCCCAAGTAAACTCAGGTCCTCGTTTTGACTCCCAACGTACCCTGACGATTGGAATACGACTTCGCCTTAAGCGCTTCTCACCGAAATCCATGATTTCTACTGGTCTTTCGACGAAGTGCATCGATTCATCGACCTGAATGTCTTTTAGAGGAATATGGAGGTTTTCGTCGGCGAGGCACTTTTTCAAGTTTGATACGTGGAACGTGGGATGAATTCTGTTGAGCTCTTCTGGTAGGTCAAGCTTGTATGCTACAGGACCTACTCTTTCGAGTATCTTGAAAGGTCCTACGTAGCGTGGTGCTAGCTTGCCCTTCTGGCCAAAACGAACCACTCCCTTCCACGGTGATACTTTTAAAAGTACTTGATTACCAATGTCAAACTCCAAGGGCTTTCGTCGTTTGTCAGCATAACTCTTTTGATGACTTTGAGCCGCTAGAAGATTGTTTCGAATTTGAAGGATTTTGTCGGTTGTCTCTTGAATCAATTCCGGTCCGGTGATTTGCGCTTCCCCAATTTCGTGCTAACATACTGGAGATCGGCACTTACGACCATATAAAGCTTCGAAAGGAGCCATGCCTATACTTGAATGATAGCTATTGTTGTACGAAAACTCAACTAACGGTAGGTGAGCGTCCCAGTTCCCCTTGAAGTCTATGACACATGCTCGCAGCATGTCTTCAAGGGTTTGGATGGTGCGTTCAGATTAACCATCAGTTTGAGGTGAAAGGCGGTACTGAGGTCTAACCGTGTACCCAAAGCGGTTTGTACGGCTCGCCACTTTCGTGAAGTGAAACGACCATCACGGTCTGAAATGATGCTGAATGGTACTCCATGACGGCTTACGATCTCGCTGATGTAGATACGAGCTAACTTCTCGTTCTTGAAGTCCTCGCGAATCGGAATGATGTGAGATGACTTTGTAAGACGATCGATTATTACCCATATGGTGTCATACCCACTAGAGGTACGAGGTAACCCGGTCATGAAGTCCATGGTTATGTTTTCCCACTTCCATACAGGTATCTCGGGTTGGACTAGAAGTCCTGACGGTCTTTGATGTTCAGCTTTTACTTTGGAACAGGTAAGGTACTTGGAAACAAAAACAGCGATATCCTTTTTCATGCCAGGCCAGCAGTAGGTGTATCGTAGGTCTTGATACATCGTATCGGCTCCTGGGTGTACAGAGTATCGTGTTTTGTGTGCCTCATTCATGAGGAAATCACGAAGGTTATCGCGACCAGGAATCCATATGCGGTTTAAATACTATAGAATACCATCGGATATGGTTTCAATTTTGAGTTCAGCTCCACATGACAGCTCATCGCGTACGTCATTTTCTGTCACAGAAACATGTTGAGCTGCCCGGATTCGATCTTTGATGTCAGTTATGATTTGCGAACATAGAAGGCGAATAGAGTTCGCATATCCTTTTCGACTGAGTGCATCGGCCACCACGTTTGCCTTGCCAGGATGGTACCGAATTTCACAGTCGTAGTCGTTGACGAGTTCGACCCATCTTCGTTGCCTCATATTAAACTCTTTCTAGTTGAAGATATGTTGGAGACTCTTGTGGTCAGTGTATATTTCACACTTGGTACCGTAGAGGTAATGCCTCCATATCTTGAGTGCGAACACAACGGCTCCAAGTTCTAGGTCGTGGGTGGCGTAATTCTTCTCATGAACCTTGAGTTGCCTAGAGGCATAGGCTATCACTTTTCCTCTTTGCATCAATACACAACCTAGTCCTTGCCTTGACGCGTCGCAATAAACCACGAAGTCATCGCAACCCTCAGGGAGTGTAAGGACAGGTGCGTCACAAAGCCTTTGCTTTAAAGTTTGGAAGGCCTCTTCTTGCTTAGGTCCCCAAATGAAGGGTTTTCCTTTGTGAGTCAAGGCCGCGAGTGGTATGGCGATACGGGAAAAATTGGCAATGAAGCGTCGGTAGTAACCAGCCAAACCAATAAATGACCTAACTTCGGTAGGGGTACGTGGCGCTTGCCATTCCTATACTGCTTTGATTTTTTAAGGATCGACATGAATCCCTTTGTCAATGACGACATGACCAAGGAATTGTACTTCTTCTAACCAGAATTCACATATTGAGAACTTAGCGTAAAGTTTTTCAGTCCTTAAGAGTGTAAGAATGAGTCATAGGTGTCGCTCATGATCGGATTTAGACTTGGAGTAGATAAGGATGTCGTCGATGAAGACTATGACGAAACGGTCGAGGTAGGGTTTGCATACCCTATTCATTAAATCCATGAAGACAGCGGGGGCGTTGGTTAAACCGAAGGGCATAACAATGAACTCGTAATGACCATAACAAGTTCGGAAGGCGGTTTTTGGGATATCTTCTTCGCGCACTCTAAGCTGATGATAACCAGAACGAAGGTCGATTTTGGAAAAACAGGTGGCGCCTTGAAGTTGGTCTAGGAGGTCATCAATGCGAGGCAGTGGATAGCGATTCTTAACCGTCAACTTGTTGAGTTCTCTATAATCAATGCACATGCGAAACGTTCCATCTTTCTTTTTCACAAAAAGAACAGGTGCACCCCAGGGAGATGAGCTATAGGATGTATGAATCCTTTGTCAGTCAGCTCTTGCAGTTGACTGGCCAGCTCTTTCATCTCGGATGGGGCTAACCTATAAGGAGACTTTGCGACCGGTGTAGCGCCAGGTACAAGGTCGATGCGAAATTCGACTTCTCTCACAGGAGGAAGTCCTAAAACGTCGTCGGGAAAGACTTGTGGGAATTCCTTCATAATTGGGATGTCTTCGAGCTTTCTCTCCTTGTCTCCCTTCTTGACGACGTGAGTTAGAAATGCGACATAGTTCTTGCGGATATAACTTCGGGCTTGAAGGCAAGACATCAATTTGAGTCCTTTCGAAGGGGTTTCCCCAAAAATACGTAGTGTCTGACCGTCTGCAAGAGGAATGCGAATGAATTTTTCGTGGCACACCACTTCAGCGTGATGCTGGCATAGCCAGTCCATACCGATTATAACATCGGAACTTCCCAACTTCATAGGAATGAGGTCAATTGGGAAATCGTGATCGTTTAGGGTGAGGGTACAATCGCGTATAATAGAATTTAATGAAGTGGGTTTTCCGTCAGCAACTTCTACTGTTAGAGATTCAATGAGATTAACACGAGGTTGGTCGAGGATAGATTCGAATTCTAAGGACACAAAACTCTTACCCGCACCAGTATCGAATAATATGGATGCATAACTACCATTTATGAGAAACGTACCGTTGACCACATTGTTGTTAGCCCTGGCTTGGTTGGCATTAATATTGAAAGCTCTTCCTCTGGCAGGTGGAGGAGCTTGGTTGGCTTGGTTTACTGGGTTCGCCCTTGAGCTTGGGCATGGTTGATGTTCACTAGGCGCGGGCAGGTGTTCCTAAATGGTCTGGGTCTCCACAATTGAAACAGGCTCATATGGGTTGCATCATGGGGTAGTTGGGTTGGTAGTAAAGTTGGGCTGCGAGTTGTGCAGGTGGTAGAATAAGTGTTGTTGGGCTTGGCCCACCATCTGATTTTGGGTTTGGGTTGGGGGTTGACTGCGGTTCATTCGTTGAAGGGTACGGCAGGTTTGGATGGTGTGACCCGCACGACCACAACTTGTGCAATGTTGGCAGGGGTTTTCGGGAGGGTGATGGTATTGACAGTGGTTGCACTTTGGGTGCGGGCCAGTGTATGGCCTTTTGAATGGTGCAGCTGGAGGAGCAATTTGGGTGATTGGTGCAGCAGTGATGGGGGGGTTGGTTTGAATGACAACAAAATTCTTGCTATTTCGCTTTCTCTTACCAGCAAACCTCGAGGATGAGACGGGGTGGTTTGGAGTTGGGGTCTCAATGGGTGCTTTCTTCTTCTCATCTTTGAACTTGCCGTTTCGAATGCGATTTTCAGTGAGTTATGTAGCTAACTCCATTGCGGCTTCAAGTGTTGCAGGCAAAGTGCTTAAAACCGAATCTTGGATTTTCGAGGGGAGGCCTCGAATGTAGTGTTCGACTAAGCGGTACAAGGGGGTAAACAAATTGGGGATCATCTGGTTCAACTCGAGAAATCTCTTATTGTACGAAGTGTGGTCTCCTTCCTTTTGTTTCAAAGCGTGGAACTTGTCCTCCAGCTTTCTGATTTCGCTTCTTGGACATAAACGTCTCGTCATGATTTCCCTTAACTCTTCCCATGTTAAGGCCATGGCATCTTCAACTCCTCGCTTACCCTTTTCCGTGTTCCACCTGGTAAGGGCTACCCCAAACAGTCTTCCAGTCGCGTAACGTACCTTACGGTCCTCGGGACAGTCGCAATTGAGAAAAGTGTTTTCCATCTCTTCAAACCAGTGAAGAAGAGCGGTGACACCTTCAGTCCCTTCATATTTTGGGGGATCGCAGGATTTGAAGTGTTTGTAGGTGCACTTGGGGGTTTTGGAAGAAGGGTTGGCGACGCTCTGGTCTTCTTGGTTGGGAGGGTTGATGGGATTAGCGGTGAGAGCTTGTTGAACTTGTAGCACGATGTCAGGAAGCACTACGGCCATTTGTTTAGCAATTTGCGTGGCCAAGCGTTCGTTTGACTTTCCTGACTTTCTACCTCCACGTAATTGCCTAGCCGACATCTACAGGAACATATGTAGGAAGATTGTGAGTTCGAGAATTTCCTAGGTGCCATGTATCATAAAAAAAATTTAAAATAAAATAAAATGAAAACAACATAACTGAAAATAATTTAACTACATCCATAGGATGTCTTGGGTTTGCTCATGTTTGGGCCTCCAAATGTCCCCCATACCATTGCCTGTGTAGTCATGTGGGCCCCCACGACTATTGGGCTTGGCAGGATTCACATTGGTGTCGGTGGGTTAACACTTGCACCACCCGAATGAAAATCGTAAAACATGATTGCGAGAAATATGGTCGGCGGGTGTCCAGGTGTAGACACATTGACAACTCAAAGTGGGGTTAGCTCACACGACGTTTGGTATAGCATGCTTTGGCCTAATAGGTCCTTCGTACTCTCATCGTTAGTCCCCAGGTAGGCAAACTGGTCCTTTATTTTGGATTTATACGAATGCCAAGCCTAGACAGGACGTTCCGACTACCGGTACTCGTACCCTTCCAGTTACTACATGCCCGTCATGTAAACTCACTTTGATGTGATTTGAAAAATACGAAATCATTGCAAAAATCATGGAAATCGTGAGGTGTGTGCTTTCATAGATATGGCATGTTATGAGGATATGAACTATGATGAGCATTGCATATTAACATGTACTTGTGAGTGTGCTTGCATAATATTGGGTGTGAACATGAAACATATAAACATCATGAATTTTCCATGTAACACATAAACAATTAAAATTTAATCGACTATAGTATAGGCTCTAAGGGTCTAATAACCTATCCTATATCCCTATAGCCACAAGCTCTGATACCAATCTGTAACACCCCGACCTGCAGCGGAATAAAAGTCGGGGCATAATTGGGTTATCACCAAAGCTCATGATGTTTACTAAGAAGTTTCATATTTATTAATTCAAATTATAAACTTAAATATCCAATAAACAAAATTCATACAAATACAATGGAAAACAAAACTAAATGTTTATTCCAAAGCAATAACTTGTTTATTCTTCTAGGCCATCCTAAGTGTTTCTTTCCTCAACTGTATCACCTGTATCATGTGTAAAACAGGGGAGATTTTGGGTCAACAATAGTTGGCGAGTGAACCTTGATAAAACATTTTTTCATAATTGCATGCTTTATTTATTAAGGAAAATTCATGCATAAATCACATGTGAGCAAATATATAAATGTAAACAATCACAAACCACATTGAATGAATATATGGCATGAATGATGATGTATCTGAGATCAAGGCTCAATCAAACGGAGTCGATCTAATGAGGCACATGATGCTCAACCCGTATCCCACGAGGAACTGATGGGCCTAATGAAATGAGTGCACTGAAATGGTAAATTAAATCCACATATAAACCACACAACAAGCAATTCACATTTGATCACGAAATGATATAAGCACAAGTGTTTAAATTAGATAAAGGAATGATACGACACATGATAAACCCCAAAACGTGATTAAAACGGAGAATTTGTGGAGATTCACTCACCGTGGTTGCGTTCTTCTTGATTGAAGATGAGTGCGCACGAATTGACGATTTGATCAACGACGAACACTAACATAAAATAATAATGCGACAAATCGATTAATATAAACGATTTAATATTTTGTTTTAATACTTTTTGTTAGGTTTTTAGGTTATTTTTGATGATATTTTGTTGAGATTATATACCCTTTTAAAATTATATATTTTATGTATTTTAACTAGATTTTTAACCAAGGTATCAATGTATATGCAATATAAATAAATAAAGATAAGATAAAAAAATATTAAAAAAATTAACTGTCAGATCTGCCATTAGACCTGACCGGGTCGCGAGATTTATTAGACGCGCGGGTTGGGATTCGAACTCGTGACCTCTCGGTTGCGTGCACGCAGCTCTACCAACTGAGCTACGTGTCTAACCCGAAATAAAATCAATTTTAATTATATAAATACACTTATTAAGTTCATTTATTTTTAGTCAGATTTAAAAAGAGAAGAAAATGGCCCGAACCGTGTGAGTCAAGAGACTCGAACCAGAGGCTTTTGTGATGTTATGCACCCAGCCCGACCAACTGGGCTGGGTGTCTAACCCGGAAATCTTTAGGTTTTAATTATATTTACATGCTAATTATGCGCATACAGCAAAATGGTAGATTTAAGTAAAAGGTTTGAAGTGATCCGACCGGGGTATGCGTATGGAGTCGAACCGGTGTTATGTGGGTACGTTTGCACACAGTCCACCACTGGACTGTGTGTCTAACATGTTTGAACTGGTAATTTAAATACATAAAACATGGGTTTATACTTCGTCTTCTTCACTTGAATTTGACCCCAAACCATACCCACCTAGTTTAAACTGATTCAACCCAAATAAGTCAACGATATGCTATGATAATTAAGAAATACACAAATGAAAGGAGTAAAAGTCTACCGAAACACAGTGGTGGAGAAATCGCGATGTCCGACGGTTGAACTTCGGCGAACTGCTGTGTTTTCCGACGAACAAAAAGGAAGAAAGAACGAGTTGGATCGAGGAGTTTAGACCTGTATTTATAAGGGTGCTTACTCGGTTCTACAGCTTTGGATTGATTGATAATGCGTCCGAGATTGAAGCAATTTACCAAGATTAAGCACCGACAGTTGTCGGAGATTTCAAAAAAAGGAAGGAAAGCGCGTGAAAGATTTCGGATATGGTTGCAGGTTCAACTTAGGTTCAACATAATGTAACATTTGTCAAAAACGGGTTTTTCAAAACCCGCTCCGTTTTGTAATCGAATATCAAGTTATAAATGTCACGTTGAATATTTATGATTATTTTGATTTAAAATGATACATAATTAATAAATAAACTAAACTATAAAAAATATAATTGATAAAAAGTTAAAACAAAATAAATAAAAAGGATATGTTGCTGCCGGGACTCGAACCCGGGTCAGCCAGATCTGAAATCCAACGACTTAACACACACTCGCATCACCACTCCGCCACTTGTTATTTTTTGTTATCCCTAGGAAACAAATAACATTTATACACAAACTCGGTTAAACCGGTTGCGTCAACTGAGAAACGGAAATCGGCAATTCAATCGTCAAATCGTTTGATTACTTGTACATTCACGTTTATAACCGATGAACCGATGATGTTAATCAATTCGAAAGTGATTGAACATCAATTTTCATTATTACCAGTTTTTATAACCGAAAAGAATCAAGTCCAGATTACTTCAACTCCAGACCCCTCTCGCGACTCAGAAACATCATACCAACACTCCATTTCATTTCCGTCACACTTTCAGTTCGTCAGAACGCTTAAATCAACTCGCCGGAATTTTCTGCAAAATTCGCCGGAAAACCGTATTCGTCCTCAAACGGTAAATCTTTCAATATCATTGTAGTTCAACAATTGTTAGGCTATTTCTAACTTAAACCTCTCAATTGAAATCGAATTCAGGCACTGTATTCAGCTAATTTCAGTTCGCCGGAAAGATTCTGAAAATCTCTATATTCATCTGAGAATCGGTAAGGGCATTCAAACCCTCTGTTAACATTTGCTGATCACTTCAATTTCACGATTAGCTAATAACAACGGTTAATTGTCTTGTTCAGTTGAAGAGCATAAAAACAGGGACCGACACATTGCCGGAATTCTGAAATAAACCGTTCATCGGTATGTTCAACCCTAATTACCGTCTCTGCCATTTCATTTTAGCATTAAGAATGTTTGGTAATCATAAAAACAAGAAACGGATCAGTGATTCAGTCGACTGAAATTTGAATGAAGAAGACGAAGTTAGTTAAGTTATAAGTTTATTTAAAACCACTAAAATGAACGGGTTAGACACACAGTCCAGCGGTGGACTGTGTGCAAATTATACACGCGCGTCACAAGTTCGATTCCTGATACACGCACTCCTTATGTAATAAAATGCCTTTTTGTTTAAAACTGAACCGGGTTAACTCCGTTAGTTGTTAAGTATAATAAAAACCGAGATAATAACCAGGTTAGACACACAGTCCAGCGGTGGACTGTGTGCAACACTAAGTCACACGTCGCGAGTTCGAAACCTGATACTTGCACCGGTTCGTTGAATTAAAATGTTTTTGAAATTAAAAGAATTTTGGTTAAACCGAATTAGTATATAAATATAATTAAAAACAAGATTATTTCGGGTAAGACACGTAGCTCAGTTGGTAGAGCTGCGTGCACGCGTACGGGAGGTCTCGGGTTCGAGCCTCACCCAGCGCAAACAATCTCGCTGACCGAACCGGTCAACAAGTCAACAAGTCAACGGTCAACGGTCAACGGTCAACGCAAAATAAACAATTTTTTTTATATTTTTATTTATTTAATTTAATTTAAAACTCAATTAAAAATACTTAAAAATAACATTTTTAAAGATAGAAAATAGCCTTAAACTCACAAAAATATATCTAAAAATTTCATTAAAATCCTTAATAAAATCTACTCATTTACTATATTTTTCCGTTATTATTTAGGTTAGAAATTCTCGTTGTTCAATTCTCCCGATTCGTGTGCATCTCATTATCTCCATTCAAACGCACCCAATGTGAGTGAATCTTTACAAATTCCCCGTTTTAATCACGTTTTTGGGGTGTATCATGTGTCTTGTTATATATATTATAATTAAACCATTGTGCATACATCATATCATGAACTTGTGTATTCAGTTTGTTTCAACTATTGTGTAGTTATTGTTGGATGCAATTTATTATTTTCAGTACATGCAATTTCATAGGCCGCCGCTCCCCATTACATTATGAGCGTTGAGCATGTTCCCCATTTCATTATGAGGTTGAACCTGGCGTGCCCACATACGATCGGCTCCGTTTGATTGAGCCTTGATCGCACAGACATTTTTCATTTTCAGTACATGCAATACGATCGGCTCCGTTTGATTGAGCCTTGATCGCACAGTTTCATTTATGTTATTTATCGTATGATGTTGGTATGTTCATGAATGCTATCATATGTTATTGTATGTTATAGTTGTGATTGCTATTTGCCACTGCTTGATTATTTACATTTGCTCATTTATGATTATGCACAATTTTTCATTGATAAACTAACAAGTAAATCATTAATAAATGTTTATCTAATAAGGTTCACTCGCCAACTTATGTTGACCCAAAAACCCCCATTTTTACACATGATACAGGTGAACCAGCAGCAGCCAGAAACACATAGGATTGGACTAGAAGAATAAAATGATTTAGAGTTTGAGATTGTTATGTTTGGTTTATTTTCTTTGTATTGTATGAACATGTTTGGATATTTGGGAATGTAACTTTGACTTTAATAAATATGAAACATATTAGTAAATGTCATGAGCTTTGGTGATAACCCAATTATGCCCCGACTCTTATTCCGCTGCGGGTCGGGGTGTGACAGATTGGTATCAGAGCCAGGTTTATAGGGATATAGGATAGGTTATTAGACCCCTAGAGCCTATACTATAGTTATTAGAAAATTATAAGATTTTTTTGTGTTACATGCCAAATTTCATGATGTTTATATGTTTTATGTTAAATGTTACATTCAATGTTATGCAAGCATGTTCATAAGTATATATTAGCATAAAATGCCTATTATGAATCATATACTCATAACATATCATATCCATGAAAGCACACACCACATCATGATTGCTTTTACAATGATTTTTGTGTTTTCAAATCTCATCAAAGTGAGTTCTCATGACGGGCATGTAGTAACTGGAAGGGTACCAGTACCGGTAGTCGGGACGTCCTGTCTAGGCTGGCATTCGTATAAATCCAAAATAAAGGACCAGTTTGCCTACCTGGGGACTAACGATGAGAGTACGAAGTACCTATTAGGCCAAAGCATGCTATACCAAACGTCGTGTGAGCTAACCCCACTTTGAGTTGTCATTGTGTCTACACCTGGACACGTTCCGACCAAACATCTCATGAACATATTTTGTGGTTTGCATTCGGGTGATGCAAGTGTTAAATCGCCAATACTAATGTGAATCCTACCAAGCCAATAGCCATGGGGGCCCACATGACTATATAGGTGAAGGTATGGGGGACATTTGAGGCCCAACATGAGCAAACCCAAGACATCCTATGGATGTAGTTGCATTATTGATATTTATGTTATTTTCATTTTCTTAAAGACACATGACACCTAAAAAGACACCATAAACTCACAATCTTCTCATGTATGTTCCTGTAGATGTCGTCCAGACAACAACGAAGGGGTAAAAGATCAGGAAGGTCTCAGGAACGCTTGGCCACCCAAATCGCGAAACAAATGGCCACGATACTGCCTGAAATTGTGGTCCAAGTACAACAAGCCCTCGCTACAAATCCTACTAACCCTCCCCAACAACTTGACCAGAACATCGACAACCCTCCTACCAGCAAGTGTTCATACAAACATTTCAAGTCTTGTGATCCTACTAAATTTGAAGGGACCGAGGGTGTCACTGCTCTCCTACATTGGTTCGAGGAGATGGAAAACACCTTTCTAAACTGCGATTGTCCTGAGGATCGCAAGGTTCGATACGCCACCGGGAGACTATTTGGGGTAGCTCTCACTTGGTGGAATACTGAAAAAGGGAAGAGGGGAACTGAAGATGCAATGGTCTTAACTTGGGAGGAGTTAAGGGAAATCATGACTAGGCGTTTCTGTCCTAGGAGTGAAATTAAAAAGCTGGAGGACGAATTTCATTCTCTAAAGCAAAAGGAGGGTGATCACACCACCTATAACAAGAGGTTCTTGGAGTTGAACCAAATGGTTCCAAATTTTTTCACCCCAACTTATCGTCTGATCGAGCATTATATTCGAGGACTTCCCTCGAAAATCCAAGATTCAGTTCTCAGCGTTTCACCAGTAACACTTGAAGCCGCTATGGAGCTAGCAACTGAACTGACCGAGAACCGAATTCGCAATGGGAAGTTCAAAGAAGAGAAAAAGAAAGCCCCTGTTGAGGGTCAAACTTCAAACCATCCCATTTCTTCCTCTAAGTTTGCCAACAAGAGGAAGCGCAACACCAGAAATTTCGCTGTTACTCAAACCAACCTCCCAATTCCTGCTGCACCCATTACTCAAGTCACTCCTTCACCCGCACCATACAGAAGACCTTACACTGGCCCGTTACCAAAATGCAACCGTTGCCAATATCACCATTCCCCTGATCATCCTTGCCAATATTGCACCGGCTGCGGTCCCGCAGGGCATACTGTTCAAACCTACCGCATGCCTCAACGAACGAACCGCCACCAACCTTTAACCCAAACCCACCAACAATTAATGGGTCAAGCCCAACAACCCCTACCATTCCCACCCACCCAACATTTAGCCCAAACATACTACCAACCCAATTATCCTATGGGCCAACCTATGCGGGCTTGCTACAATTGCGGAGACCCAAGCCACTTCAGAAACACTTGTCTAAGGTTGGTAAACATTATTCATGCTCAGGCCCAAGCCAACCCGGTGAATCAAGCGAACCAAGCTCCTCCACCTGCAAGAGGAAGAGCTTTCAATATTAACGCGAATCAGGCTAGAGCTGACGGCAATGTGGTTAACGGTACGTTCCTTATAAATGGTAGATATGCCTCTATGTTATTTGATACTGGTGCGGATAGAAGTTTTGTGTCTTTAGAATTTGAACCTATCTTAAACAAAAATCGGGATAAGCTCACGGAATCCATAACGGTAGAAGTTGCGGACGGGAAACCAGTTTCATTAAACTCTATTATACGCAACTGTACACTCACCTTAAACGACCACGATTTCTCAGTCGACCTTATTCCTATGAAGCTGGGAAGTTTTGATGTCATAATCGGTATGGATTGGCTCAGTCAACATCAGGCAGAAGTTGTATGTCGCGAAAAATTTATTCGTATTCCTCTTTCAAACGGTCAGACTCTTCGAATCATTGGAGAAACCTCGTCGAAAGGGCTCAACTTAATGTCTTGTCTTCAAGCTCAAAAATATCTTCGCAAGAATTATGTCGCGTTTTTAGCTCATATCATCAAAAAGGGAACCATGGAGAAGAAAATTGAAGACATTCCTGTAGTAAAAGACTTCCCGCAAGTTTTTCCTGACGACATTTCAGGACTTCCTCCAGTTAGAGACGTCGAATTCCGTATTGATCTTATACCTGGTGCTACACCAGTTGCAAAGTCTCCTTATAGGTTAACCCCCTCTGAAATGCAGGAGCTAGCCAGTCAATTACAAGAGTTGAATGACAAGGGATTCATACGTCCCAGCTCGTCGCCTTGGGGTGCACCTGTCCTCTTTGTAAAGAAGAAAGATGGATCGTTTCGTATGTGCATCGACTACAGGGAGCTCAACAAATTAACAATCAAGAATCGCTATCCATTACCTCGCATTGATGATCTTCTTGACCAACTACAAAGTGCCAACTGCTTTTCAAAAATCGACCTTCGATCTGGCTATCATCAACTTAGAGTGCATGAAGAAGACGTCCCTAAGACTGCTTTTCGAACTCGTTATGGCCATTATGAATTCATGGTTATGCCATTTGGTTTAACCAACGCACCAGTTGTCTTCATGGACCTAATGAACAGAGTCTGCAAACCTTATCTTGATCGATTTGTTATAGTCTTCATCGACGATATTCTTATTTATTCAAAATCTAAGTCTGATCATGAGCGTCATCTTCGACTCATCCTTGCACTTCTAGAGAAGGAAAAGCTTTACGCCAAATTCTCCAAATGTGAATTCTGGTTAAAAGAGGTGCAATTCCTCGGACATGTAGTCAATGACAAGGGAATACATGTCGACCCCTCAAAGATCAAAGCAGTACAAGAATGGCAAGCTCCACGTACACCAACTGAAGTAAGATCTTTTCTTGGTTTGGCTGGTTATTATCGTCGATTCATTTCAAATTTCTCTCGCATTGCTGTACCACTCACGGCTTTAACTCATAAGGGAAAACCTTTCATATAGGGACCCAAGCAAGAAGAAGCCTTCCAAACCCTTAAACAAAAACTTTGTGATGCACCAATCCTCACTCTTCCTGAAGGTTGTGATGATTTTGTGGTCTATTGTGACGCGTCAGGGCAAGGATTGGGCTGCGTTCTAATGCAAAGAGGAAAAGTTATAGCTTATGCTTCGAGACAACTCAAGACACATGAAAAGAACTACACCACTCATGACCTAGAACTTGGAGCTGTTGTGTTCGCTCTTAAGATATGGAGACATTATCTCTATGGTACTAAGTGTGAAATATACACTGACCACAAGAGTCTTCAACATATCTTCAATCAAAAGGAGTTAAACATGAGGCAACGAAGATGGGTCGAACTTCTAAATGACTACGACTGTGAAATTAGATACCACCCTGGTAAAGCAAATATGGTGGCTGATGCACTTAGTCGAAAGGGTTATGCGAACTCCATTCGTCTTCTATGTTCGCAAATTATAACCGACATTAAAGATCAAATTCGAGAAGCCCAACACGTTTCAATAACGGAAGAAGATGTACGAAAGGAGATGTCCTGTGGAGCTGAGCTAAAAATTGAAACTAAATCTGACGGTATTCTGTACTACCTAGATCGTATCTGGATTCCTAACCACAACAATCTTCGTGAAATTCTTATGAATGAAGCTCACAAAACGCGATATTCTATACACCCAGGAGCCGATAAGATGTATCAAGACCTACGATATACCTATTGGTGGCCTGGAATGAAGAAGGATATTGCCGTTTTTGTTTCCAAGTGCCTTACATGTTCCAAGGTGAAGGCTGAACACCAAAGACCCTCAGGACTTCTGGTCCAACCGGAAATACCTGTATGGAAGTGGGAAAATATAACCATGGATTTCATTACCGGGTTACCTCGCACTTCTGGTGGGTATGACACTATATGGGTAATTATAGACCGACTTACAAACAGCTCACTTTATTCCTATCCGGGAAGATTTCAAGAACGAAAAGCTTGCTCGTATTTATATCAGCGAAATCGTAAGCCGACATGGGGTACCGTTAAGCATTATTTCTGATCGTGATGGTCGTTTCACTTCACGAACGTGGCAAGCAGTACAATCTGCTATGGGCACGCGATTAGATCTCAGTACCGCCTATCATCCTCAAACTGATGGACAATCTGAGCGCACCATTCAAACTCTTGAAGATATGCTTCGAGCATGTGTCATAGACTTCAAGGGAAATTGGGACGCCCACCTACCATTAGTTGAATTTTCGTACAACAACAGCTATCATTCAAGCATCGGCATGGCACCTTTTGAATTTGACCCCAAACCATACCCACCTAGTTTAAACTGATTCAACCCAAATAAGTCAACGATATGCTATGATAATTAAGAAATACACAAATGAAAGGAGTAAAAGTCTACCGAAACACAGTGGTGGAGAAATCGCGATGTCCGGCGGTTGAACTTCGGCGAACTGCTGTGTTTTCCGACGAACAAAAAGGAAGAAAGAACGAGTTGGATCGAGGAGTTTAGACCTGTATTTATAAGGGTGCTTACTCGGTTCTACAGCTTTGGATTGATTGATAATGCGTCCGAGATTGAAGCAATTTACCAAGATTAAGCTCCGACAGTTGTCGGAGATTTTAAAAAAAGGAAGGAAAGCGCGTGAAAGATTTCGGATATGGTTGCAGGTTCAACTTAGGTTCAACATAATGTAACATTTGTCAAAAGCGGGTTTTTCAAAACCCGCTCCGTTTTGTAATCGAATATCAAGTTATAAATCTCACGTTGAATATTTATGATTATTTTGATTTAAAATGATACATAATTAATAAATAAACTAAACTATAAAAATTATAATTGATAAAAAGTTAAAACAAAATAAATAAAAAGGATATGTTGCTGCCGGGACTCGAACCCGGGTCAGCCAGATCTGAAATCCAACGACTTAACACACACTCGCATCACCACTCTACCACTTGTTATTTTCTGTTATCCCTAGGAAACAAATAACATTTATACACAAACTCAGTTAAACCGGTTGCGCCAACTGAGAAACGGAAATCGGAAATTCAATCGTCAAATCGTTTGATTACTCGCACATTCACGTTTATAACCGATGAACCGATGATGTTAATCAATTCGGAAGTGATTGAACATCAATTTTCATTATTACCGTTTTTTATAACCGAAAAGAATCAAGTCCAGATTACTTCAACTCCAGACCCCTCTCGCGACTCAGAAACATCATACCAACACTCCATTTCATTTTCATCACACTTTCAGTTCGTCAGAACGCTTAAATCAACTCGCCGGAATTTTATGCAAAATTCGCCGGAAAACCGTATTCGTCCTCAAACGGTAAATCTTTCAATATCATTGTAGTTCAACAATTGTTAGGCTATTTCTAACTTAAACCTCTCAATTGAAATCGAATTCAGGCACTGTATTCAGCTAATTTCAGTTCGCCGGAAAGATTCTGAAAATCTCTATATTCATCTGAGAATCGGTAAGGGCATTCAAACCCTCTGTTAACATTTGCTGATCACTTCAATTTCATGATTAGCTAATAAAAACGGTTAATTGTCTTGTTCAGTTGAAGAGCATAAAAACAGGGACCGACACATTGCCGGAATTCTGAAATAAACCGTTCATCGGTATGTTCACCCCTAATTACCGTCTCTGCCATTTCATTTTAGCATTAAGAATGTTTGGTAATCATAAAAACAAGAAACGGATCAGTGATTCAGTCGACTGAAATTTGAATGAAGAAGACGAAGTTAGTTAAGTTATAAGTTTATTTAAAACCAGTAAAATGAACGGGTTAGACACACAGTCCAGCGGTGGACTGTGTGCAAATTATACACGCGCGTCACAAGTTCGATTCCTGATACACGCACTCCTTATGTAATAAAATGCCTTTTTGTTTAAAACTGAATCGGGTTAACTCCGTTAGTTGTTAAGTATAATAAAAACCGAGATAATAACCAGGTTAGACACACAGTCCAGCGGTGGACTGTGTGCAACACTAAGTCACACGTCGCGAGTTCGAAACCTGATACTGGCACCGGTTTGTTGAATTAAAATGTTTTTGAAATTAAAAGAATTTTGGTTAAACCGAATTAGTATATAAATATAATTAAAAACAAGATTATTTCGGGTTAGACACGTAGCTCAGTTGGTAGAGCTGCGTGCACGCGTACGGGAGGTCTCGGGTTCGAGCCTCACCCGGCGCAAACAATTTCGCTGACCGAACCGGTCAACAAGTCAACGGTCAACGGTCAACGCAAAATAAACAATTTTTTTTATATTTTTATTTATTTAATTTAATTTAAAAATCAATTAAAAATACTTAAAAATAACATTTTTAAAGATAGAAAATAGCCTTAAACTCACAAAAATATATCTAAAAATTTCATTAAAATCCTTAATAAAATCCACTCATTTACTATATTTTTCCGTTATTATTTAGGTTAGAAATTCTCGTTGTTCAATTCTCCCGATTCGTGCGCATCTCATTATCTCCATTCAAATGCACCCAATGTGAGTGAATCTTTACAAATTCCCCGTTTTAATCACGTTTTTGGGGTGTATCATGTGTTTTGTTATATATATTATAATTAAACCATTATGCATACATCATATCATGAACTTGTGTATTCAGTTTGTTTCAACTATTGTGTAGTTATTGTTGGATGCAATTTATTATTTTCAGTACATGCAATTTCATAGGCCGCCGCTCCCCATTACATTATGAGCGTTGAGCATGTTCCCCATTTCATTATGAGGTTGAACCTGGCGTGCCCACATACGATCGGCTCCGTTTGATTGAGCCTTGATCGCACAGACATTTTTCATTTTCAGTACATGCAATACGATCGGCTCCGTTTGATTGAGCCTTGATCCACAGTTTCATTTATGTTATTTATCGTATGATGTTGGTATGTTCATGAATGCTATCATATGTTATTGTATGTTATAGTTGTGATTGCTATTTGCCACTGCTTGATTATTTACATTTGCTCATTTATGATTATGCATAATTTTTCATTGATAAACTAACAAGTAAATCATTAATAAATGTTTATCTAATAAGGTTCACTCGCCAACTTATGTTGACCCAAAAACCCCCGTTTTTACACATGATACAGGTGAACCAGCAGCAGCCAGAAACACGTAGGATTGGACTATAAGAATAAAATAATTTAGAGTTTGGGATTGTTATGTTTGGTTTATTTTCTTTGTATTGTATAAACATGTTTGGATATTTGGGAATGTAACTTTGACTTTAATAAATATGAAACATATTATTAAATGTCATGAGCTTTGGTGATAACCCAATTATGCCCCGACTCTTATTCCGCTGCGGGTCGGGGTGTGACACATAAGAGGTTTAAAACCTAAACTTTGCACAATAGCGTGTGCAGTCCAGTGGTGTTGGTGGTGTGTGTGTCTTCGGGGGAACCTGGGTTTGATCCCGGTTTCACCCTTTTTTTGAGTTTATATATTTTATTTATTTTAAGTTTTATTTAATTGATTCTTTATTTTATTAATATTCTATTAGATCTTAGTTATTAATATACATGTATAGAACTCTGAATGTATAAAACAATAACAAAAGTTTAAAGAAAACACTCAACTTAAATAAATACATTTTGATTGAGAACTTGCGGCCGGTTTTCGAAACCCGATTTACACAAATGTTACAATACAGACCCTCGAAGACATGTTACGATCGTGCGTCATCGATTTCAAGAGCAATTGGGATGCTCATCTACCGTTAATCGAATTCTCTTACAATAACGGCCATCACTCTAGTATTGGTATGACTCCTTTCGAAGCCCTATATGGTCGTAAGTGCCGATCACCAATATGTTGGCAAGAAATCGGTGAAGCTCAGATCTGTGGACCGAAATTAATCCAAGAGACAACCGCCAAGATCCTCCAAACCCGCAATAATCTCTTAGCAGCGTGGAGTCGTCAAAAGAGTTACGTTTACAAACGACGAAAGCCGCTCGAGTTTAGTGTTGGTGATCCGGTACTTTTGAAGGTGTCACAATGGAAGAGAGTTAATCGATTCGGACAAAAAGGCAAGCTAGCACCTCGCTATGTTGGTCCTTTTAAAATACTCGAGAGAGTTGGTCCTGTAGCCTACAAGCTTGATTTACCTGAAGAACTCAACAAGATCCATCCAACTTTCAATGTATCCAATCTGAAAAAGTGCCTTGCCAACGAGAATCTTCATATACCGTTAGAGGATATTCAGATCGACGAGACGATGCCTTTTGTAGAGCGACCAGTTGAAGTCATGGACTTCGGTGAAAAACGCTTAAGACGCAGTCGAATTCTTATAGTCAAGGTTTGTTGGGAGTCAAAACGTGGACCCGAATTTACTTGAGAACGTGAAGACTCGATGCGCGAAAAATACCCTCACCTCTTCCAAGATAATCCTACCACCGCCTAAATTTCGGGACGAAATTTCTAAAAGTAGGGGATACTGTAACATCCGTAAAAAAACGGGTTTTAAAACCCAAACCACTTGTAATCGGACTTTCGGCAAATAAATACGATCGGAGAAATTTTTAATATTTTTATGATTAGAACTTTGTTATATATAATAATAATAATAATAATAATAATAATAATAATAAATAATGGGAATAAAAGAAAAAGAAGCGAAGACCGCGGGGATCAAACCCGGGCCTCCTTACAACCGCAAAGAACTAACCACTGCATCACCTTAATATTTGGTATAAATTCCCAGTTCGCGTGAATTAAATACCCTTTTTTTTCATATTTAGTAGACATTCCCAGTTCGCGTGAATTAAGTACGCATTTTTCAGTAACCCTTTTCTTTTAAATCATGAATGCCACCAACTGTTGACAGCCATGTTTGAGCTGTGATTTCTATCTTCGTGAAGGTCCAATCATCGGAGAACTTCCTTAATTACGAGATTAGGAACCTGGACGTCATTCTTAATCGAGTTCGGAGAATAACTTTGTTCACAAATATCGGAAGTTATTAGGATTCCAAAAAAAAAAAAATCAAAAGAATTAACTTCAAATATCATCTCTCCAAAAAAAATCAAAAGAATTAACTTCAAATATCATCTCTCACAAAAGCTCGGTACGACCCACAACTTTGAAAAACTCTCTCCGGGTTTACCAGCACCCTCGTCGGAAAACCCAGACATCGCCGGAGATTGGAAGTCAAGATCGGAAGATTAGCCAGAAATCGAGGAACCAATCGAAAACCACATAACTCGTTTCGGTATACTTTTTTTTCTTCATATTAAATCGTTTCATTTCATGTCTTATATATATATATATACACACAAATAACCGTATAAGAGTCGTATTATAAATTCTCAGTTTTGCACTTCTTCGTTCCAGTATGTGAATGAAGAAGACGCTCTGTCAGAAGAGTTTTTAAAAACTCAAACCATCACAGATCTAATGTTGTGGAACAACGGGTTTAGACATAAACAAATCATTTAAGAGGCGCAGCCCAGTTGGTAGGGCTGTGTGCACGGGAGAACTCATAGGTTCAAACCAGGGGCATGTGCTGTGAATGGGTTTTTGTCTCCTTTTTACTCAACCAGTAGATGAATGGAACTTAACAGAATATAAATGAATTAAAAGTCCGGTTTACTATGAGTTAGACATGCGTTGGGCTGCATGCACAGAAGTGAAGGTCACTAGTTCGATCCGTGTAAAGGCAGGTTTTTGGGCGATTAAATCCGATTAATTTAGAAAAATAAATATTTTTTTAAAATCACTAAGTATCACTCAAAAATAATTAATATCCTTTTTATTTCACCTATATACTCACACTTTGAGAATTTAATACCGTCTTAAATCTCGTAATAACTCACGTAAATAATAAGATGTTCAAAAAGATTAATTTCGTGCCATTACCATTATGTGAACTAACGTGTTATGTGACATTGTTTTGTTGCTATTTAGCGTTCTTACGTTCTATGCAGTCATTTCATCACATTAGGCCATAAGTTCCCCGTTACCTACAGGTGGAACTCGTCGTAGCCTAATATACTAGATCAGTTTCATTTGATTGAGCTTCGATCTTGCAGCACATCGCATTACCGTGCACACATGTACCTTGTTAAATTGTTTTGAACGAGTTTGTTTGTAAGTATAGATAAATTGACATACACGAAGTTCCCGTATTTTGGTTAATGCACATTTTCATAAATAAAATATTAAATATATCATTTTTATTAATGACAAAAAGGGATTCACTCGCCAACTAATGTTGACCTAAACTTTTTTTTTACACATGATACAAGTGAGCAGATTTGAAGCATGGATCACGTAAGGTTGGCCTTAGAAGAATAAAAACGTTATTTGAAATGTTGTTTGGAACTACATTATGATTGTTTTGAATTCTGTGTTATTGGAATATTTTTTTTATTAACTTGAAATATTAAATATTGAAACCTCAAAATAAAAATGTCATGAGCTTTGATGAAAACCCAATTATGCCCCGTTCATCTTATCCGCAGCGGGTCGGGGTGTGACAAGGACCGTGAGGAACCGAGTGTTAATAAGGTCTTCACCAATGGATCAATTTTACCGACTCTGAATTGATGAAAACTTCAGTACTGACGGACCATCAACATGAATTGTCAAAAGATCACAGTAGCAACACACTACAAAATGGAAGACTTTCATTGACGGATGACAGACTAAGTAGTCGAAATTCCATTGGTGAAAGTGGGTCTCGACGGTAACCCGACATTTGATACTTTGCTAGAAAACGTAGTGTGGATGATGCCTTTCCCCATGGATTATTGGCGAAAGTTACAGAGGGATTATCGATGTGTATAAAAAAGGCAACTGATAACGACTGCTATCATACCGTTTTCACATGCAAATGGACAAGGCAATTTCAACCGATGGATTAGCAACATACAAGTCATCGATGAAGGAGTGTACAATCCAATTACCGAAGAAATATTTTGTTTGGTAATTAATTTTTTTAATAAAAAAAATACATTTTATTTCCATAAATCTAAACAAAACGTCTAAATACTAAACAAAATGTACACTAAAAAAAAAATTCTACTTAGAATAAGAATTAAATACATAATATGTCAATACAAAATACATATTAAATCTATACAAAGAGTAATCTAGCTAAGTAGTGGGAGGGTTCTGGGATGGTGTCGGTCCTAATTGTTGCCGGTGTAACACTTCTTTCATGATTGATCGAAGCATGTACGTCATCTTTCATGGTGCATCAATCTATGCATCATGCAGTGGCGGATCTAGAAAATATTCGTAAGGGTAATGTTTTATAGAAAAGGGGTAACGAAATCAAAAAAATGTCAAAATTTTTAAAATTTACTCTACCGTCGGAGCGACAAGGGGTAGCGGAGGCTACCTCTACCAATAAGGTAGGTCCGCCCCTGACATCATGTACCTACATTATTTTTAGTTTTTATTTTAAGGCGACAAACTACAAATATAACACAAATGATAAGTAATTTGTTTGACTATATAAAATTTACATTGTACAACAAGAAAATTGCATGCCTCTAAATGAGGACGAAGTGTGAGAACACCAAACACCCTGGTTCGGGTCGCTTCACGGAGGGGCCTGGTGTGTCCCCCGCATGGCACGACCAGGACAGTTTTCCATTTTGACATGTTTCTTCCATCAAATTCCAACAGCTCTGAGGAGTAGCTTACGCCTGGGAGTAGCCTATTACTTCTACCGGCTGCTGAAAATTTTGCATCTGGTAGGAGTAGGTTACGCCCTAGGCATAGGCTACTCCCAGGAGCTGCTGAAAATTTTCCAAAACTCGTTTAAAATTTGTTTTTATCACCCGGATATCATTCCAAGCCCCATTAATGATTCTCACGACTCCCAATAGATAAAATTAGAGTTTTCAAAGGCTATTCCAAGACCTTATCCGAATCTTTTAGTTTTCAATTCAATCTTTCGGTTTGGAGTTTATTACCCAACCGACCCGGTAGCAGACATTATGCATACTAATTCATAACTCATATTTTCTTATCAAGGTTTTCATCACCCCAATGGTTGGTCACTTTAGGCAAAACCTTAACATTCCATTATCATCTTCCGGTATGGTGCTTTACCTAAACGACCCATTAGGAGACTTTAAGCCTTTTACCTCACACCTCCCATTTAAGTTACCTGAATGATTAACTCTATTATAGGAATCATTATCAAATCTACCCTTGGAGGTAGTTTACCTGTACCTATTATCGGGGGCGTTTTAGTCAAACTTAAGCCCTTTTTATACAACTAGAGAACTTTTATAAGTTTAAATGAAAGCTAGCGGATATGTTTAGCTCGTTATCCCATTAAGATTAATTATGACTCTAAGGACATAAAGATTTCTAATGGCCTAATATTTGAACTCATTTAACCATAATTTCACGTCATACGCATATTCTTGGCTCTAAGGGCCATTTTACCCGAATACTAGTTATACCTCACTGGAGGTGGTCTATTATCCAATTCTAACCCAACCATCTTTAGTCGGACCATAAACCCTTACTAAGAGTATGTCCCATTACACATACATGGCGGGATCAAAGTAATGACCGGTTATCAATACCTTGCAATTCTTTTTGCTAACTCATGGCAATGCATGCCCGTACATTATGCCTACATGTAAGTATGGAACTTAACAAGAAAAAGCATTAAATATCGAGTTCAAATGGTGATATCATCACCATTTGACCCATATGACATGTTTGTCCTTTTGATAATTCTTGGTTTGCTCTTTAGGTGTCTCAACCAACCCATATATTATTTATCGACAAAAGGGGTGATTTACACAATTTTTACCCATTTGACCTGTTATGATTTACACTATAGGGTATTACTTCTATAATTCCTTGTTTAATCATCAGCATGTGATTTAATTACCACTTTACCCATTTGACCCGTTATGGCTTACACCATAAGGTCCAATTTTAAAATCCGTTGTTTAATCACTAGAATGTGATTTGCTTATCATTTTACCTATCCTTGAAACCCAAAACCCCCACCACCGCGAATTTGTGGAAGGTCGGTCTTCTAGGAAGTATGCATCCTACATGGATTACTCCACCATTTGTGATGAACCATAAGCGGGGCAAAAGGCGGTAACAAACCCACAATCATATGCCTCTAGTTTTGTTCCACTCTCTCAACCTACACCACTAGTGGAAGGATCATCTTTCTCAGCTCATGACCCAATTAGCAACTACAATGGGTTCTTGGAGAGCTACAGTCCATATTCACCAAAGGGCTCGAATGACCCTTACTACCAGTGAATGGAGGTATGTTTGTTATTGTTGTATAATTTTACTTTATCTTTTTGTGTGCTTGTGATCTTTAATTCTATTTTGTGTCTTCTTTTTGTTTTATTTTTTGTTTTTGTCTTTTTATTTTGTGTGGTAGTTAAATGAACTTTGTGGGTGTGTTCTATATATAACCCTCCTGAGATCTTCCTTGTTCTTCCATGCTATCGGGCATTTAAAGGGTTTGTTGCATACGCTAAATGCAACCGTGATTTCTACGAAAGTGAGTTAGTATGTTGTCTTTGAAATTTATTTCTTTTCCATTAATCACAACATATAACATATCATCTGGTAAATGTTTCTTGTAATGGTAAAATGAACGAACTTATAGGGTTCAATTGTAGTGAGAAGCTTTCTTCTACACACTTTTTGAAGTTTGTAGGTACTATCATGCTTGTCCAAGGCAACCATTTTACTAGGAAAACAGGATTAGCAAGGAATATGAAGAAAACCATGTGCATCTATATCTATCTCTAAGCTTTAATTATTGTATTTTTGCTATTTTAATAGTGGTTTGTAATTGTGTAGTATTGGGGATAAGGTCTTTGTGCTTGTGGTTAGGTCTTTTGCAATTCGATATGTTAATAGTGGTTTGTAATTGTGTAGCATTGGGGAAAAAGTTTTCAAAAGTTAAAAAGTCAAAACACTTCATTCAAAACACTACATATTAAGGACAATGTCAATCTCAAGTATGAGGATTGGAGAAAAATTGAAAATTTTTCCTTTAAGTCGACTTAACCGTGTTTGGAAACCGAATTTTGCAAAGTAAACATCAAGGGGTTCCAAACCAAACGACATGTATAGGTTTTTAGTCATGGTCATGTTCTTTGTGATTGTAATTATAATAGGGAAAAGAAAAAAGAATATCAATGTCTAGCTATTGTTAACAAGCTTTTGGTAAGTAAATGCATGCTTCACATTGGTACGCCATATGTTATCTCTATGTTAGAAGTTGTAATATTTTTAATACACGCCGAGGCTGTGGGCTAGACATTCGCATATAGATGATAAAGGCAATTTAGGACCACCTTTTTGTTTTGGCAACCTTATGTATATTTACCATCTTACCCACAAACCACCCATTAGTAGCCAAACTTGAATCTTTTTCCCATTCGTTTGTTAACACACATCATTACCCAGATTAAACCTTAACCACGTTGAAAAGCGTTTGGAGAAGATTCATTTGTGTCTGGTTGTTACATAAAAAAAGAGAAACTACCAACAAAAGGGTCAAATAACCAAAAGAAAGGTTGAGAAATAAAAATGAATAAGTTAGATAAGGGTCAAAATTACCAATATATTTTAGTTATTTGATTAGTAGAAAATAATAATTCTTTAATGGTTCGTGTTCACTGTTTTTCATTTTTAGCCACTTTTTAGCTAAAATTCCTAACCTTCACCTAAGCCCAAAACCTATAAGACCCTTTTGATATGTGTAGTGTAGTGGAGTTGTGATTGTTATAAGAACCTATGATTATAGAATAACATAGTTGGTCGTTGCGTGTTCATTACTAGTGCATCACATGCTAGTTCTAAAATGAAACCGAGAAGAGTGAACAGTTGTGAGGAGTGTATTACATGAAAATAAAAACCAAAGCATGTTAGATTTGGTTAGGCGTTTCCTTGTTTTAAAAAGTGTATCATTTTGATTTGCTAGCGAACAACCAATAAATTGTGATTAACATTATGAATGGGCTATGGACCTTAACTAAGGAATGGTAAGGAGTTTGTGAAATTTTTTTGTTAAATAATGGTTGGAAAATAAAGCAAAAGATAAGTATAAGGATGCGATGGGTTGGTTAAAACCCAAGTCTTAATCAATTTGATATTTAAATTGTCTGAAATATATTCTTGAATGGTAGTACTTTAATATGGTTTGTGTTTTGCAGTCCTTGATAGGTTTCAGGTGCATTTGGGAGGCTTTCCGAAGCAAAATGATTGAAGAAAAGCCAATCACAGAAGCAAAATGAGTCAAAATGAAGCAAAATAGTTGCGTAACAAAATAGAGACCGTCACCAACACCCCCTCATCAATGGGCGACACCCAGCTATTCTCTGATCCATTTGACAATTCCTCATCATTTCTAATCCATATCTAATCATTCCCTAACACCGAATCTAAGAAACAACACTGAAGATTGAAGATTCAAGTGTGATTCTAACCGTGGTGTGAGGCTAAATTCCCTAAATCATCCTGGATGAAGATTGAAAGTAGGCTAGGGTTTTATTCTTAAATTTGGTTTGATAGAAACACTTGTTTAGCCTTTTGATTGTGAAACTGATGCAAATCATTTGTTAGTTTGATTATGAATTCATGATTGATAATGGCTTTCTTGCATCATAAAGATCATGATAATATAATGGTTATTGATTTTGGTTTATATCAGGGTTTTGCGTGTGATTGATCTTGGTTACTAAAACATACTTTTGTCCAATTATTTGATAATTGTTTATTAGTTTTTTTACAAACCCGAAAGATCATTCCAATTCTCAACTTGATTGAACTATTTATGCGAATTGACCCTAGTTGCTTATTAATCCGAACCTGGGTGTGATTGTTTTTACCATATTATTAACAACTCATTACAGTTAACTATTTTGATAAATCACCAAATTGAATTACAATTTTTTTTTCTTAACAAAACCTTGAATCACTTATTGATTCATTTTTCAAAATAACTTTTAAAAGAAAAAATAGCAACCTTCGTAAGTGATAAGAATAACATTGTCCAAGTGACACGTTAATCAATTAGACTTAAACATCAACAACTAACTCTTCATAGTCCGACACCCTTCTTACTACTAGCTATCAAGCTAAGGGGACTAAGGAACACTTTTAACTTATCTTTGATCGAACCTCGACAATCTGATCAATAGTCAATTTGTTTTGGTTACATATAGTCACATTCTATTATAACAAGTCATTTTGGTGCTACACACATGGTTATTTTACACGCTGTCGTGGGTAATTACACAAAGTCACATTATGTCATTATAGGTCAATTTAGTGTTGAAGACATGTGTATGATTAACGGTAAATGTCTAGGCCGTAATAGGCATTGGCATGAGTGGGTTAGTCCTGGTTACACAAAGCCATATTAGGTTATAAGAAATCATATTCGTGTTAAAGATATGAGTATGAATAGTTATACACTATTTTTCCTTGGTGACATATTTTGGATATAAGTTAACGTGCCAATTAGAAAGTGTTACATTTCCAAACCTTACGTATAAACTAGGGTGTGCAAAAACACTGAATTAAATGACCCATAACCCAAAATCGACAAAACCTGACTAAAAAACCAAACCAAATAAAAAACCAGTAGGTTGGTTAATTGTTTTACTAAAAACCAAATGTAGCTGGTAGGTTATGGTAATAAATGTTTTCATACCCGCTATAATTGAATTGAACCAACATATAGTAAAATCTTTGTTGTTTTGGTTGAAAATTTAATTTAGTTAGGAGTTATATCATATCGGTTTGGTTGGATGTTTGTTTAAATTCACAGATTATATCATATCTTTTTGTTTAGATATTGGGTAATAATCAATATTAATATTATAGACTACATGTAATGTTTTGATGCTATGTAATATATTAATATATAGAAATGTGTAGTAACATTTTACTCTAGGGTAAAAAAGTTCAAACCCAAACTTTCAAACCCAAATAGTGCACACTTATGCTATTTTGAGCCATTTTTAGCTAGGTCCAAATTCATGGTTAATGGATGCATAACTAACCTGCTATAACGTTCAAACCAATTAATTGAAACCGTAATAACCGATCGATTATGGTTATCCACTAATCTCGATCATAGTTATGGTTTTGAGCCCCAAGCAGGCACACCCCTAATATAAATCTTATTACATTACGATATCTCACAGATAAATTACATTACAATTCATATCAATTCATATCTTTTGGATATGTTACATTATAGTTTCACATGGTGAATCATACACACATTAGAAACCATCTCTTGGTACATGTCTCCATCAAATCCCATGTGTTGTGGAATTCTAATAACTTATCACGTCGATTCATAGCATTTTTTTTATCTATCAACTTCTCTACAAAGGACTTGAAATGTATGGCAATAGTCCTTATTTAAATTCTAAGACCATCAATTTCAACAAACCCGTTAACACTATATTAGATGGATTCAAGTTAAATTTGCCATATTTAATCCATAGGAAAAAAAATCCTTTTCCACATACCATGCCCAAATATTAAATAACAAGTGTGGGTGGTTAGTTGGTTACCATTTACAGATATGAAAGACACGAAGGCTAAGTCTTTTTAAAAGAAGCCTCTCTTCCCTGTAAAGTTTGTCTACATCTCACCATTCTCATATCCTACCAATAGCTCTGCTATTTGTGAGATTGGTTGCTAATGTAAAGACACGACAGATGTCATCTATAAGATTGAAAGGATATATGGTAAAGTATTATTTATAGCAAGTTGGTGTCACTCCATATAAGAACTTTTACATGATTGAGTTCGCACAAACAACGCCTAGAGTGTCCATGTTGCGAATTGGCGATAGTCTCTTTTCCCTAGGCTTTGGTGTTCGTTGGTAATCAGTGGCAACTGACATGCAACCTTCATTTTTTTATAGTTTTTGGATTTTTATTAGGTTCCTTCAATCAATGGATCCCGTCTTCCGTTATTAAATCAATGTTCTTACTCATTTTTCTATAGTGATATCATCGACTCGTTTGCAAGATAGGGATCCGTAATGGAGAGGGAAATTACATAGCTAGTAATTACTTTTAAGTATTGCTTTTATTGTAATAACTATTTGTAATAACTATTTGGAAATGACATTTTTTTCCAAAATAAATTCCCAAAACCACATTTTTTTCTCCGAATTGGAAATGACATTTGATTAACTGGGATAGTAACCCTAGTTACATGCTCCGTTAATATTCTAATCATAGGTTTATATTTTGCTAATATCCTTAACAATGATTGCATCTAAAGGCGATGGATGCATAATGTTAAGTGACAAGAAAATATTCTCAGATATTGTTAGTGATTTCTTTAATATAAACACATGTTAACCTATGAAATTACAAATTAAATTAACTTTTAATAAAGTTATTTAAGAGTTTAGATATTCAATTTTAACTTGTTAGAAATTTAGACCATCATAAGAGTATGCTCGTAGTTATAAATATGACAAAACCTTTGAGTAAGAAGGTATATGCTTAATGAAGGCAGATGCTTAATGCTTAATATGGTTAGAAAATGAGTCAATGAGACTATAAATACCTTAAATTTTTATGATAACATTTCGGTTTATAGTTATTCTTTTTCTTCCTATAACATATTTTCTTCTCGTTTTCGAATAGTATCCTTTGTCGTAAATTAGGTTTTTTTGAAAGAGTATATTTAAAAAATAATATATTAGTTTAATATAACTCTCAAAATTAGGTGAGTACAATAAATTAATATATCATATAAATTTATCTCAATACCCTTATAATAACATTAAACACAAATAATTAATGAAACATTTTTATTGGTTTAAACTTTTTTCTTCTTATAACTACCGATCTGCATATATGCGATATATATGTAGAGGAATGATCATAAGAAATCTCTTATTATTAAGAAAACAAGAACACTATATATTTGCTATTAATAGGGTTGGTTCCTCGTCTTCTTGCACGAGATTTGATTCCTTTCCTCTTTAAGATTCATGGCAATCTGAGGCATAATGTTCAAACTTTTGGCAACTATAGCATTTTACTTTGTTTAAATTCTTCCCAAACTTCTTATAGTTGCTTCTTACCTTGTATGTGTTAGGTGATGCATTCTCCTCCTTCTTTGTTGTCTAAAGTTATCATGTGAAAGATATTTTGATTTACAACATCGGACAATCTTAAGCCTTTGTCTTGTGTTTCTGATTGCAAAACTTGATAACAACCTCTGTGAAAATCGAACAACCTTTGTGACTGAATTTTGTGAAAATCGAACAACTTGCCTGTGGTTTCACTGATTTCGAACATGGATTGGAGAACAACATCTCTCGTCTTGATTTCTAATTAATCGAACCAAAGAACAACAGCCCACAACACGTTTGGATATGCGACTAATGTTAAAAAAACAAACATGAATAATCACAAATCCTCTTGATTTTGTGACTAATATACAAAATCTGAACCGTTTTCTTATGTAAACAGACAATTAATATTTTTGTTTATGTTCTTCGATTAACAATCCAATTGCTACCTCTTGCCTTGATCGGATTTAAATAAATTTCAATCACCTTCTAAGATGATCGAACTCTCAAAACAAATTGGAATTAAATGATTACAGCGTTAGGCTCTTAAGCCGTTGTTGGCCAAGATCTTTATGAACCCGAAATTGCAAACGATGAAAATCTAACAAAATTTATTGATATAAATGGTTATGACTTGTGTTTACAGACTCGATGCCTTTTATACAACCCTAATATGGACGATAAAATACTTATTGGTAGTGCGTTTGATGTTAATGGTAATTTTATCCTTACCGGCACTATTTGGTACTTTCCCCCTTTTACTTTTTAACAAGGTATGCAAAATATTGAGAAAGGGTTATCCCAGAATGAGAGTTTTTTTTTTCAAATTCTCATTAAATACCACAAAATCCGTTGGAAAAATAAACTTACCAATTTCTATTAGAACGTCTTCTAACATATCGATTGGTTGTTGTTCTGCCCCAAAAAAAATTACCTGTGCTAGGGTGACTCCTGGTTACATTACCTTGTGTACAGAAGGTTGAATGAGGTATGATGTTATTGGAGAATAAAGTCTAAGAAAGCAAGTTCTTTATATTCTTCTCTAGTGAGGAAAGGGATAAAAAGATTGTCAGGACCTTTTCGCATTTTCTCGTTGAGATCCTTTGGAATAATATGTTTATCTAGCAATCTCTTCCTGAGAACATCTTTAAGAAACTTAGCATATTTAAGTATTTGAGATAACCCTACTGTAATTGGTAAGTTAAGTTTTATTTGATTGTAATCTTAAAGCATGGGAACACTTCTTTCATGACTTTATTTTGCTCTTCCTGTGGATTCTCATTGACTCAACCAAGGTTTTGTTGACTTTTGGAAGAAGTTGGTAACATGAGGATGGATTTCTCAAAACTTGGGCTATAAAACAAATCAAACATTTTGCGAACAGTTCGTGAACCGTTTGGCGGAAAGTTCGTTTATGTTTGTTCATTTAATAAATTGACAAATACAAACAAGAAAATTTATTCAATAAGTTAATCAAATGAACATGAACAAAGTTTGCGTTTGTTCATGTTCGGTAATGTGTTCATTTATATTCACTCGTTTGTTAATATGTGTTCATTTATTTAAAGGTTTTCTTATGTTAAATTTTTATTATATTGGTTTTAGTTTTTAAAATTTGAAACCATAGTTATATCATACGTCCCGCCAACATCCCTAATTTGATCATTTCTATTTTAGTTTGTGTTAAAGCTCGACAAACTTCTTGATTTTTGTGTTAATTATGTTTTTGATAATTATGTCAACTATGTTTAGATAGTTATGTTAAATACTTATTTATTTTTTTTTGGATTATTCGTAATCTTTTTTATGCCAAAAAAAACAGATTTATGTTAATATATAACGTTCTTTTGCGTCCATTAATTTCATGAACACTTGTTTGTGTTCACTTATGTTTGTGTTCGTTTGCATTCATTTACGTGTTCATAAATAGTTCACGAACATGTTCATTTCCTTAAAGAATGAACACGAACAACAAATCTCGTTTGATAAGCGTTCGTGAACCGTTGATAAACATGTTCATTTACAACCCTACTCAAAACACAATATTTCTTCTTCGTTGTAGTACTCTCCTACATTTCTTCACTTGTTGAGGGGTTAGGCTGATCTATCTACTAATTGTTGCTTGAAACTTAAAGATTTGAATTTGAAGTGCCTCCAAACTTTTGATGAAAAATTGGCTGAGGATAAGAAGAACAACTTCAAGCTGGTGAACTTGTTAGCATTGATAAAGGTGGCTATTGTTGAGCAACTTGTTAATAAGAAGACTTCCTACCACTGAGAAAGTTTCTACCGTTGAGAATAACCTGCAAAATCAGAGAAAGGTTAAGATAAAGATTTGTAGAAGATTATATTACTTGTAATCTTTGTAATTATCCTCAGAGATTATTCAGATAATCGATAATAGATCACATTATACGGTTAATGTAACTAGTAAATCCTAAGGCTCCGTTTGGTTGATGGATTTACTGGTACTGTAATTGAATCTCATTTCTATTATTGTAATAAATAGAATTGAATTTGAAATTAATTTTATCATTCATATGGGATTTCATCATTCCTTCACGTGATATTTTGCTTTGTAAAGAAGCCATCCTCTATATATGAGAGACTTTATATCACACGTAATTATACATATTAGACTTCATAATTAAAAAACCTTTTAAGAAAATTATTCTCTTAGAGGCTAATTGTGCCAATTCAAGTATGAGAATAATGCAATTTGGTGAAGAAAAAAAAAGCCTAATTGTCTTTAAAGCACTTTCAAAGGGACCCATGACTAGTCTTCTCAATACCTCCTTCTCCATGATTTGATTTCTAAATTTTCTATTTTCATTTCACATCTCTCTTCAATTATATATCATCTTCAAGTTCCTATTCCTACTCTCTCTCTAAACCAATTATCTGTTTTTCTCATCAAGTTTAATGTCTAGTGATCACCAGAGTAAGGGAAGATCAGAAATAGGTGAAGGATCATCAAGAGGTGGTGGTGGAGGTGTACTTATACCTTCTGATCATCCACAACAACCACCACCAGCACCACCACAGCTAAGCCGGTATGAATCGCAGAAGCGGCGTGATTGGAACACTTTCGGACAGTACTTGAAGAACCAAAGGCCACCAGTGGCTTTGTCCCACTGCAACTACAGTCATGTACTAGATTTCCTTCGGTACCTTGACCAATTTGGAAAGACTAAGGTTCACTTACAAGGTTGTGTTTTCTACGGTCACCCGGATCCGGCTGGCCCATGTACTTGCCCTCTTAGGCAAGCATGGGGCAGCCTTGATGCCCTCATCGGGCATCTGCGGGCAGCTTATGAAGAAAATGGTGGATTGCCCGAAATGAACCCTGTGCTAATGGCGCAATACGAGTTTATTTGCGGGAAATTCGTGATTCGTAGGCGAAAGCAAGAGGGATCCCTTACAAGAAGAAAAAGAAGAAGAGAAATTAAAAGGCAAACGAAGAAACATCGAGTTTTCGAATGCAACAATCATGATCTATGGTTCCTTAATACTGGTAATCCTTTAATTATTTATTTGAAATTTATTATGATTTTTTGACCATAAGATTATATATAAAAAATATGCTTTTCCTATAGATTAATAGATCATATTTGCATACATGACAAAGTCAAGTTTTTATTACCATCTGAAAAACATATTTTTTTTGGGGGAAAAAGCAAACCCTAGCAGACTGCACATAATTTTAGAAACCCTTGCTTGCATGGAGAACACACTTTGCATAACTGGTTTCCTCTAGCTATAAAATAATATAAGAAAATATTTATAATAAATTTATGAATGTTATTATTAGTTTTAAGAAAATCTCCTTAATTAATTAACTACTATTTAGAAATTGCTAGTCTTGTCTCTTTTGGGATTCTGCACTATATGGAGTGGCCATAAAGATTTGATCAATTTACCTCAACAAACATGGTTAATTATATAGTTTACTAGTCAATTAGCATATACTAATTGAGTGCAAGTGTGTACTTGATTGCACATCACTGCCTAAACACATTACTATACTTCACTGTAAACTAATAATTGCAACATTATTATATCTTATATTATTTATTTCATCTCCTTCTGAGAAATACATTTATTGTATATAAACAAGTGATTGCCGCATTGGTAAGTAGATTTGTTTGCAACATGATTCAATGCATAATCAAAATGAATGTGCTCGAAATAAGATAAATTAATCTGTTAAGTGAGCACAATATACTTATAAGATCCAAGCTTTGCCACATACCTGTTTGCTCCTAATTTTAAATTGGTTTTTGCTTAAATTAGGTCTTGTACGTACTCAACCAAATCAAAACAATACTTTTTGCATTTGCTTCTCTTCCTAGTTCTTCAATTTTATAACGGAAAATACACCGCCACAAAATCTACTCATAGAATCTATCTATTGCTCACTTTGTAGCTTTTGAACCCGCATCGTTTTTGTGGAGTTAAACACCTGGTACCACTAAGTCAAGAGCCAACCAACTGAACTTGGGATAGATTTATGATTGATGATATGATTTTTGATGTACTATGTTCATTCTTGTATTAGCATATCATGATACCCGATTTACTTGCTTAAATTTATTTTCACTTTTGATTACAAGGCTTTTCCATAAGTAGAGGAACCGCCAAAATCACATAAACATGTGCATTTCGTTTAGTTGTGATGCATCGACGGTTATGTAATCGCATAATCTGTTATATTTCTCTCATCATATAATTAGCTGACCAACAATGCGTGCAAGTTTTATAGTGTTTCCGTGAGTCTTAATTTTAGTTAATCTCGATTATTATTAAACACGCGCGCGCACACACACGTATTTATCAAGAAACAATCTGTTGTATATATAAAACTATGCAATAATAAGAGCGATTTAAATTCCCACGCATGAATTATATTTACGGATAATCGACTTGTTCATCGCTATTTGAATTGCTACTCTTATGGTCGAAAATAATAACTTCCATCATTTTAAGTTCTTTACAAGTTTGTGTTTTATTACATAGATAAATTAATTACTTAACCGAATCAACTTGATCCTTGGTTGCTTTTAAGGTGGAGATGGACACACAAGATTTGAATTGAAGCTCTCAAAATATGTCACCAACTTCCATTATTGGGTGGACACAAATTGCCCGAAGCTCATTGATGCAAATGACCGATTCTCTACAGGTCTGGTTTGGTTATGGTGATATATAATCAGTTAATAAGAGAATAATCTATATATTATATATAGAAGATATTTAAAGATGATAAGTCGATGTCTATCCATCTAAATTAAGTTATTGTCTAAATTAGATGTTTTTCATGCTTGTTAAATTCGAAAATGGGTTCTGGACTATACTTAATTACCTGTTTGTGTTAAATTGGTACAATGAATAGTTAAAATTTATATTAATAATTGATTGAGAATTTTATATATATAATGAGCAATATAATGATTTGATATTTAGGCCCACTTATCGTACCATTGGATTCCTCCTAAAATTCATTCATTAATGGAGACTCGAGAGGACACCATTTCCTACTTATATCCTAATTGCTTCCCATAATCTCATTCTCCACACACACGAGTTTGAATAAAATTCACTAGCTAGTGGTTTAAAAATCATTAATTTATTTAATTAGTAAATATTAGGTGTGTATTCACTCGTGAATAAAATGGTCAGAGCTTTAAATGATAACTAAAAAACTATGAAAATAATTTTTATGTCCTTGATTATTTTGAAAAAAGAAAAACAGACGATTACATTTTTGTACTTAATGTAAAAACATGTTGCATTCGTACCTCGTACATGAATAAACCACGCATGAACAGTATTGCATTTAAAGTAACACAAATGCATCCCTTTCATAGGTGAGAGAAGTACACTGAATGAGCGCATTAACATTTTCGTAGTGAAGCTAAAAACACAATGTATAGTATCTTTATCAACGTACACTACATTGCGTTTTTATCATAATCATGAAAATGTCAACGAATAAAAACAAATTATTAAATAGATCAAACAATGGTAAATTGGTTCAAGTTTTTAGTGATTCAAATTAAAACACACACATATGCATACAGAGAAAGAAGGTAGAGTTATCCTACAAAGCTTTTTAATCTGCCAAGTGTAGGAAACTACCAAGATAATTTGGCAAGGGGTATATATGTCTACGCACCGTATGTAAGGAATATCACATTTATATATAAGAAGAGAATCATAAGAAAACTATTTTTTTTTCATTAGAAAACTTTATTTAACGATTGATATTTGTGTTGATTTTTTAGGGTTAGTTTTTAGGTTTAGGGTTTAATTTTAGAGTTTGAGGATTATATTTAGGGTTTAGATTTAGCATTTAGTTTTTGACTTTTAGACGTTAGCTTTAAAGTTTAGCTTTTAAGGTGGATGGTTTAGTTTTATGAGGTTTAAGGTTTAGCTTTAACATTTAATTTTAACTTTTAGTTACTTAAGAACTTGAGAGAAGTACTGTTAACCAAACATTTTTTTAGATTTTTTTCAACCGTTTTTATTCACAATTGATTGTGGGAGGTTTTTAATTATGTAACTTTTTTGTATGTACACCTACTATTTTGGAAGGCCCTGAAAAAAAAGTCAAAATATGGTTTAGCTAATGAAAGGTAACTTGGCGTTCAAAAAAAAATATATATATATATGGTTTAGCGAGAAGTGATATTGTTCATCATGTATAAGTGTTAACAGAATGTTGTTTCGTTGTACATTTTTGATGAAACTTTAAACACAAACGATATTGTTGAAAAATACGCCATCACAAATTCGCTCCTACACATGTGTAATTGTGATTTAATAATGTATGCATACACGTAGTTACCTGTATATGTCTAGATCTTAATTTGTTTGTTACATGGTTTGAGACTTTTTGAGTTATGTAAATTAAAATTACAAAAAGAATCTTTGTAATAGAGATGACGTGTTCACATTATTGCAGTCATTTTCATTGACCACTAATTGTGATGTTTTTCTCAAACATTGCATTTTGGTATAGATATCAAGTCACATTAACATTGCATGTTATTTTTGTATTTAAATCCAAGCCACTTAGTTTAGGATAATTATGTACCTACACATTGTGAAGGATATGTATAGGATAATTATTCTTCTTTGCATTGTGTACTAAAGATGTGTAGATTATACACAAGATGTTAATATTTAGTGCCTAGACATGTGTAGATGTTAATCATTGAGGGTTTAAGCGAAGGAAGATGGAAACATGTTAAATGTTGGTTTGAAGGATGTGTTAAAGACTAATTCAAGACTCCCGTTGGTATTTTGCACGTGCAAAATAAGTGTTATGCTGGCTCCACACGTGCAAAATAGGGTTTCGAAATATTTTGAAAAAGGCCTTGGGCCATAGTTTGTTACGCAGTCTAGGTTATTAGGTTAATTAGCCGTTTAAGTCTTTCCTATTTAAACTCATTCTAGTTCATTGTTATATATGCACTTTAAAAGTAATTGAATCTAGCCAAGCATTTGAGTCATATTGTGAGTTTTGTGAGTACGGTTGTTCTATATTATTGCTCTTATACCGTCAGCAGTGGTATCAAAGCCACTAATCGCTCTAGTTCAACAACAAAAGTGTGATTAAACCTCAAGAATCTCTTATGGTGGATCAAGTAAGTGCTTTTCCAATGGAACCAACTCCAATTCTGGTATTCAAGGGTGATGGCTATGAGTATTGGAGTATTAGAATGAAGACAATCCTGAGATCTCGTGATCTATGGAACTGGTTGAGCAAGGTGTTAATGAAACTGACGCAGATCAAGGAAGACTAAGAAACAACAGGAATAGAGATGCTCATGTGATAGCTATCATACAACAACATGTCCATGATCAACTCTTTTCTTGAATATTATCAGCATCTACAGCCAAAGAAACATGGGAGATGTTGAAGATGGAGTTCCAAGGCAATACTCAAGTGAAGGCTGTGAAACTGCAAGGCCTAATAAGAGACTTTGAGAACCTGAGTATGAAAGAAAGTGAGTCTGTCGTTGATTACTTCTTAAAAGTTATGGCCATTGTGAGCCAACAACGCTCGTATGGTGAAAAAATTGTTGATTAAACAATAGTTGAAAAACTAATGAGAAGTCTTACACCTAAGTTTGATTACGCGGTTCCTTCAATTGAAGTTTCACATAATCTCACCACACTCACCCCAGTCAAGTTGACGCGATCATTGCAGTCTCAAGAGGAGCGGATTAACAGCCGAGGTTAAGAGAAAACTAAACATCCCGATGAACAGGCCCTACAAGTGTTTCAAGACAACAACAGGAGTCCTCAAAGCAATATGAAAGGAAGGGGCCGTGGTGTTTCTAGAGAGGTAGAGGTCGTAAAAAAAGTAACAAAAGAAATAAAGGACCACAATGTTATCTATGTAACATATTTGGTCATTTAAAGAAGGACTGTTGGTACAATGATGAAAGTCATGCTAATGTTGCAGAAAATGAAACTTAGGAAGATGGAAGTATAAGTTAAGAACAACTCTTGCTCATGATATTTTCCCTACAAATCTACTTGCACTCATGGCAGATGCTAGTCATAATGCTACATTGTCTTTGGTTCCTTGATTTTGGTTGTTATAACCATATGACGGGAAACAAAGCAAGTTATACTCAAATGGATGATTCATTCAAACTTATTGTTCAATTGGGAGACAAGAAAGGACTGGATGTGGAAGGGAAATGTATTGTAAAGATTAATGCATCTAATGGAAATTATTGATTGCTTAATGATGTTTACTATGCACCAAGTCTTGAATATAATTTGTTAAGTGTTGGCCAGTTGATGAGAAAAGGGTATTCATTTTACTTTAATGATGTGAAGTGTGTGATTAAGAAAAGGAATACATGCATTCCTCTCATGACTATTCTAGTGGCAAACAATAATATGTATCTCATGGATGCTTCAAATTCAGAACCAAGTCATGTTGCTAGTCCTGTTGTTCAGAATCATGCTTTTACTGATGAAGTGTCAAATCTTTGGTCACTACAACTTCTAAGGCTTAAGAATATTACATGATAAAAGGATGGTCAGCGAGTTGCCACATATAAAACTTGCCGATGCATGTAATGGATGTACAATCAACAAACAAACCCGATCACCATTCAACTTCAAAAATGTGGAGAGAATCAATGAAACTAAAAGTAATTCATGATGATGTGTGTGGGCCCATGCAAGTTCCAAGTTTGGGTGCTAGTAGGTAATATTTGCTATTCATTAAGATTTCACAAGGATATGCTGGGTGTACTTTATAGCAAATAAATCTGGAGTTTTTTGAAAGTTTAAAATTTTTAAGGTTATGGTTGAAAAACAAGGGGAATCTCCCATTAAGGTTCTAAAAAATAATTGGGGGTGAGTTTTGCTCAAATGAATTCAATAAGTTTTGTGAAGCACATGGTATCAAACGTGAGCTTACACCTCCCTGTACTGCTCAAAACAATGGTGTTGTGGAGAGGAAAAATAGAACCATCATGGGACTAACAAGGAGCATGATTAACCAAAAACAACTGCCCAATTACTTCTGGGTAGAGGCAGATGCCACTACAGTATACCTCATAAACATTGTAGTGACAATAGCTATTAGAAATCAGACACCACGCCAAGCCTGGTCTAATGTGAGCCACGAGTTGATCACTTAAGAGTGTTTGGAAGTATAGCTTATGGTGTTGTTCATGATCAATAAGGAAGGAGGAAGCTTAATGACGGGTCTCAACAAACCATTTCCTTTGGGTATATTAATAAACTGATGGTTATAGTTTGCTTAATCCCGCTAGTAAGAAGATTTTTACTAGAAGGGATGTGGAGTTTAGAGAGAATGCAAAATGGGAGTGGAAAGATTATGCTAATCAGAAAGCTTATGAGACAAGCTATGTTGATCCATTTCCTCTAATGGACAATCAACAAGTTAATGAGGATAACTCTAGTTCTTCTTAGTCTTTTGGTCATGAAGAGTCAAATAAAAATAGTCATGAGCCTGCAGGTGTTAATGAAGTATCAATTGTACAGTCGTCTTCTGTTGGATCTATTGAACCCTATAAAAGAACAGATGATTGAAAAGGCAAAACAATCTAGAACATCTGATCATTAATAACAATACTTAGAAGATTTATTGCTCTATGCTCATACTTAAAGACTATTCACAAGATCTGTTGAAGGGAAAGCTCTGCTGGAAGCAAAGGTCTGCTAGAGAGAAACTCTGATGAAGACTAAAAGGCTTTTGAAGCAAAGGTCTGCTGAAGACTAACAGAGATATACCTCAGCAGTTGTTGTTCAACAGAGTTTATTATGTAATTAATGTAACAGTGTTTAGGTCTAACATAGGATAGAGTTTGTTAAATGTCACTTTCATTGTGCGTCAGCCTAAGATGCTCAGTGGTTTGAAATATAAATACAACAGTGCCTGTACTATTCTATCCATCACTTTTCTTATGCTGAGGGGGAGTTTGTAAATTGCATGCATACGTGATTATAATTACAAAAGCATGTTCTTGAAAACAATCTTTCTATTATTGTGATTTCAAATTTTACCAAATTCTGCTGCACTGTTTCATTGTTGTTTATCATCTTACATTGATTTCATCTAAACAATCACATCAATATCAAACTCAGATCCTAACAATTGGTATCAGAGCTTGGTCTTTCAAATTTGAATTAACAATCAATTTGATATAAACTTGTCAGCTCTCGCTGCTAATTCGTTTGTATTGAAACCAGAGTAAAAGTTTATTTACGTTCAAAGTTGTAAACAAAAACCGGTTTGTAAACAATCAGAATGTCTCAAAATCCACAGATCCACTGTTGGAGCATATTTGTGACAACAGCTTAGATTTGATCTTTGGATATCTTGTAATTAGTAAAATGATAATCGGTTAGCGGGTTTAGTTTTGTAATAGTCAATTAGAAGTAATTCGGCTGAACTTGACGCTAAGTAGAACATGGTAGGCGAATTGGGCGTTAGACCCATTAGCAGTCCATGTAGGGAAACCCTAGCTCATGTGCCTAACCTATCTCTATATAAAGGGAGGTTTGCATTAGGGTTTAGGTTGCTGGTTCTATTGCTCAGTTAGTTACTCAGTTGTTCGTATTGCTGGTTTAGAGAAAGCGTCTTGAATTGGTTGTAAACACTTTGTGTTAGATAATTAATAGAAGAGTGTTTGAAGGAAATTGTTCATGTTCATGTTTGTGTTCTTGTTTATGTGAAATCTGATCTAGGGGATTCCGCACTCTAGATTAGATAGACGATTCTATGAAGATCCATAAGGACTAGGGGACCTACAATTGGTATTAGAGCATTCAGCTCTTGATTTTGCTCGGTTCGGAATCATGACAACAGAAAAATTGGGTTTTTGGACGTTTTGGAGGCTGTTTTGGAGTTTGTGACGGCTGAATTAGGGTTTCGGAGGCTGTTCTAGGGTTTTCCAGCGATTTCGGATAAACTGCAAGGTATTTCGGATTGAGGACTTGCATTCCTGATAAAAAAGTGAAGCATTTCGGATTGCAGACTTGAAATTCGGATCTAAAAAACTTGCATTTCGGATAAGAAAAGTGTAATTCGGATCAGAAAAGCCCATTTCGGATCAGAAAAGTGTAATTCGGATCTGAAAAGCCCATTTTGGATTCCATTTCGGATCAGAAGCTATTTCGGATTGAATTTCGGATCAGAAGTTATTCTGATTCCATCTCGGATCAGAACTATTCCGGATTCCATCTCGGACCAGAACAGTGCATTCCGGATTTCATCTCGGATCAGAACAGTGCATTCCGGATTTCGTCTCGGATCATTATTCCGGATCACCATTTCGGATTATCAATTTGGATTACTGTTCTGGATTTTTGATCTCGGATTGTCAATCAGAGTTATTGTTCCGGATTTGATACTGTTCCGGGTTCTATACAAAGAGGTGGAAACTTAACCAGCAGATGTAACCGGATTTAAACGTTTTCGGACATAGAATTTGACCCGCTAAGGATCTTGACAAACAGGTTGCACGATTAGGCATGAAAACTCCAAAAATCACTATCGGACAATATACATCTTTAGAATCGTATCGTCGAGACGAGTCTAACAGTATAATTTGGTAACCACTCATTTCAGACAAGTTTTAACATTTTTAACGAGCCGGTTCGGTAAAAATGTCGCATATGTCTATTCTAAATGAACGTTAAGAATGGAGCACGAGGGTGGCACCACAAACAAACCTCCAAAGATGCTGAAGGTAGAGAACTATCTTACTTGGAAGGATAGGTTTCAATCCTTTATTGAATATCAGGAAACACGGATGTGGATCTGTATTCAAGATGGGTATGCTAACCCAACGCATGATTTTGAGGGCAGACAACGTGTTACTGCTTATGTAAACATGTCTGAAGCTGAAAAAAGGATGTATGAGTCTGAGAAGAAAGCCTTAGCTGCTATAAAGATGTCGTTACCTAATGGCATCAAACATACATTCAAGCGTTATACAACATCGAAGGAGATGTGGGATGCCCTAGAGAAGAGGTATGAGGGCAATACCGATGTGAAGAGGTTGATCTGCTAAAGAAACAGTTTGCTGTGTTCAAAGGAATGAGAAATGAATCCCTTGAAGATATTATCACGAGATATTATCATCTGATGTCAGAAATAGATAATTATGACATAGAGGGATACACGGATGTGGAGATAAACGACAAGTTGCTGGATACTTTACCTGCAAAGTGGGATATCTATACTTTGATGATAAAAGATGAAGCTGATTATGAAAAGAAAGACTTGGAAGAGGTTGTTGGGAAATTGAGAGCTTATGAGCTCAATATGAAGAAGACGGAGACTGGATATGACCAGGTTCAAGATCCGAGGATTTATAAAGGTCTTACACCTTCATCTTCCAACAATGCTTCAAGTGATAGTGCAACTGCATTTCTCTCATGTGAGAATGAGCAGATCGTGACAAATGCTGAGGGTGAAGTATGTTTTGTTGCTGCTTCAGGAGGTTCGACAGGGGTTAAGAGACAACAATCAAGTAATAATAACAGCAGTAATAGGTCTATGCCTCTGAGTGTCAAAAGTGCTGAAGATCATCTGGCATTGCTTGCTTCTTTTGTTGCTTCCTACAAGAACTACATTAAGGGAAAAATATCTTATCCGGCTACGTTTGATGAAGATTATGATCAGATCGACCTTGATGACTTAGAGGAGATGGATTTGCAATGGCATATGGCCATGATCTCTAGAAGGATGAAGAGGTTCATGAACAGAATGGGCAGGAAGTTCGTTGGAAAGAGTGTGGGCTTTGACAAGTCGAAAGTGAAGTGTTACAACTGTCACAACTATGGACATTTTGCTAGAGAATATCAACGACCAAAAACTGAATCTCGTTCTAACTCATCCTTTCAAGATTCTCCTGGTCATGGTTCAAGCAACTGGAATGCGTCAAACAACACTGGATCAAAGGCCCTGATCTCTACTGCTAGAGAGGGTTCTTATGATTGGAGTGTTCATCTGGAGAGTGATAACAATGCCTCACAGGAGTTCATGGCTGAAATAGCTCCAGTTGCTGATGAAGAAGTGGAAGCTGATGCTGCAGGAGAGAAAGAGAAGGTAGTTGAGAAAGATGATGGAGAACAGATTGCTACAGAGAGAAAATGGCTGCTGATTTTAATGCTTTCATGGCTGATCTAAGAAATCAACAGGCGATGTATGTTCTAACTCTGGTAGTTCTGTTTGTTTGAAGTGTCATGAACTGCAAAGTGAGGTTGACCGGTTAACCAATCAAAACCGAAGTCTGGTAAATGAGCTCTCGAACCTAAAAGAATCAAACTTTTTCGTAAAACGAAATGAGTCATTATACTTGAAGAAAATTAAAGGTTATGAAGAAGAAATCAATATTCTAACCTGTAAGCTTAACGGGAAACTTCAAGTTATTGATTTAGCTCATGATACGATGAGTGAGAAAATAAAAGAAATTTATGAAAAATGCAAAGAGTTGTCTGAAGCACAACTTAAAATTTGTGAACTTGAAAAGAAATTAAATCAATTCAGAGATTCATCTTTTGTCATGAAACACATGATGAATGGCTTAAAGAAGAGTAGTGACAAAACATGTGTGGGCTTCCAAGGTTTAAATGAAGTTCCACCACCTCTTGGTGACGACTATTCTTTCTTGCCAGATGAAAAAGAGCTTACAGACTTTGTGTCAACTACACCTGGCAGTTCCACATTAGAGGATGTTGACGGTTCTAAGAATGCCAAAAAGGATAATAACAGAGACACATTTTTGAGAAAAAAGAATACACACCCTAAAAAGCAAAAGCAAGTTTTTATTAAAAAGGTTGATGTTGTTCAAGGGAGTGACATGAATGAAGAGGTCCCTATTATTACTAAAGAGTCTAATGTGCAGTTTGCTAAAAATAAAAACAAAGAAAAATCAGAAGTTAAGCAAACTAAACAAGATCCTTCGAAGGCATCGTCATCATTATCATCCTCATCGCCTGATGAATCTAAGCAAGAGGCTTCAACTAAGAAGTCTTCGGCTAGAAAATCATGCTTCAAATGTCACGAAAAAGGACATGTAGCTAGCTGTTGTCCTTGCAAAAAGAGTGAAACACAGGTAAGTGAGACAGAGAGAAAAATCACTAGCAAAAAGTGGTGATGGTGAGAAGAAGGTTAACTCACCAAAGATATTTGCTACCAAGCAACAGAGTGTTGCTGTTGTGTAGATAAGGCTGAAAAGGAACTCACCAAGTTCCTCGCTTCCAAAGAAAATCAACAAAGATTTCAGCCTGCATCTACATCAGGCAGATATGATAGACCTAGAAGTAGTTCACCAAGAATGAATAACTTTAATGGTCCATCAAATAATTTCAGAAGTCAATGTCAATATCAAAATCGATACCAGAATGTTGGTAGTCAAAATTTTTATAACGATGGCTTTAGGATTTATCATCATAAAAATTCATGGAACCAAAATCATAATGTCCAAAGGTCGCAAAGTCCAAACATGGTTAAGAATCCTCAGGACCACAGACCTAGTGGAAATAAAAATCAATTTCCATCAACAGGTCTAAGATCCAAGACTCCTGTTAGGAGTGATGGATATTGGATGGATGTCCCTATGGTTGATGAATCTGGAAGACCCAAGACCATTAAGGCTTGGGTCCCCCAATCTAACTAATTTTGTTGGGTGGTACAGGAGCTACTAAGGAGGATTATCAACGTGTGGTATGTTGATAGTGGCTGCTCCAGGCACATGACGGGGGATGCGAAGTTGTTGACTGAGTTTGAGAATATAGATGGTGGTTATGTGAATTTTGCAGGTGCTAAAGGAGGGCACATTACCGGTCGAGGAAAAGTGACCAACGGGAAGATCACACTGGACAAAGTGAACTATGTTGAGTAGCTGAAGCACAATCTGATGAGCATGTCTCAAGTCTACGACAAGGGTCACTCAGTCCACTTTACGAAGTCTGAAGCTTTGGTGTTGAAGCCTGGTTTGGTGATATCGGATGACTGGAAGTGATGAGAGCGCCAAGGATAAATGACACTTATGTCATGGACATGGGTGCTAAGGATTCTTCCACTGTGGTGGCATGTTTACTATCAAAAGCATCTGAGGCTGAGTCATTGCTATGGCACAGACGTATGGCCCACATCCACTATCGGAAAATGAATTATATTATTAAAAATGGTTTAGTAGAAGGGGTGCCAGTGCAGATGTTTCACGTGGAAGATAAATGTCTTCCATGTCAAAAGGGAAAACAACATAAGAAACCTCACAAGTCTAAAACCGTAAATTCCATAGATGCCCCTTATGAATTACTTCATATGGATCTATTCGGTCCGGTGAACGTAAGGAGCATAGGTGGAAAGTACTATTGTTTAGTGTCACAGACGATTACTCACGATATTCATGGGTTTTCTTTTTAGGTACAAAAGATGAGACATCGGAGATGCTGATAGATCTTTTTACAAAATTGGAAAATGTCCATGATGCACGGATCAAGAGGATAAGGAGTGATAATGGCACGGAGTTCAAGAATCAGATTCTGGATCTCTATTGTCTTCGCAAAGGAATTGAACATCAATTTTCTGCTCCTTATACACCTCAACAGAATGGAGTCACTGAGAGGAAAAACAGGACGTTGATTGAAGCCGCAAGGACTATGCTATCTGATTCAAAGCTTCCAGTTCTTTTCTGGGGAGAAGCTGTGAACACAGCGTGCTATGTCTTGAACAAAGTTTTGACGGTTAAACGGTTTAACAAAACATGTCACGAACTATTGTTTAACCGAAAACCAAACTTAAAAGGCTTTGAACCATTTGGATTACCCTGCACTATTGTGCGAAACAAAGATAAGCAAAAATTCGGTGAGGTAGCTGATGAGGGATACTTTCTAGGCTATATGCTTGGAACACCGAATAAAAGGGTTTTCAATCTAAAAATTGGTAAAATTGAGGTGGTGTTTAACATGGAAATCACTAGTTAATCACCTCAACAATCAACGAGTGGTCCTCCTATATTATATGATTATAACAGTGTTTTTAAATCATTTAATATTCCTGATTTTTCTAATGCAGATGAGTCTCAAGGGATCCATACTGTGATCAGTGAAGATGGAGAGTGTGACTTCATGCCTAGATCGAGTGTATCGATGACAGATGCTCTAGAAACTTCTTCCAGTGCAGCTCCAGAGGACTCTAGTGATAGTGAGTCTAAACCTATTCAGGGGGAGGATTTCACTAATCCGTTTGCTAATGCTAATATTCAGGGGGAGGTTGGATCTAATCTGGGAGATAATCTGGTTGTTGACACCATTGCTACCACACGAGTAAACAGAGATCATCCAGTTGAAAACATCATTGGTGATGCTGCTGCAGGTGTTCAGACAAGAAGAGGTGTGCTCAAAGGTTCCTGTTTGTTTACTTCAATTCAGAAGACAGGGTTGATTCATGAGTGTTTATACAGCTACTTTATTGCCCAAGAGGAGCCAAAGAATGTTCATATGGCTCTAAAAGACAATTGTTGGGTTGAAGCTATGCAAGAGGAACTCGCTCAGTTCAAGAAGTTGAAAGTTTGGGAGCTAGTTGACTTGCCTGTAGGAGAGAAAGAAATAGGCACCAAGTGGGTGTTCAAGTGCAAGAAAGACGACAGTGGGATCATGATAAGGAATAAGGCTCGGTTGGTGGTGAAAGGGTTCAATCAATAAGAAGGGATTGATTACAATGAAGTGTTTGCACCAGTAGCAAGGTTGGAAGCAATTCGTTTGTTCCTAGCTTTTGCTTCATTCAAGGGCGTCAAATTCACCAACTTGAGGTGAAGAGTGCATTTCTTTACGGGAAAGTCCAAGAAGTGGTGTATGTCTCACAACCAGACGGGTTTACTGATCTAGATTATCCAGATCGAGTCTAGCGACTTGATAAGGCATTGTATGGATTGCATCAGGCACCTAGAGCGTGGTATGAGACACTGTCATCACATTTGATAAAACAAGGTTTCGGAGGTCAGATTGACAGTACACTTTTCATCAAAAGGAAGAAGGAAGACTTTATGCTGGTACAGGTATACGTAGATGACATCATTTCTGGTTCATCTGATGGGGACATGTGTCATGATTTCGAAGAGGTAATGAAGAGAAAGTTTGAGATGATTACGATGGGTGAACTATCTTACTTTTTGGGTTTACAAGTTGAACAGAAGAAGGATGAGATGTTCATACATCAGACGAAGTATGTGTATGACATTTTGTCTCGTTTCAAAATGGAGGATTGCGCTACTTTCAATACACATATCTGTGAGAATCACAATCTTGGTCCAGAGCATGAGAGTGTGGAGGATGTTGATCCAACTCAATACAGGGCAATGATTGGTTCTCTAATGTACTTGACTGCTTCATGACCCGACATCATGTTCACAGTGTGTCTTTGTGCCAGATATCAAGCGAATCCAAAGGAGTCCCACATGAAAGCGGTGAAGCGGATTCTTCGTTATTTGAAGGGGAAACCTAAACTTCGGTTATGGTATCCTGCTGCTAGTGATTTGAAGTTTGTTGCTTTCACTGATTCGGACTATGGAGGATGCAAATCTACAAGAAAGTCTACCACAGGTGGTTGTCAGTTCTTAGGAGGGAGGCTCGTGTCATGGCAATGCAAGAAGCAGTCTTGCGTGTCTACCTCGACGTGTGAAGCTGAATATATTGCTGCGGGTAGCTGTTGCTCTCAGGTTCTCTGGATCCAACAGCAGATGCGCGATTACGGTTTGAATTTCACTCGTACTCCTATTATGATAGACAATAATGCCACTATTTCAATCACCAACAATCCCGTAAAACACAGTCGCGCAAAACATATTGACATTCGTCCTCATTTTATACGGGATTGTGCTGAAAAGAAATGAATTGAACTGCATCGGTCGACACACTAGATAACCTGGCAGATCTTTACACAAAAGCTTTTGACAGGGCTTGTTTTGAACATTTAGTCGAACTCAACGGGATGAGGAATCCTGAATAACCATTTTTCCATAAAAATAGTCTGTAAATAAATTTACTACTTTTCAAAAATCAAAAACATAAAAAAAAAGAAAAATAAAAAATGAGTTTTTCACTATGTGAAAAAGAAAAAATGATAGTACATCAGCAAGTTAGACTGTCACACTGAAATTAAAATTAAATTGCTTAAGTGTGATAGCAGCTTCATCATATGATGTACCAGTAGGCAAAAGGCATGAAATAATCAACTTACCCTGGTGATACAAATATGCTAAACTGTGTATGAGTGGGTAACATATCAGTGGCGTTTGGTTTTATAGCCTTAAATCTTGCGTTGATAGATTGCCAAACTCTGAGGTTTTAGGTCTTTATAAAGTTTATTCATCCAGGGTATTAAGGTGGTCCTTCTGCTGCATCCAGATATATGCTGACCTAGGCACAACCAGGATATCTTAAAAGAGCTAAAATGCCAAATCCCAAAAACTGAAGAAGCTTGCCTAGAGAGTCATTCAAATATGCAAATTGCATTACTCGTACCAAAATTTGGTATTTGTCTTAACCCTCGTTGGATATTGGTCTCTTTGTTGTACGGAAGTATTGACCTGATCACCAATTATCAAACATTGTAATTCAAAAGGATGAATTTCGGGGTACTCACCAACTACGATGAATTTTTGTGCATACCTTGATCGCGGGGGTATGTCCTAAAGTGGGACACACTAGTATATCAGTATAAGTTATCTAAACATATCACTTGGTAATGGTACTTGAAATGTTCATGTATTTTGTTTAAGTGGATAAACAATACTGGTAATCGTCTTGAATTGCTTTTCATGAATATTGCATAAAGAATTATCAAATAGTGATGCTGCTGATATGATCTTCTTAACGGTGATTCTCACAAAAATAGAGTGTTTATTATTTCATTATTTATTTGCGTTCAGAAAATATAAAAATCCAAAAATATTTCATTTTCTTGTAAATTCTTAATGTATGGATATTGGTTGTTTATGGAGGAGTTCTTACCGATAGGGGGAGACGATGTTAGAAGCTGAGTTCAAAATTTTAAAATCTTGCAGGTTCTGTGTGATTAAAATTTTAAGTATGTGATTTGAGTTGAGAAGTGCTTAATCTGTGATACAATTTTACTATCTCTTGAATAATATTAATTTGTTTAACTTGTGTTTAAAAATTTTTATGGTTTCTCGAGATGTTTGTTTTACAGTGTATAGATTGTAGCAGTGTGTTGCTGAGAAGTTTGGTGAAGAGGAGTTTGCTTGGACGCATGGTTGAACCTCCTTTCTATATTGCAGACAAAGTTGAAGAGTTTTGGCGATTGCTATGCAAGGACTAAACTAGAGTTTACTCAATAGCAGTGTGTTGCTGAGAAGTTTGGTGAAGAGGAGTTTGCTTGGACGCATGGTTGAACCTCCTTTCTATATTGCAGACAAAGTTGAAGAATTTTGGCGATTGCTATGCAAGGACTAAACTGGAGTTTACTCAATTGATAATGATTTAGAAGATTTGGTGATTGGATACATCAGCTTAGGGGGAGTCTGTTGCTGACAGAAGCTGTTAAAGCTGAAACTATCCAAAGACCAACATTTTTTCAAAGATGTTGAAGATTGCTAGAAGTCTGAAGACAAAGTTGATTTATGAAGCTATTGTCAAGGGGGAGTTTGTTGGAGCATATTTGTGACAACAGCTTAGATTTTGTCTTTGGATATCGTGTAATTAGTAAAATGATAATCGGTTAGTGGGTTTAGTTTTGTAATAGTGAATTAGAAGTAATTGGGCTGAACTAGAGGCTAAATAGAACATGGTAGGCGAATTGGGCTTTAGACCCATTAGCAGTCCGTGTAGGGAAACCCTAGCTCATGTGCATAACCTATCTCTAAATAAAGGGAGGTTTGCATTAGGGTTTAGGTTGCTGGTTCTGTTGCTCAGTTAGTTACTCAGTTGCTGGTATTGCTAGTTTAGAGAAAGAGTCTTGAATTGGTTGTAAACACTTTGTGTTAGATAATCAATAGAAGACTGTTTGAAGATAATTGTTCGTGTTCGTGTTTGTGTTCTTGTTTCTGTGAAATCTGATCTAGGGGATTCCGCACTCTAGATTAGATAAACGATTATGTGAAGATCCATAAGGACTAGGGGACCTACAATTGGTATCAGAGCATTCAGCTCTTGATTTTGCTCGGTTCAGAATCATGACAACAGAAAAATTGGGTTTTTGAACATTTTGGAGGCTGTTTTGGAGTTTGTGACGGCTGAATTAGGGTTTCGGAGGCTGTTCTAGGGTTTTCCAGCGATTTCGGATAAACTGCAATGTATTTCGGATTGAAGACTTGCATTCCTAATAAAAAAGTGAAGCATTTCGGATTGCAGACTTGAAATTGGGATCTAAAAAACTTGCATTTCGGATCAGAAAAGTGTAATTCGGATCATAAAAGCCCATTTCAGATCAGAAAAATGTAATTCGGATCTGAAAAGCCCATTTCGGATTGAATTTCGGATCAGAAGCTATTTCGATTGAATTTCGGATCAGAAGTTATTCCGGATTCCATCTCGGATCAGAACTATTCCGAATTCCATCTCGGATCAGAATAGTCTATTCCGGATTTCCATTTCAAATCAGAACAGTGCATTCCGGATTTGATCTCCGATCATTATTCCGGATCACCATTTCGGAGTATCAATTCGGATTACTATTCCGGATTTTTATCTCGGATTGTCAATCAGAGTTACTGTTCCGGTTTGGTACTATTCCGGGTTCTATACAAAGAGGTGGAAACTTAACCAGCTGATGTAACTGGATTTAAATGTTTCCGGACATATAATTTGATCCGCTAACAATCTTGACAAACAGGTTGCACGGTTAGGCACGAAAATTTACAGGGTTGCATGGAGGGTTAAAAGTTGGGTTGGATAAGTCATAGATTAAGTGCTACAAGTGTAACAGGCTAGGTCATTTTGCTAGGGTGTGTAGGAGTCAAACAAATGCTCCAATTATTACACACCCAAGTCCTAGAATCAAAACACACAAAACTACACATACAAAATACTACTCATTTTGCACACCCTGTAACCACTGTTCCAGTTCAGTATGTCCAAACCACTATTCCTCAGATACTATATGTTCAAGCCCCAAGTCCTTAGGTTCAAGTGCAACCTGCACCACAAGTTACACAAACCTCTACTCCTGTAGAGATCAGTGAATAAAGCTTCTTTACACAAGGTTTTGTTGATTGGAGTAGATTACCTGAAGAACTGACTGATGAAAATTTTGCTCTAGTTGCTAATACTGAAAAGAAACATGATGATTTTTGTTTCATGGCACTAGACACAATACTTGAAGGGGATGAGTCTGAGGAAGTAGTGTTAAATTTAATGATGTTTATGATAGTGTTGTGGCAAATGTTTCAGAAGAGAAGGTTGGTGAAGAAATTGTGATCTCAGTGCCGGACCCATGGGAAACCAATGTTTTTGAAGGAGAATGTGACTGTGCCATGATGGCTGCTGCTAAGGTATCACCTCAGGTTCTTAAAGACCTATGTTCAGACAAATGTATTATTGTTTTTGCTAACATAAAAAAGGTAAATGAAAACCTTAGAAACAAAATTTTGGATGATGAAATTTAGTTTGGAAAACTTGCAAAAGAGTTACAAACTAAACTGTTTGAAAAACAATCTAAAATCAGTAGTGTCAAACATGAGTCAAGCATAACCAAGGATCAAATCCAAACTATGATACAAAAATATAAAATTTGTAAAAAAGAGCTTGGATCTACCCAAATCACTTGTGAAAAATGGTTAAAATCTTGCAAAGGTTATGAGCTGATGTTAAGTATCACAAATCAAAAGCAATGTAAAATTTGGTGTAGGTTTTAGAAAACATGACCAAGTTTCCCAAAACACTATTGTAAATGATTGTGAGTTGGTTGAAATTATTCCTACATATTAAGCTGGTTAAGAAATTAAAGTCATTTAACCAAAAGGTAAGAAAATTGTTTTAGAAAGACTAGCAGGATTCTCAACTTTTGAGGAAATTCAAAAGTATTAATTAACCTACCTGGTCAGATGAGTGTGACATTCTTGACAACTTTAAGCCAATGGATTTTTCAACCATTGAAGTTGTAAAGGCACCTCAAGTCAAGATCATTCCCTTAAAAGATCTTTCAACAGATGTTACATCTTCTGATAAGAAATCAGTAAAAGAGAAGAAAAAAGAGAAAATATCAAATTTGTTTTGTGAAAAAAAGAATCAAGTCACTAAAAACTGCTTTCTTCTAAAAGCTTATGATATAAACAAAACAAGTGTGATAATTGATTCACCAAATTGCACCATTTTTGGTAGAACAAACCATAAAACCCAAGAGTGTGTTTATCTAAAAAAATTGAAGTAAAAAAATGAGTATAAATCCAAAACACTTGAGAGTTCAAGAAAAGAAAAGACTAAAGAGACCTTTGTCCCTGTCCAAACATCTGTTACCAAACAATTGCATATAACCTTTGCTCCTATAGAGGTCCAGGTAATAGAGTCATCACCAGCAAATAAATTTCCAAGAGGATATGTCCAACCTGCTTACAAGAGTGTACCACTTGGCTATGAGGTCTACAAAAAATTAACAAGCATCCTCATGGTTATGATCATTTGATAGGAAATGGTTCACAACATCTGTTACAAAATCTATTCAAAACACTAACCATATTCCTGGACTGTTTGTGACCCCATCCAAAGCCATCCTGGTTTTGGGAACTCACCTAAACTAATTGTTTACTAATGTGTAGGGAGATTCTACTTGCCTTGATAGTTTATGGTATGTAGATAGTGGAGGCTCTAGGCACATGACAGGATTTAGAGCCCTACTCAAAGATTTCATGGCACATGGAGGGGGTGATATATCCTTTGGTAACAATTCAAAAGGGAAGGTGTTAGGGTCAGGGACAGTCCAGGCTGGGAAGCTCAAGTTTGAGCATGTCAATTTTATTAACAATCTGAAATTTAACCTTCTTAGTGTATCTCAAATGAGTGACAAAGGCTATGGGTCATTTTTCACTAAGAAAACTTATCAGATTGTTGGGCCAGAAGTGGTTAAAAAGATTGATCAAATCATAGCTGAGAGCAAAGCACAACTTGTTGCTCACAAGAGTGGCAATGTGTATGTGGTTGATATTTTGAAAAATAATCCAATGTCCAATGCATGTCTGTTCTCAGTTACTTCTAACAAAGAGACAGAACTATGGCATAAAAGACTTGGTCACACAAATCTTAAAACTATCACTACACTCTCCAAACAAGATCTTGTAAGAGGTCTTTCATCAAAACAATTCACATGTGATGAAAATTGTGTTTCATGTTTAAAAGGTATACAACATAAAAGTTCATAAAATCAATAGAAGAATCCAAAACAAGTCAGTGTTTGCAATTGCTACACATGGACTTGTTTGGCCATGTAAAAATCACGAGTCTTAAAAAGAGGAGATATTGTCTTGTTATAGTTGATGATTTTTCAAGGTTTACATGGACTTACTTCACACACTCCAAAGATGAGACTACAAGTATTTTGCAAAATTTTGTAAAACAAGTTGAAAAGCAATTTGACCTGCCAGTAAAAGTCTTTAGGAGTGACAATGGAACAGAGTTTAAAATAAGGAGTTGGCTGAATTCTGTGTATCCAAAGGGATTGTTAGGCAATACAGCATCCCAAGGACACTAGAACAAAATAGGGTGGTCGAAAGGAAAAATAGAACTTTGATTGAAGCTGCTAGAACAATGCTTGCGGATTCAAGTTTACCCTTGTTGTTTTGGGCAGAGGCTGTAAACACTGCTTGTTATGTACATAACAGAGTTTTAATTAACCCTAGACATTAAAAGACTGCTTATGAAATTCTGTACAAGATCAAACCTTTGATCTTATATTTCAAAATGTTTGCTGCCCATGTTTCATTTTAAATTTAAAAGATTCAATTTCAAAATTTGCAGCCAAAGTAGATTGTGGCTATTTTCTAGGTTACTCAACCACTGCTAAAGCCTACAGAGTTTCTAATTCTAAGACAAAGTGTGTGGAAGAGACCTTGAATGTAAATTTCAATGAACTTTCTTCATTAAAACTCCCAGCAAACCCTGCTAAATGTTTGATTTAGATAAATTTACATTTGAAGATGTGTCTATCAAGACTAACAATGCAGGTACACCACAGTCTTCACTACAAGATTATGGATATGACATTGTGATTCCACAATATAAAGTCATTTCCTTCACAAGAGCAACATATGTTACTAACAACTGTGGAAACTCCGCCACTGCTACAGCTCATCTAGTCAAATCCTGTCGACAAAAGTTCATTCTCTGTGGACAAAAGTCAACCCATCTTTACCCCTATTCCACCTATACCTCCACCTCCATTCCAAACAAATGTTGGCTCTTCAAAATTGCCAATAAATGTTAGCTCAGATGATTCCCATCTGTAGCCTTCACCTTAAAATGCCATTGTTCCATATAAGGGAGATCTAATCTACCTTAAAACCCATCCATCTGACCAAATTATTGGCAACATCAATGAAGGGGTTCTCACAAGAAGTCAATCCCAAAACATTTGTCTTTTTGCTGGTTTTCTATCTCTTACACAACATGTCAAGTACCAAGAGGAACTAAAAGACAACACTTGGGTAGAGGCCATGCAAGAAGAGCTCCTACAGTTCAAAAGACAAAAAGTATGGGAACTTGTACCATTGCCTCAGGATGTATGTCCCATAGGCACAAAATGGGTCTTCAAGAACAAAACAGATGAAAGGGGCATTGCTGTTAAAAAGAAAGCTAGGCTTATGGTTCAAGGCTATAGATAAGAAGAAGACACTGATTGTGATGAAACTTTTGCTCCTGTTGCAAGACTAGAGGCCACCAGATTGTTCTTAGCCTTTGCTGCCAACCACAACATTAAGGTGTATCAAATGGATATCAAGTGTACATTGCTATATTGCAAGATCAAGGAAGAGGTATATGTGTGCCAACCCCTGGTTTTGAAGATGCTTTTTATCCAGATCATGTTTACAAGCTAAACAAAGCTTTATATTGCTTGAAACAAGCACCTGGAGCCTGGTATGAAACTATTTCCACCTTTCTCTTATCCATAGGCTTCACAAGAGGTAAAATTGATAAAACTTTGTTTTTAAAATGGAGAGGAAAGGATTTGATGCTTGTCCAAATTTATGTGGATGACATCATTTTTGGATCCACATGCAATGCTATGTGTGAAGAATTTAGAGAACTCATGACAACAAATTTGAAATAAGTGTTATGGGTGAACTCCAATGCTTTCTTGGTCTCTAAGTTAAGCAATTGCAAAATGGTACTTTCATTCATCAAAGTAAGTATATCAAAGTACTACTTACCAAATTTGATATGAATGATTGTAAACCATGTAGTACACCCATGGCTATCTCAAAGCTGGTCACTATTGATGACAAAAATGACTTGGTTGATCATATAGAAGCATGATTGAGTCTTTATTGTACCTAACTGCATCCAGGCCAGATATCATGTTTGCTACATGTGTTTGTGCCAAATCCCAGTCAGCACCTGGGAAGTCAAATATTATTGATGTGAAAAGGATATTCAGATACATAAAAGGTGCTCCCACACTTGGTATCTGGTATCTTGTTAATGGGAACATTGAGCTTTCAGGTTACTCAGATAGTGACTTTGCTGGTTACCATGCCATAAGGAAGTCAACTTCAGGAGGTTGTCAATTTCTAGGCAATTGCTCAGTTTCTTGGCAAAGCAAAAAGCAAGCTGCAGGTTCAACATCAATAGCTGAGGCTGAGTATATTGATGATGCAAGTTTCACTTCTCAACTCCTATGACTTCAAAATCAATTGCTGGATTTTGGTGTAACTGCTCTGAATACTCCTCTCATTTTAGATAGTCAAGCAGTTGAAAACATCATTAAAATTCTAGTCTCACATTCAACAACCGAGCACATTCACATCAGACATCACTTTGTGAGGGATTGCTATGAAAAAGGTTTGATTTCTCTACACCATGTTCCAACTAAGGATCAGCTAGCAGATGTTCTAACAAAAGCTTTAGATACATCTACTTTTGAAAGCTTGATCTCTATGATTGGCATACTAAACATGGAATAAAAACAAACATTTTGTTCTCCATGAATAAAAAGCATTAAAATATTTTTAGAAAAATAAAATATCCCATCCTTCAAAATAGCTAAAATTGAAAATTTCAATAATCCTAAAAGTTGGCTTAACAATTTATCCACTGATTAAAGTGTATCCTCTGTTCTCATTTGCCACTGTTCCCATCCACTGTTGGGCTTATAATCTCCATTGTTCCCAACCACTGCTGGTTTCCAATAGCGGTTTCCCTAACAACTATCATCCATTATCCATCAGAGGTTACACGTGGATGGATGTTAACCATCATATATTTGAAATAGATGCCACGTCAGTATTCACTTTTTCCCTTTATATATCGCTGTTCCATCCAAATAGAGTTTTTACTTGCCGTCTCGAATTCAAAATTCTCAAAAGCGGTTTCCATTACTCTCGTCTTCTTCATTACTCCTTACTTCCATCTCCAATCATGGCTCTAACATCAAACTCCCACATAATTACCTCCCCAAATTCGAGAAAACAGATAATAATACTTCTTCCATCCAATAATTGATGTTCTCACATCCTCTAAGTACAAAGACATTATGCTTGTAAATGCACCAATTTATGTGGATACACTTCGACAGTTCTGGGCAAATGCTAAAATTGAATCCCAAAAGAAGAAGCCATATGCTATCACTTCCAAGGTCGAAGAAACCATTGTTCAAATTTCCCCATCTTCAATTTCCATAATATTTGGTCTGAATGACCTAGAAGGTAAAACCTCTTTTGGCAAGCAAGAATTACATGATGAGTTTATAGAACGTGGGTATGAGGATCAGTTAACTAGTGTTACTATCTACAAACCAAATTTTCCTGCTGAAATCTGATATTTTTTCCATACATTACTCACATGTCTTTCAGCAAAGACTACTCCATTTAATGAGATTCCACAAAATATTCAATTTATGGGATATGCTATTTTGACAAAATCTGAATTCAGTCTATCCCAAGTATTTTTTATGGACTCGGTGGCAAATTATAATAATTTATTAAAACATAAAGCTTTTCTTTTGTATCCACAGAAACAACTTCCAGAAAAAGATTTTAAACAAGGTGTTGTTTTTAAGATGAAGAGTCTTACAACTGAAAATTTTACAAGAATAAGAAATATGGAGTCAAAAGTTTCTAAAACAAAATCAAAGGGGATAAGAACATTTTGGATGAGTCCACATCACAAGCTCAGACCTCTGTTGCTGAGCCCACTACTCCTAGTGATCATGACACTACAACCGGTGTTGTGAAACCCACACCAGAAAACTCCAAAAATAAACTCTCCAAATTCAAAAAACCCACCAAAACCAAAATACATAAAAAGGCACCTCTAGAAGATAAGATCCTAGAGGATAACCTTTTGGTATCACAAAAGTCATCTGAAACCACCGTTGTTACTTCCTCACAACAGTTAGAAAGATCTCCACCAAAAGGCCAAACTCCTCCTGCTTACTCATAAAAGGTACAGGTTATCAGCACAGGGTCACCTCATTATGAAGCAGATGATTCATTTGAATCTTTGTTTCACAGCCCATCTCCCAGGACAAATTCTCTTTCTACCCCACAACCATCTCCCTCAATTCCACTTACTATTATACCACTGTTTCGGGCAATTGAGATAACTCAGACACAAATCAGTTCCTCTTAATCACCTGTTCATGAGATATACCCCCACATGTGACTGAGTCTGAGACAAATCTCATTGCTAACCTAGAAACAACTGAGGAGGCTACACCCCATGAGTTACAAGTAACCCTGGGTGGTAATTTAAATGAAGCAGCTACTACAATTGATGACACAACAATGTTTCAGTTGGACAGTGGTTACATCCATAAGACTTCCTTAAAGGCAACAACTGTTGAGGCTACAATTGTAACCTCTGCTCCAGTTGGAAGTCCCAGTACCAAGAAAAGGGGCATTTGGTTCTGATAACATGGAGATTTCTCCTGTTGATGATCCAAATACAACTACCTTTGGTAGGAATTCAGATGATCCTATTAAATTAGGTGATGAATTAAGATACAAAGAATTGACGGAGAGAATGACATCCACGGAGTCATCAATTGATGAAATAAAAACCATGATGAAGTAGATGTTACAAAATTCTCTAAGCCAACCATCCCCACAGCAAATTACCAATGAGCTATGGAAATCTGTGCAACCAATCATTATAGCTTAAAGGAATATGGCTGACATCCACCATGAAACTCACATGAAGCTAATCCGAAATATGGTTTATAGAGACACTCAAGCTGACATCAAGGCCATTAGAGAGCATTTGGTAAAGACCACTGGTTCTGCCCCAGCAATAGTTCTACAAGAAGAAGTAGATGATGATGTCAAAAAGGGGGAGAATAATAAGCTTAGAAAGTTGCAGCCCTTATCACAAGCTAAACCAAAAGTGCAATAACAAACACCAGGGTCTGTTACAACCACTTCTGCAAACCCAACTTCTGCTAAAGCATCAGATGCTAGAGCTCAAAAAAGGATTGATGAGACCCTGAACAAACAAGAAGAAGAAATTCTTGTTGAAAAGTAGAAAAGGCAAGATACACTGGAAAGGAAGGCTTCCCAACTTATTGAATATGAACAGGCTAAGCAGATGGAAAAAGAAGACACTGGCACTTCAAAAAGAAGAAAGTCAACAAGAAATTTCAGACAACCAATATCCACATGTCTTAAAACCACTGCTATGCCTACAACAAGTGTATCCTTCTCTCCAATCAAAACCAAACCAGCACCACCAAAATCACTTAAAAGGAAACCATCATCACCACTAAAATCACCACTAAATGACAAAACAACTGATGGTACAACAGATGTTCCAGCAGATGTTCCAAAGTCATTATCTCACCCAACAGATGCTGGTATAATAGATGTTCTAGCAAATGTAAACCAAATCTCTGCTGTGATCACATTTCCTACTTTAACCTAGCCATTATCTACACAACCAAGAATTCCAATACGACCACCTTCACCACAAATCAAATTCGAACGCAAAATAAAAACTTCTGTTGTTGAAGGTAATGATGAAGAGATTCCATCACCAATCCCTTTATCATCAAAACCTATCACTTCATCACCACCCTGATCATCTTCATACAGAACCACTTCACTTCCACCCACTTATCAACCACCATCTATCATACTTTTTGCTACTAAATATACTCTAGAATTAATGGTTGTTCAAAAAGAAATTGAATCATTCTTCACAACAGAGGATACTTCAAAGCTAGACTTCCCATCTCTCTTTGGATATAGAAAGCCAAGAAATTTAGATGAATATCGAAAGTTGAAAGCCAAATAGGCTGAGAACATAGCCAAAGAGAAGAGCAAAGGGAAAGATGATAGGACTACTCAAGGTATTTTATCTTATGAACTGAGCAAAGTAAGAAAGATTAAAGATTTTGCCAAAGATATGAGTAAGTCTATATCTGAAAGGCATGTCAATGCTGAGATTGATGAAGAATTGAAACAGGATTACCTTGACCACATCATACAATACAAATCTTACAAAGCTACCAGAGCACAGTTCAAAGACTGGTCAACAAATGATCTCAAAGAAGAAATTGACAGAATACAAGCAATGCTCAAAGATCCTTTACACAAGCCAATACCACCATAATGGAAGAAAAAGATGCAGATGGATTAGAACAGAGCTTTGAAACTTCAAATAATGAAACAAGAACTGGTTGCTGCAAACTATGGTAGTGCAAGGTCAGTTGTTAGATGGTCTGAGTCAAGAGTTGTAGACACATACAAGAAACTGGGAGAGCTTAGAAAGAAAGATCCTTCAGTTCCCAGGAAGCCAGACTATCCAAAAACAGTGGTTATCACTCAACAGACCTAAACACTCAAAAAACATTCTTCAACCACTGTGTTATCCGCACTTGCCTTAAACCAAGCAAAAAGGCAAAAGAAGATTGTTGAAGATGATGAGCAGTTGTTTGAAGAACACATAAAAGAGGGGATCAAGAATTAACTACTCTATCACACTGATGCTACAAGTGAAAAACTGAGTGAAACAATCTCTAACCTTGTAAGAAAGTCACTTCCACCAAGCTTAAAAATAAGTCTTCCCCCAAGAAAACCATATGATTCAAAAATTCTAAAATGGAAGTCATCCTCAGACATCTAAGAATTGACTTTGCTCAGATCAATAGTAAGATTCAAAAGCTGAAAATGGAGGATGCATATGGTCTGGATGCAGATGACCTCCAAGATTTATTGAACCTTGAATTACAAAGGGGTTTTGAAGATATGTTTTCCATGAACTTTGAACTACAGTTCAAAGGGAAAATCAGAGAATTGATGTTAAGAAATAAAGATCGGCAATAAAATGGTTTTGGCATCATCTGTTCTAGGGGGAGATTGTTGGATCTATTGAACCCTATAAAAGAACAGATGTTTGGAAGGTCAAAACAATCTATAACATCTGATCATTAATAACAATACTTAGAAGATCTATTGGTCGAATATCTGCTCATACTTAAAGACTGTTCACAAGATCTGTTAAAGGGAAAGCTCTGCTGGAAGCAAAGGTTTGCTAGAAAGAAACTCCGATGAAGTTTAAAAGGCTGTTGAAGCAAAGGTCTGCTGAAGACCAACAGAGGATATCTCACCAATTGTTGTTCAACAGACTTTATTATGAAATTAATGTAACAGTGGTTAGGTCTAACAGAGGTTAGAGTTTGTTAGTTTGTTAAATGTCACTTTCATTGTGACGTCAGCCTAAGATGCTCAGCAGTTTGAAATGTACTATAAATAGAACAGGGTCTGTACTAATATATCCATCACTTTTCTTCTAAACATTTTGTACGAACAAAGAGAGTGATCTTAGGCTAAGGGGGAGTTTGTAAATTGCATGCATACTTGATTATAATTACAAAAGCATGTTCTTGAAAACAATCTTTCTATTGTTGTGATTTCAAAGTTTACCAAATTCTGCTGCACTATTTCAGTGTTGTTTATCATCTTACATTGATTTCATCTAAACAATCACATCAATATTAAACTCAGATCCTAACATCTTCTCCAAGTGAATCATCCAGTTCTTCGCTTGCTCCAAGAACCACGAATTTACAAGAAGTCTTTACTACTACAAAGGAGGTAATAGCTAACTATGATGATTACACTATATTTCAGTTTGCTTTAAATGTCTCGGTACCTATGACATGTAAAGAAGTTGTTGGAAAGAAAGAACAGGAAGAAGCTATGAAGGAAGAAATTGGGTCAGTAGAAAAGAATAACACATGGGGATCTAGTGAAATTGCCTAATGGAAAGAATCTGGTTGGTGTGAAATGGTTGTTCAAGACAAAGACAGGTCCAAATGGGAAAGTATTAAGGCATAAAGTCAGGCTGGTGGCCAAAGGTTACTCAAAAAAATAAGGCCTGGATTACCAAGAGACTTTTGTACCAGTTGCTAGGTTTGAAACAATTCGGTTAATTATATAGTTGTAGCTGCTCAACTTGGTTGGAAGATACATCAAGTTGATGTTAAGTCTGCATTCTTGAATGGAGACTTAATAGATAGATATACATCCAACAACCAGCAACCACCTGAAGGTTTTGAAGTGCCAGGCGAAGAAAAGAAGGTGTATAGGTTAAGGAAGGCCTTATATGGGCTAAAGCAAGTTCCAAGGGCATGGTATTCAAAGATAGACAATTATTTTCTCAGTAAGGGTACACGAGGAGTAATAATGAGCCTACTTTGTATGTGAAACAGTGTGAAGATAGAAAATGATCTATGTGTTTCTTTATGTTGATGACATAATCTGCACAAGCTCATGTTCTTGGTTGATTGTAAGTTTTAAGCAGGAATTGAATGAGGAATTCAAAATGTCTGGTATGGGATTACTAAAGTATTTTCTAGGAATATAGGTTAAGTAAACAAGTCATGGCATTTTTCTGTCACAAGAGAAATATGCTAAGACTTTGATCCAAAATTTTGGTATTGAAGGCTGTAACTCAAAAACTATTCCTATGATTGTTAATGAAAAATTGTAGGTTGATGATCAGGCTGAGAAAGCTAATAAAATGCCATGTAGAAGTCTGGTTGGTGGATTGATTTATCTAACTCACCCAAGAGCTGACTAGCTTATTATGTGGGAATTGTTTCAGGGCTCATGCAAGTCCCTTCAAAGATTCATTAGGGTGTTTCTCATAGTATATTAAAGTATGTGTCTTGAACTATGGGCTTTGGTATTTGGTATGATAAGGGTGCAAGGATAGAGCTGAAAGGGTACACAGATAGTGATTGCGCCAGTAGCATTAATGATCGCAAAAGTATCTAAGCAAATGTGTTTTTCTTTGGCAGTGGTGCAATTACATGGAGCTCAAAGAAACAACACACAGTGGCCTTTTTAAGCACAAAAACAGAATATATGGCCTCTATTGCTGCTACATGTCAAGCTATATGGCTTAAAAGAGTCTTGAAGAGTTGGGATTGCAACAAGTGAATGAAACAAGTATTTTATATGATAACTGGTGTGCAATAAACCCGAGTACAAATCCAGTGATACACAGTCGTTCAAAGCATATAGAATTCAAGCATCACTTTGTGAGAGAGTTGGTTTCACAGCAACAAGTAATCCTAGAGTTTTGTAGCACTAGTGATTTGTTGGCTAGTTGGCTGACATCCTAACAAAAGCTCTAAGCAAGGAAAGTTTGCATTACTTCGACATCAGCTTGGTGTAATGGAGCTTGAATCATGGAGGTGTTGAAGACTAAGTCAAGACTTCTGTTAGTTTCATGTACGTGCAAAATAAGTGTTATGCTAGCTCCACATGTAACAGTTTGAAGTTTACATATTTTGTGGTAGGGTTTTGAATTATTTTAAATAAGTCCTTGGGCCACAATTTGTTACGCAGATTAGGTCATTAGGTTAATTAGTCGTTTGAGTCTTTCCTAGGTAAAGTCATTCTAGTTCGTTGTTATGTATGCACTTTAAAAGTAATTGAATCTAAGCCAAGCAATTGAGTTGTATTGTTAGTTTTGTGAGTACAGTTGTTCTATATCATTGCTCTTATACCAACATGATGAAATGAGATTAAAGGAATATACTAGGAGATTTGATCTTGAATCTGGCATCTACGCATGTGTAGACGTAGATATCTTTGCGTGGTTTTGAAATAATTGTAAATGTTAATATTTTTGTGCATCTTTTACAAAATTATGCATATATGTAGGCATGAACATATCGGTAACTTTGTTTATGTTAGGTTAAAGTGTGCTAAAAATAAAAACACGAAAACCTCCATATACGGTGCCTACCGGCTACATGTATGCTGGTTGTTATCTCTTTGTTTTTTTTGTCTGATTACATATTAATATACTTGGCACTTAAATTTATGTACCTATGACTTAGTGATCAAGTGGTATGATGTTTTCTTCCTACAAAAATTGTGTGTGTTTAAATTCTTACAAGTACAAGGTTATATGGTATTTAAGTGTTAAAAATGTTGTAAAAAACCTACATACGTTTAGTACTTAAAATGTGATACAAACCAAAATATTGGTACCTACATATGTGTAGGATACGTTACAAATAATTAAATTTAAATGGAGAGAGGAAAGAGCACGAACGTTTATTTCGATGTATGTATGTTAAGTTTTGACATGTGTAAGATAGTTTCAATATTTGTAGGATAGTGTTTGTTTCAACTAATTAATTAGAGAAACGAGAGAGAATTCGTTAATTAGAGAGATTATAAAGAACTAATAATTGGGGAAAAAAAGGTTTTTAGCCTTACCATTATACCGTTTTTATTTAAATTTTTTTAAGACTGGATTAAAATAAGCGGTCTAGATTGGTTTTCTATGTTCTTGTGAGAACTTGTTTTCTACATCGTTATTGGTCATGTTAAGGCAAAATGGTCACAATAGTTTTGAAGTGTGTGTATACATATAAGAAGGTTAGAAAGAAAACCTACTTGAGTTAAGAAAACTCAAAAAAATCTTATGTAACAATATTTATTAAAAACTAGGGCGTATAATATACATGTTTTTGAACGTTTTGAGCAAAACAAAAGAACGTTGACTAGATAGTTCTGTTTTAAAAATGTTGAGTATTTGTATTGTTATTTTTTTAGCATATGTAGCTTGTTACACATAATTTTATACTTTTTTTCTTTTTGGCTCAAAATGTTCAAAAAAACATGTATTGCATACCTTAATTTTCTTAGCAAAAAGAATTTGTTACATAAATTTAATTTTTAGAAAATTTTTTAAAGTTTTTTCAACTTAGGAAGGTTTTCTCTTTAAAATTATCATATATATGTATGTATGTTAGTTGTTAAGGATGATCACTGATGACTTCGGTTATGAGCTTTTGTTAACGATTATAAAAAATGAACTTTAGTTATCATTCGGTTCTAGTTTATCTCAGTTAATCAGCTAAGCCATGATTTGAACTATTATTTAAAGGAAAAATACTTTTTTGCATTTAATTTGAGAGACAAGAGTTATGGAATAACCATAACAAGAAAACAAAAAAATCCCTAAACTGACTGCTATTGTGAAAATACTTTTTAATATTATAGGATGCTAGGGCTAAAAGAATCAACATTCTATGATTGTTATTAAACTATTCATGCAAAGCTAGTAATTCTCAGACAAGTTGTGATATGACAAGCAAGTTGTGATCCTAACGGACAAGCAAGTTTGTATTAAAGGTAAAAGTCTTAATTTGACATGTTGACAAATTTGCATATGGATTAAAGGAACATAGGGTTGATTAACGAATAAACTAGTTGTAATAGAATCTCCCTTAAATGTTTATAAATGTTCCAAAAGTTGAATTATGACTCATATGTTGAATTTGAATGTTGTAGTTGCATGTTAGATATGTTTTCAAGCACCAAAGATACTTTGGTTTAGTGGAACCCAAGAGTTGGATAAGGTGTTTTCTTTTCAAATAATAAGGTTCAACTCCTTTTGTTGTAAAAATAAATGTGTGTTAGTTGCTGACAACGAGTGTGATATAATTTTCAGTATATTTTAAAGCATTTTTACTCATTTATCAAGCCGTAAATTTATAAAACACAATGTAACACAATCACTCTCTACAACACGCTAGGGCAAGTGCACTCATCGTTGGCGTAGTATAGTGATGGTAAGATACCGAGGTCGTCCAAGGACGCAAGAGCTTTTAATACCGGGATATCGTCATCGTCTAATCTAATCAAATTTTTAGGAAAAAGATGTTTAGCAATTTAAAGTAAAGAAAGAAGCTAAAATATTAAAAAGAAACAACAGAAAAGATAGAATCACTTGATTCCGACTCTTCTTTTAGGTATCCTTTGATTATTTTCACACTTTGGGTTTTTTAAGAGATTATCTTAGTTATAGTGGCATGTCTCTCTTTTGGAGACAACGCTACCCTCGGCGATATTGGTCTGAGGCAGTAGGGATAAAGTCCCGCAAGGTTGGAATATTGAAAGATAATTAAGTAAGTTATTAATGCAAAATGTGTCATGTCCCTCTTTTGGAGGAAACGCTACACTCGGCCATATTGGTCTGAATCAACAGAGATACAGTCTCACAAGGCCGATTTAAAGTTTCAATAGTAGTTTGTTTATAAGGGGTTCAAGGCGTTCTTACTTCCCCCGATTTGATGCTATTTGCCTCAAGAGAAGTCCTAATAAGCTTGAACCAAGTCCTCGCAAGATCTATACACTGAACAAGGCAAGAACTTTACTCAAACCACCCTTCTAACCCCCTTTCAGGCAGTTAACGTGCTTTATATAGACCATAAAGACACGAATGAGTGAATCAACAAAATATGAAGAGATGATAGGATAAAGTTCACTTTCAATATAAAAAGCTAGTTATTAAAGTCACTAATACACACCCAATTAAAAAGTTAACCAAAGCTTGGAAATCAATAGTAATACATATAAGATTTGTCTTCACCAAGTAATGTAAGAGATTAGCCAAGCATGACCTCTATTTGACAAAAAAATCTTACAAAGATGGATAATGGAGGAATGTGGTGGTGGAGTGGTGGCAGGGGTGAGAGAAGTGGTTTGCTAAGGGATGGATTGCAATTGAACCAAGCACCCCTATTTATAGCTGGAAAACAAGCATTTCATACGGCCCCATGCCTAAAGGGCATGACCCCGTGCCTTCTTGTTCTCTGTCTTCATTTAATGTGATGTGTCAGTACGTATTCACATACGGCCTCGTGTGTCAGAGGCACAACCCCGTTGTCTTGTACTTGTTGTACTATAGAAGATTTTGCATATCTGGAAGTTGACCACGACCCCTGTCCATAGGACACGACCCCATGTCTCTTGTCTGCTTCTATTTGTTTTTTCTTCATGGACTCTAGAGTGGGGCATGGCCCTATGCCTTGGTGGCACTACCTCGTGCTTGTCTTCTGCTTTGTTGTTTTGGTCTTGGGGTGAAGCTCGGAGGGTTGGTATGATGTGTCAACTTCTCTTTCTTTGTATTTATGTTGGTTTCTTTCGTTAATTTGTTCATTTTGTACATTTAAGCTATTTTAATCCTGAAAATAAAAAATACACAAAGAAACGCACTTTGCTAACATTAGTACATAAAATGGTTGATTTTATACACTATTTGATATAATTTATGTATTGCATTTGGCGCATATCAGTGGCCATTAAATAAAAGATATGTTTTAATGCATTAAGTAATTATTAGAGAGTGTGTGAGTTCTCATTAAATAAAAGATATGTTTTAAAGCATTAAGTAATTATATGTTTAAACCATGTTATATATACATTTGTTGAGTGTTTAACATGTTGGTATATCATATAAGTGTTAGAATCAACCTACACCAATGTACATTGCATTTTAGCTGATCTTGCATAAACTTAGCTAAAATGGCAGAACCTACGCCCAATTGTTGCTAATCTGCGCCCAAATCATCATAGATGGGGCATCCTTATTCTCGTGTGCGAAGGGTATGTTGGGGCTTGTTTCGGGTGGGCTATTGTTATACTTTCGTTGTATCTTTTTTTAAAGTGTTTTAGTTTCTTAAACACTCACTTAGGGTGGAAGAGGTGCTCCCCACATGGGGAGTGGTAAACTTTCCACTTAGGTGGTGGAGGTGGTGCAGTGACACTTGTTAGGTGTTCGAGGTGGTGCTGTGTGACGGTTGTTTTGTGATAGAGATTGTGCGACAGTGGTTGTTTTGTGGTGTAGGGTGAGCGATGGCGGTGTTGCGCCGGTGGTTATTTTGTGGTGGAGATGGTGCATATTCGCTGTTAATGGTAAAGAGGCGGTGGTTGGTGATGGTTTTAGGAGGTGGACGGTGGTTGTTTTAGGAAGTGTCTAGTGGTTGGTGGTTGTTTTAGGAAGTGGCTTTTGTTGGTTTTAGGGCTCTAAACTTTGGCAAAGGAGTGGTGGTCGGTGGTGGTTTTGGGGAGCAAACTATGGTAAAGAGTTGGTGGTTGGCAAAGGTTTTCAGAGGTGGTCGATGGTGGTTTAGGAGTTAGGCATTGGTGGCTTAAGGGTTTCATTAAACTAGTGGTATCAAGTAAAATGTTCAAAAAAAACCCTCAAGTTAACGTTACAATTAAACGACATTAGTCTATTGGATGGAAATGACAACAAATTGCAAACCTCAAGGAACATGTTGGAAAAATGGATCAAACTGACAAATTTGCCCAAACTTCTGAGACAATTTTAGCAATTTACTTTTAAATCAAATTACTTTTTGCATGACATACATATAATCTATTTTTTAATCAATTCAATACACCCTTAAAACTGGCCAAAAACTATCTCGTGTAGCAGCTTTATAGCTTTATATTGGTGTATCATTGTCAAAACATCTTTTTGGTGTACAATACATTGATACAAAACCATAAAATACTTGATCTTTGCTTATATAAAGAGTGGTATAACACAACTTTTTCCTAGTAGCAAACACATTTATTTTCCTATATATATATATATATATATATATTTAATGAGTATCAACAAACAAAAGTCATCTATGCTAGTATAAAGAGTGGTAATTTATGAAAGGTTAGTTAGTGAGGGTGGTAATTGAGATACAAAAGTCACTTGAATAAAATTAGAGGTGTTGTCATTCACAAGATCAATCATTGTTCTTAGTTGGATTGTTATGGCTGGGGTATTCATGCGAATGGTGGTGGGTTTTATTTTATTTTATGAATCATTACCATATGTTAAGGGATGCATGTACTTATTCATGATCATCTAGTTGTTATTATCGGTGTTGGATTAGTGTAACTTTGGTATTGTACTCAGTCCACTATATTTTTTATATACGCTCTTCATGTTCTAGCTATCTAAAAGGGTGTAATATATGTAGGTAAATTGGTTGACAACGGATATGTTACACATTTCAAATGTCTGTCATGCCTAAATTAGTGTTGCTAGAGTCGTAATAGGACGATCCTATCGCTCAAGCCTCATGGAGGACTTACCATTTGCATGATGTTCATCTAACAATATTCTTGGCTTACGATATAATAAGAGTAGAACTACTGGATGCCTTACGCGTTAGCCACATGGCTAACTCAACAAAACCACCAATTCCAATCAGCAGACGGTCCCTAGTGGTTCAAGCCTTGTTAATATAGGCAGGTTATGACACCATTACGTTAACAGTGTTCTTGTTCACAGTTTTTTGTCGTATGGTAAGTGAAAATGTATATGTGTTGTTTAGACCTTAATAACTTAATGAATGATTATTCTGGATCACAATTTTAGGCTTCAATTTTATAGCCTATATAAATGATAAATTAAATGAAGACATCAATTGTTGGATGAACTTCTATAATTGTGTTTATTAATCATGAATACACTTTTATACAAATATGAAAATTTAGGTTTTTAGTTAATAACCATGGGCCCATGGCTTTATAGCTTAGTGGCATCTTGGAGGTGGGATAAGGCTCTAAGACCAATAGGTCCTTGGCTCGATTCCCACAAGGGGGTTTTTCCCATATTTATTGGGTTTCCTCCTAAATTGGTGTATAAGCATTATGCCTAGTGGAGATGGATACTCCAGTGGTCCGTCAGTGGTCCAAATTTGTCGTTAAAAAAAAGTTAATCACCATGGGTTATGGATCTTAGAATTAAGTTAAGGGACCAAAAATGTTAAATTTGAAAAGTCAACTTAAAATCTAAGAGAAACTACAAGGACTAGTTCAATTAAATTGTGAAAGTTAATATATAAGGGGTTAAAGAAGGCATATCATCTTCATCTGGTCAAATTCAAGAAATCACTAGTGTGAGCTTCGAGAAAAGTAATCGGAGAATCAAATATAACAATCATGTGGTGTGGTGGAAAATCAAGAAAATTATTGATTTACATCAATCCTAATATGAAGAACAAACTTGGTAAGTGAATCCTTAACCTAGAATCGTAATTTCTTTGGGTTCACATTTTATTGTTGTTCTTCCGTTTAGTTAAGATGCTTATGTGGAATATGATGATAGAACTTGCAAGAACTCCATAAATATATTGTCTGTTGTTACATGTTTAAAGGTTTTGCGCGGTTGAATGGGATCTGATCATAACATATGATTTCTTAAAGTTTAAAATACACATATCTTAAGGGTAATATCCAATTAGAATTGGTTGTACCCTTTTGCATGCTCTATAATGGGTTATTAGCGATGTATAGAATTATGGAAGAATTGATGTAACTATGTAAGATTCGGGAGCTTTATGTTACATGTGACTAAAACCTTTCAAATACAGGCAATTATAATAAATTACTCAAACCAATTTATGAAAATAAAATCATTTACAACCCTACACCCGGGTATGATTTAGGGAAATTAGTGTTGTATCGCAGTTGAGATCATGCTTGAATCCTCAATCTTCGGGGTTGATTCTTGGATTAGATGTTAGAGAGTGATTAGAGATGAACTAGAATGATGGAGAATGATCAAAATTGAGTTCTTGGTCAACCTAAATCGAAATTAAGGTGTAACTCCCCCTAATTCGCCATTAATTGCCAAAGATTTTTAAAAATCTCGTTTTTTAGAATCTAGGGGGAATCGGCGACACCCTCCAGAAAGCCCATTTGTCTGTGTTGCTTCGTTTGACTTGTTTGGATTTCCCAGTTGGCCCGTTTTCGATCCTAATCCTCCAAAAAGCCTTCCACACACACCTTAAACTTTCCAAAGCCTACAAAATGCAAACCATATTAAAGTGGCGCCATTCAAGAGTGTACACAACTCAATAATATTAAATTTATTCATACTTGAATTTTTACCAACCCATCAATTACTTATATATTACTTATATATGTATATAATATGAACTTGGATGCCTAATGTTATTTAGTACAAAACTAAAATTAATTATATTGACTGTCCTTATGATTTGTCTATATTGCATGTTTATTACCGCCTTTTCTAAACTTACACCGGTAGTTTCTCCATCCACTCAAAGGAGAATTTGTGTTACCCGCTTGTGAATAGTAGGGATTACTAGTGTAATTAGAAAAAAAGGTGGGCACTAAACATGCAATACAGGAAAATCACATAGACCATCCATGTATTTAACTCAATAGATTATAATAGATTATAGCAAAATAATTGTAAATGGGTCAGGAGTACATCTTTAATGATAATATGATTAGATATTTTTAAAAGCTCCACATCTTGGTTTTACATGGTAAAAAGAAGTTAACAATGTATTGATAATTTTCCGCATAATGGAAGAGGAGTGAGTTGTGTCTTTTGTGTTGCTATATCGATGTCGACTTTAGGAGGTCATGAGCAATCAAGGAAAAAATGAGTGATGCATATCTTACAAACAAAATTATGTATATTTCATATGACATGAGTTATATAATCATATTATAATCGTTTAACTTTAGGAGGTCATGAGCAATCAAGTACAATTAGTAAAAATATAGACATTGTAATAATACAATGATGTCATCATATATTGTGGCCTTTCATTGTAAGGACGAGATTCATAGGAATTGTGATCCGTAAATAGTGAATGAAAGATTCAAACAAATTGTGGCCCTTTAGTTGCATATGCGGGCATCATAATGATGATTGTGACCATCTGATGTTAAATGAAGTAGTCACATGGTTTGTGACCTTTTTTGTTTCAAGGATGGAATTCATAGGAACTGTGACTTGTTAGTGTTAATATTGGGTATATAAACTTAATTATATGATATATGTTATTTATGTTCGAATGTTTTTAAACTGATATATGTGACAATGTATGTATATGCTACAATATATTATGTAATCGGTAGAGTTGGTTATATGGTTGGCTTGGCACCGTTCTTTCAAACGGTTATCGTTCCCTCCAAAACCAACCGTCGCCAACCATCACTATATATATTATTTGCCGGCAGTTATGTACGGCACCAAGACATTTTCACACACGAAATTGTCCTCTCCCTCTATTACTGTTTGCCATTCATTGATCGCTCCACTGATACAATGAATCCACACACTAATATTAATTCCGCTGCACATGTGTTCAATATCCAACAAAGTGGTATCAGAGCCACTTCCGAAAGAGAAGAGAACACTGTGACAACGTCAACAACCCTGCCATGTATGCATTGCTCGAGCGAGAAGAAGAAGGAAAGACAACAGTTACAGAGGAAGTGTTATTATTGCAATCTACCGGGACATCAGATTGCATTTTGCAAAGAAAAGGAAAATGATGAGGCTGCACAACTCATCCGTCTGGCGATCAACACGGGGACGCAACCACCGAAAGAATCAAGTGATGTGGAACAGAATGTTCAAAGAAACACTATTCAGGAAATATAGATATGTTCAAAAGAATAAAGTGCATGATCGATGTTGAAACACAAACAGGCGAGAACAAATTCTATTTCATAAAGGGTATAGGAATTGTTGAATTAGTATCAGGATCCGAAAAGATGAGAATTCAAAGCGTATTCTTCACTCCAGATCTTGATAAGAACATATTAAGTCTAGATCAACTTATAACTCAAGGGTATACAGTCAAATTTACGGGAGATACATGCAAAATATTCCCTACATTCAGTACTCCCGTCATAAATAAGAAAAATGATATAACGGGATTTACTAAGGAAGATGAGATCGGAAATAGAGAAAAGGAAATGGTATTAAAGTCTGATTCAGAATATGAAAATTTCAAATCAGAATACTTAAACCAATATTTCAAAAGTTTGAACGTATCTTCAAACGAGCCTGATTGGAATATTTTGATATTACAAGCAATGTCATTTAAAAAATTTCAAGCATGCAAGGTCCTTTTAGATATGTTAGAAGATGATAGTTATGTCCGCAAGTACAAGTTCCATTTAGAAAGGAAGTTTGAAGAAGTGGTTCATTGGTTTCTAAAAAATAAATTGGAAATCAATACGAGGCCATTACCTGCGTTTGCTGAAAACAATAGAAAAGTATGGTTACTGGATCTTTACATGGCAGTGAAGAGGGAAGGGGGTCACCGGAGAGTGACAGATAATAATATGTGGGCTGTAATCTCGAAAGACATGGGTTTTGATTATCAAGAAGGAAATTTCATGAAACTTATATATGCCATGTACCTGGATGTACTGGTATATTATTATAAGTTCAAAACTATGCAAGAAAATACAACCGAGAAGGAGGTCAACGTCGATCAGGGGATTCATGTTTCTGAAAACAGACGAAGCAAAATCTTAGACGGTGGAGAAGGGTCAAGCAGGCGACCAGGTGCAGATCAAGGAGGTGTAGTCGAAGACTCAAGCAGGCGACCAGGTGCAGATCAAGGAGGTGTAGCCGAAGACTCAAGCAGGCGACCAGGTGCGCCAGGTGCAGATCAAGAAGGAATATCCGAAGAACATTATGCCTTCTTTGCCGGCAATGACTGGTATGGACTGAAGAAACTGCAACGAAGGAAGAGATTCGATTTAAAAAGGGCAGAGAAGGCTGTCAATGAAGCCAATGACAGCGTAATTATGCATTCTCGGAAGAAACGTTAAGTTTATGGGGAGTGTATTGGGAATATAAACTTAATTATGTGATATATGTTATTTATGTTCGAATGTTTTTAAACTGATATATGTGACAATGTATGTATATGCTACGATATATTATGTAATCAGTAGAGTTGGTTCTATGGTTGGCTTGGCACCGTTCTTTCAAACGGTTATCGTTCCCTCCAAAACCAACCGTCGCCAACCACCACTATATATATTATTTTCCGGCAGTTATGTCCGACACCAAGACATTTTCACACACGAAATTGTCCTCTCCCTCTATTACTATTTGCCATTCGTTGATCGCTGCACTGATACAATGAATCCACACACAAATATTAATTCCGCTGCACATGTGTTCAATATCCAACAGTTAAATGAAGAAACCATATGGTATATGATCCTGTAATTCGAAAAGCAAGATTCATAAGGTTTGCGGCCCGTTTAGTTAGACTAATAGGAGTCATATGGTTTTTGATCCAAATAGATGAATAATTAAGTATTTAACTGTTGGCTTGGATGTTCATAGTGATTTGGATTTTAGATAATTATGGGATATTATTAAAAATCACATTTGGACGTATAGAAGTGTGTTGTATTGGCGAGACTATGCCAAAAGGTTGGCAATTAACCATATGACATGCAAAGGGGGTGTATGATATGCCCAATCAACGTATTAGTCGATGACATGCAGGCTCATGCGCCAAATGCTACTGACCAACACCGAATGAATACGTCCAAGAGGATTTATGGGCAACGCATAGTAGGTCGGGTAAGCATATCATACGCTGGTTGGTTTTTTCATGGGTTGCTTCGGTGATTGGTGTATAATAGTCTGTTTTGTATATGTTCTATCACTAGCCTTTGCTAACTTGTGTGTTGTATGTATTTTTAGGTACAAAATGAGAAACTAGAAGTCGCACAATGATCAAGATGTCGGGAGTCAAGGATCTAACACACCTTTTGTAAATGATAGGTCATTTGTGTGTATTATAAGTACTTAATTAGGCCCGTTAGGTTTTCATACCCTATGTTGGAATCAAATATGAATGTCCTTTGTATATAGACAAGCTATTCTTATTGTATATAAATTGAAAGATGAAATTGATAATCAAAACTATAACTTATTTGATGTAATATTGAATTAAATATACCAAGAAGGTTAACTTGTCAACCGGATTCCGCATGCATGCAACTTTGGTCACAATCGTTGAACTTGCTGATGTGTTCGCCACACCTCCATGCCACCTAATTTTATTGCATTTCCATCATTTATTCTTAAATTATCACGCACGTTTTTCTTTTCGTTTAATTTTGTATATTTATTTGCTTAAGTAGTGGAGGTTATGGAGATTATGGGTTGTTTTTAGATGTTTGTAAAGTCCTAGTTATGGGAACGATGAACAAAAGAGAAGGAAGATGATTTTTAGTATTTCTCTGAAATGCTGCTTGCGAGTTGAACATTCCTCTTTGCTAGCTCGATCAAACTTGGCAAGTTGAGCGGTGATCTTTGACCTGTCTAACTGACCAAAAGAGGTGCATCTGTAACTCTCGGTTAGGTGTCACAACCCTATTGTTGGTCAGGTGGTGTAACTATTTCGTTTCATTCAATTCTTGATTGGGCCTACACGGAACACTATTGGACGACAATAATCCATACTGAGAAAATGTGACCAGTAACACTCTTAATTTTCACTTTTATCTAATCTAACTTTTAACGGAAAAGTAACCTTGTTTGCCACTAATAAATAAATAACTAAGTTTACCCTCAGCCTGAAAATGTTGTAACTTGTTCATGAAACGACATAATTGAAAGTAAGGGGCAAACATATTTTTGGTTTAAACTGTGATTACCTTTATCAATAAAAGCGAAACTTAGAAATACTATTGTTCATAATGTCAGTACAGACTATTACCATCCATTGCATTATAGTTTCGATTGTTAAAATTCAACTCGCCTATAAACTAATCATGTGTTGGTTTTATAAATTTAAAAAAAAGGCAGGACCACATTCTAGCGTACCTGTTTTTTTAGATTTAAGCCTATAAAATGGCGGCTGTTATGTTTCAACAATATAAACTTTTTATTATTAATAAAGAGTGAAAATCTAACATGATAGTATTTCAGACACGAGATGGTCCTGTACTGTAATGCTTTAATAATGTAACTTTACGCTTGTAGGACACACTGCAGCAACATCTTATAAATGCTTGCACGTGTGGTCTTTGTTTACAAACTATTAGAAAAAACAAGATTGTATGACACCTTAACATATATTTTTTATGTTACAGTATTTGTCAAACCTATAATCTAATGATTCATTGGTATGTTGATTGTATTAATGTGAGTTTAAATTCTTCTATTTATATGTGATATTTTGATATAAAGAAATAGATGTTAGAAAATACACTTGTGTTATCACGTTACTTAAGAAGTATCTTAGTTTATATTTTATATGGATAAATGTAGGTTTCAGATAAAATTCGTTAATTTCATTTTTAGGAAGAAACACATGACATAATTGTATTTATTCTTTTAGGCGATCAAAACAGGGGAATCGGTGAGTTAGAAACAGATTAAGAAGAGACTTTTGCTTCTTGTAGAAAAGACAAGAGTTCAAATCTTGGCATTGGATGTAATTTAGTAGTTATTGGTTTAGATTAAGAGTAAGAGTAAAAATAATGTAACCTCTGCGGTTCAAAAAATAATTTAAAAGCATTGGCTTGAAAAGGATAATAGTTTTTTTTAATACGGGTTGCTAGCCAACACACATATTAGTAAAACGGAAAGCCTAACAAGGAATTATAAGTCCGATTACGACCAATGTCAACTGTATAATATATATGGTTGATATATTGGTAACATTTGGTTAGCGAGCGGAGACATATCATATCGAATCCTTATCTTGGTAGCGTTATTTAAAAGTCAATTAGGAATTATTATTCTATCTCTACATTGATAAGGAAAAGCAATAGACAATATATAGAAAAGCAAGTTACACATAAGGACCTAAATAAACCTAGAGAAAACTAAAACAACCCCAAACTTTATTATTATCTAACATCCCCTGCAAGTTGAATGGTGGTGGACCAATACGAAGCATCTGACGAAATGTGTTGAATTGGGAAGTTGGAAGACTTTTTGTAAAGATGTCAGCCACCTGAAGCTTGGTGGGACAAACTTGGTTGCAAGTTTTCCTGCAGCAACCAAGTGATAATCAAGATCTATATGTTTAGCCTGCTTGTGTGAAACAGGGTTTTGTGTGAGAAAAATGGCACTTTGATTGTCACAAAGGAGGGTTGGACGCTCTGGAGGTAAAGCGTGAAGTTCTTGAAGAAGATGAGTCAACCAAACGATTTCTACAGCGGTGTTCACCATAACTCTGTACTCAGATTCACAACTGGAGCGTGCAACGGTTGGTTGCTTTTTAGCACTCCACGAAATTAAATTACCCCCCAAGAAAATAGAATAAACATAAGTAGATCTCCTTGTTTCCAAACAGCGAGCCCAGTCAGCATCGGAGTAACCAAGTAATGAAGTGTGAGTAGGCCGACTGTAGTGTAATCCAAAAGCAATGGTTCCCTTAAGATAGCGCAATATTCTTTTGACTTCCTGAAAGTGAGCAATAGTGGGAGCATGAAGAAACTGACTGACTTGATTGACTGCATATGCAATGTCAGATCTCGTGATCGTTAGATACTGAAGAGCCCCTACAATTGACCGGTAGTGCGTAGCATCTGGAAAAGAGGTACGTGTAGAAACAAAAGACACATTTGTGCTTAAAGGTGTTGATGCAGGTTTAGCATCCAACATCTTAGCACGATTCAAAATACCCAAAGTGTATTTAGACTGATTTAGAAAAAGTCCATGTTGAGTGCAGGTAACCTCCAATGCCAAAAAGTAGTTGAGTTTCCCAAGATCCTTAATGGCAAATTCTTTGTTTAGACTTGAAATGAAAGAGGTTATGATGGAGTTTTGGTTTCCCTTTAGAATGAGATCATCAACATATACAAGGAGGTACATGACACAAGAGTCACGTTCGAAGATAACCAACGATGGGTCTGCACGACTGCAAGAAAACCCATTATTTGTGAGAAACAAGCTGAGACGATGAAACCAAGCCCTGGGTGCCTGTTTTAGCCTGTAAATAGCTTTGTTTAGTTTACACACATGAGAAGGAAATTGAGTGTCAACAAAACCCGTAGATTGTTCCATATGAACGTTTTCTGTAAGATGCCCATGGAGAAAGGCATTGTTAACATCCAACTGATGGAGCATCCAGCCATTTATAACAGCCAATGCAAGAACAGTGCGAATAGTGGTAGCTTTAACAACTGGACTAAAGGTATGAGAATAGTCAAGACCAGGAACTTGAGTAAAATCTTGTGCTACAAGCCTTTCTTTGTAGCGCTCAACAGACCCATCAGCTTTGAATTTGGTTCTAAAAAGCCATTTGGAACCAACCACACTTGCATTAGGTGGACGAGAAACAAGTGTCCATGTATCATTTTTCCAAAGTGCATAAAATTCATTTTCCATTGCACTTACCCATTTTTGATCTTTTGAGGCAGCATGGTATGTCTTTAGGTCAGTAGTGGCAAATAATGCACGATGAAGAGGAAGATTTTATGTATGGGCTTAATCAACTTGATGACGGGGTTTAAATATTCCCGACTTAGCGCGTGTGATCATCAGGTGAGATGGGATGGGTGGTGGAACGGGAGCAGGAATGTTATTTGTTGGTGAGACCATGCTGGTAGTATCAGTAGAAGAATGAGGTGAGGAAGGCGGAGTGGTTGAAGGGGTTGTGGAGGGTGTGGAAGTTGGAGATTGATTTAAGAGACGTGAGTCCGAGGGAGTAGAGTGAGATGGACCATCGAGTGTTGGGCTAGAAGTAGTCTGGGAATTAGTAGGTGAGGTAAGAGTTTCAGAATTTGGGGTAGGATTAAACGAGCCGATATTGTGAGCCATATTAGGAGAGGTGGAGGGTGGAAAAAAAGGAACAGTAATAGGAGAGTTATGTGGTGGGAGGTTGTTCGTTTGTGTGTGAGAAGGTTTCGAAAGGTGTGGATTTGGTGGCTGGTTGTCATCAGATTCGATGTCACAGAAAGTAGTCACCTCAAGGTGAGTGATAGGTGATCCATTGGTGGTGTTATCAAGAGGAAGTGGTTTTCATCAAAACGGGCATTACGGGTAACATATATTCGTGAGGTGCACGGGTCAAGACATCGGTACCCTTTATATTTAGAGCAATACCCAATAAAGATGCATGGAATGCTCCTATGGGATAATTTATGAGGAGCATAATCACGAAGGTACGGGAAGACACGACAACCAAACGACCAAAAGGAGGAGTAATTCGGTCTGTGTTGGTAAAGGATCTCAAATGGCGATTTTCCTTGTAGCAATGTAGTAGGTAGACGATTTATTATAAACACGGCTGAGGAAAAGGCGTCGACCCAATATTTGACAGGAAGTTTGGCATGAAATAACATTGCCAAACCGGTTTCGACAACATGCCTATGCTTTCTTTCAACACGACCATTTTGTTGGGGAGTATATGGGCACGACATACGATGAAACGTGCCATTTTGTTCAAACAATCTTCATACACGATTATTAGTAAATCCAGTGCCACAATCACTTTGAAAAGTTTTTATTTTGAAGAAAATTGAGTTTGAACGAACGGTATAAATATAGACAAAGCTTCCACAAAATTCGATTTTGCCCGTAACGGGTATAGCCAAGTAAATCAGGAGTAATCATCAATAAATGCCACATAATATGAGAAATTATCAAGAGATTTTACCGGGGATGGACCCCATAGTCGCAATGTATTAATTCTAATGGCGAGGAAGCCCGTTTATTATTAAAATCAAAAGGTTGCCTCTTTGATTTGGCAAGTTCACAAGGGCTACAAAGACCGGGTTTAGGTAACACAGAACTAAACGACAAAGAACCATTATTTTTAAGAAATGAAACTATATCAAAATTGACATGCCCAAGTTGAGAATGCCATATTTCAAAAGAAGCTTTTGGACATGTTTGAGAAGACACGAGAGCTTCATGACTGTCGCGAAGAACATAAAGGTCGTATTCACGGCATCCCTTGGCTATTGTTTGCTTGGTTCGACGATCCTGAATGTAAAAATATGGATGAGAAAAAATGACATCAACTGTATTATCTTCTGTTAATTTACCAATAGAGAGTAGATTTTTTTAATGAGATTTGGAACAACTAAAACATTGTTTAGAGCAAGATTTCCAAGTAAACTAGTGTTACCAATATGAGAAATTTGTAGCGAGTCACCGTTACCAAAGTAAAATCTTTTGTTACCTTGAACCGGAGTAGCATTATGAAGAGAAGTTGGTGTAGGAAGCATATGAGTGGTAGCACCCGTATCGGATGTCCAATCAGGAACAGTGGCGTTTAGGTGACACTGAGCGTGAAACGCTTGAGCAAATTGATCATCAAAAGGTTGAGCAGAGGCAGCATAAGAAGCAAGGTGGTAGCATTGTGATGCAAAATGCCCGAGTTTGCGACATAACTGACATGTAGGTGGCCTGGTATTTTGGTATAGTTGTTGTCCAAAATTGTTTCTTTGAGACCCACGATAGGATGGCCTGTTGGGCCTGTTAGGTCAAAAGGGTGGCATGTTGGATCGCGGCCTGTAGAAGTGGTTATTGCCACGATGATTCTGATTGTTGGCGGGCCTCGTAGTCTGAGCCACAAAGGCCACCGAAGGTGGTGTTGGTTCCGAGTGAAGGTTTTTGACAAAGAGTTCGTGACTCTCAGTGCTGGCTAACAAGTCAATAAAGTTGGTATAGGACGGGTTGATCTGACAGTAGTTGAAAAACTTTCAAAGGGCTTACCAAGTCCGCATAAAAACCAATGGAGTTGATCCATTGTGTCTACGGGATGCCCAATTGCTTGGAGTTGATCACAAATTGCCTTAAACTCACGACTAAAATCAGCCACAGTTTTGTCACCCTTTTTAAGTGCACGTAAATTGTCACGTAAGTTTTGTACCCGTTCGACAGAAGTGTTACAGAAAGCTGCCTCAAGAGCAACCCAAATCTCCCGAGCCGTAGTTAACCCAATAGTCACAGCCAAAGCTTCTTCGGTCAAGAAGGCGTTGATAATGATTGTGGCTTGTTGTTCAGCCTGAAGCCAAGAAATATATTCCGGGTTAGTTTCTTGTTTGTCTTTGTTGGTAATCATCAGTGGAGGAGCAGTTTGCGATCCATCCACATGAGGCAAGAGATGTTGAATTGCAAGCATGGGTAACATTTGAATACGCCAATAGATATAGTTGGAACCCGAGAGCATTATGGCTATCATAGGGGCCAATCCAGTCAAAGGGAGATTGATATTTGTTGATGGAGAGGCCATGTAGGAGAAATAGAATAAGAGAGACAAAAAGGCAGGAAGAATGATCAGAAGATCAGAAGGAGAAAGGAAGGGACAGGCAGAAAAGGAAGAAGAAGAGAGAAGGATCGGTCAAAGGAAACTCAACCACATGGGTTGGCTTGATACCATGAATTAGGAATTATTATTGTATCTCTACATTGATAAGGAAAAGCAATAGACAATATATAGAAAAGCAAGTTACACATAAGGACCTAAATAAACCTAGAGAAAACTAAAACAACTCCAAACTTTATTATTATCTAACAAAAAGAAAAGTCCAAATTGAATCACCCTTATGCTTGATTTGCAATGAAGAAAATAAATCGGTTGAGCATCTTCTATTACCTTGTGCCATGAAATTCCATAAGGTATCACATTGGTCAATGGTGTAGATTACCCCTAATATTTATGCATTTCACATTCAGGATCTCCTGGAGTTGCATAACAGTACAAATAGAAATAAAGTTAAAAAAAGGTGGTCCATGCTATTATTCTCATTTTCCTCTGTTGCATTTGTAAGGCGCTCAACGACTTACTCTATTATCACTTAAACATATCTCATTTGGGTTCTGGGTTTAGGTTTTTAAGTGTGGGGAATTTGAGGTGGGGGAGTGGAGAGAAATTAGGTTTTTTCGTAGTATTAGACATGTGTAATACTGTTGATTTTTTTACTTTAAAAATGTAAATTTACAACAAAAATGTTTAAAAAAAACTAATGTGTTTTTTAAGCTTTTCTTAAAAGTTTTGTAAGCTTTTCTTAAAAGTTTTTTAAGTTTCTTATTTAAATAAGTTTTCTTTATAATTCATATCTCTCTCTCTCTCACACACACACACACACACATATATGGTAGGTTCGACTACAAAGTTTAAATTTCCTAAAATGTGAAAAAAGTCATGAAACGCTTTAATTTCGGCCATAAAACACACCTAAAACTCACAAATAACATAGTGAAAACTACTAAAACATCATATTTAAATCATAATAGTCCATAAAAACTTCAAACACACAATCGTAAAACTATGAACATAAAACACAATATGCTAATCAATATAAAACACAATAATGTTTGGCATTCGATAATCAGAGCCTTATCATCCAAAACACAACCCACACATATAATGTTTTAGTAATCTTTATTTTGTTATTTGTGGGTTATAAGTGTGTTTTATGGTTGACACTTTGGTGTTTTAAGACTTTATAAACTTTTTAGGAAATTTGGATTTTGTAGCCAACTCCTAGCACATATATATATATATATATATATATATATAGTGAAAGTGTATTGTACAATTTTGCTTAACGTACGCTGTGAAGATATAACATGCGTGATTAGGTTTTTACCCCATGCGTGATTATGTTCATGCGTGATAATGGTTTTCAACATGCGTGATTAGGGTTTTTGAGTTTTAAATGTGCGTAATTTCTACTCGTACACATCGTACGTGAAGGAATATTGTACGTTAACCAACCCCTTAGATATACATATATATAAACGAGATCAAGAGAAAACGATTGGAAGTGTGAAAACGATGAGAACAGATCTTGGCCGAACATGTGGCATAGGGCGCTAAATGATATGCATGGTACGATTGTTATTGTGTAGTTTTCGCCCAATAAAAGGCGTTTAATTTTCGTTTCAAACAAAATTCCAAAAATTTCGTGTTAATGTTACCTCCTCCCCAAGCTTTCGAGATCTATGGCGTGTAATGTGGATTCTGATCTAAAGAGTAATATTTGAAAATGGTGTTTTATTTTGTTAATGTTGTTCTTCATATATTCAATATTTGGCGTTTTCATTATTAATCTCAATTGTCATTTTGGGATCTAATATATGTTTGTATTGTTTTATGATCAATAGCGTTTTACATTTGTAAACATTAGTTCTTACGTACATCAGATTAGTTGTAGATATTGCCGTTAATTTGTAAACATTAGTTCTTACTATTCATTGATTATTCAAATTATGGTGTTTTCATTAACATGTTTCTGGATTACTGTATTATCAGTTTTCCATATTGATTATTATTCAACTAATGGCGTTTTCATTGTGGCCTTTTCGTTAATATGTTTTATTAAGAAAGTAACATCAATTATTCTTATAGTTTATTATTCAATTAATGGCGTTTTTATCGATAATATTTTTTCAGACGAGGGTATTTCTTCGAAAACTGGTTTTCCATTTATCATTCCTGGCGTTAATGAAGAGATAAAGCCAAAAATAGACATGTTATTCCCAAGACTCGATGATTGTTATTCATTGTATGTTAGGTATGCAACAGCTTGTAGTTTTTCCGTTAGGAAAGGGACTGAAAAGATAAACGCCAAAGGAGAAACACATATTAAGTATTATATGTGTACGAGATCTAGGGTATATAAGGACAGGAAGGTTGATACGTTGGACCCTAATCAAAAGGAAAGGATTGTGCGATCCAATTTATCAACGAGCACTGGTTGTGGAGCATAATTATGTGTAATATTTGAGGCTGGATCATGGAAGGTATATAAGTTTGTTGAGGAGCACAACCATGGTTTTGTTGAACAGCCTGATAAGCATTTTCTCCCCTCTGAACGACATCTCACTCAGCTCCAGAAGCATGTTATACATAGCATGTCTAAGTTGAATTTAGGACCGGTTAAGGCGTTTAATGTTATGAAGACTTGTTTTGCTGGTTTTGAAGAGGTGGGTGCAAGTAAAGTTGATTTTAAGAACTACAAAAGGCAAATTAATTTGTTTATAGGGGAATATGACGCTGAGATGGTTGTGAGACATTTGTATGAAAAGAACCAGTCCCAGCCTAATTTCTCATATGATTACTTCACAAACGATGATAATCGTTTGGAGGGACATTTTTGGTGTGATGATCAATGTAAACGTAACTACGACGTGTTTGGTGATGTGATTTCGTTCAACGCCACGTATCGTTCCAACAAGTAATGTTCCAGTTTCATTTATCAATGGTGTTTTCATATGCGGATACTCTATGGTCTTTGTACCGTTCACTGGTATAGACAATTACCATTGCAATGTTACATTCGGTGCTGCATTATTGGCGTCAGAAACTGCTGATACGTATATATGGTTGTTGAAAGTTTTTCTAAAAGTTGTTAGTTCTCAATCAGAAGTTGTTGTCACTGACTAGGATCCAACAATGAAGAATGCTATTTCTGTCGTATTCGTTGAAACAAGGCATCGGTTATGCATGTGGCGCGTGATGCATAAACTTTCTCTAAAGGTTGATTTTCTTATTTTCATGTGTTTGGTGTTTTAAGATATATGGCGTTTTGTCATTCATAAGTGTTTTCCATGTTAGTTTTTTATTCATATGGTATTTTATTCCATGGCGTTTTCATGTTTTATATAGGTTGGTGTTAGGCTATGCAATTCAACCAATTTCTAAGAACGTATTTGTGATGTTGTGTGGATGGATATTCTTACACCCGAAGAGTTTAAATCCGGATGGGAAGAGGTTATTAAAGAGTTCAATTTAGAGGATAATGACTGGCTTTCTGATATTTTTGCCCTCAGGGATTCTTGGATTCCTGCATACTATAAAATGGAGGAACTGTCGGGCTTAATGCGTACGACATCGAGGTCGGAGAGTGATAACCATTTTTTGACCAAGTTTGCAATTCAAATTCTACTCTTGTTGAGTTCATGACTCACTACAAAACTGCAATAGAAGGACAGCGTCACACGCACCAGAAAAATGATCATGAATCTCGATACAAACGACCACAGTTGAAAAGTAATTATAAAGTGTTGGAGAGCCAAGTTGCTAATATATACAAAAAAAAAATTTTTGTGACATTCAAGCCGAGCTAATTAGGATGGTGGATAGCATAAATCAACGGTCAAGTTCTACATAAATGATTTCCAGCAGCCTTGTATATCCTTATTCGAGGTAAATAATGGCGTTTTCTGAGTATGGCGTTTATTTATATTTTTTCTCCATGGAGTTTTTTTTGTTGTTGGATGGTTTTTTTATACATACAGTATGTGCATGGTGTTTTATACATTTATTGTCGTTGGCATTTTTTCAGGTAATGTATCGTAAATCTGATTGCAGCATCACTTGCTCATGTAGGCGTTTTGAGCAATTTGGTTTGCTATGTAGACATATATTTTCTGTTTTGAGAAGAATGGATATTAGGAAATTTCCAAAACAGTACATTTTAATATATGGCATAAAGAGGCTGCGCCAAATTGCTCTCAGATTACTCAATGAGTCGTGATTTTATCCAAACCAAGCTTGATCCCGATGTGCAAAGTATGATGCGAGAAAATATTTTTGCAACGGATTATACATTGAACCATTTATCTGATAATAAGTAGGAGTTATCCTTATTCAACGATCATGTTCAATCTTATATGAAGAATGTTCAAGATACACAGATTGTTGTTCCTCCTTCTAGTACTAGGGATAGATTTGCGGGGATAACAAGACAATATCAAAACGATAAGAATCCGTTAAGAGTCCCTGTTGGGTATAATTCAAAAGGTTCTAGATCTCGCAAGTGTTTAAAATCCAAACAGGAGAAGCAATTAAAAAACCAAAAACAAAAAGGGAAGCCCAGGGCGAAAGAAAGACAGTGTAAGAATTGTAGATTTCGGACACTATGCATCGACATGCACGAAGCCCATAATTAAAAGAAGAATGACATGGTCTTCGAGAGCAAGTGAAGAGTAATTTGACGTTTATATATATATATATATATAAATTTCTTATTCAATATTTGAGCATGTTAGAATACACAACATACACTCATTTGGCATTTTTATTTTTTTCATATGCAATCTTTGAACTTGTTAGAACACACAACTTACAGGTTTGGCATCTGTTATTTTTTAACTTTTTGTCGTTTTAATTTGAACAAGGTGAGGTTTATCTCAATAAGATTTTGCTGAATGAGATGGACAACATTGTTAATGTTTACTTAAAAATGACCTAAGAATGTTGTCCACCTCATTCAGTGAAACTTTATCGAGAACAAAACTAAATCTCCAAGAAACGAGGTTTGCCATATGGTATTCAGTAAAATATGACGTTTGATTTTGGTGTAATCAATGGAAGGGGCTGAGGTTGTTTATATAAGATGTTTTGGCGCGTAGTTTGGGCGAGAATTTTCTATAATAAATTTTAGTAATAAAGATGGCACGTCCCGTCATTAAGTTACTGTTTGTTCAACTTTATCTGTTAAATCTGCAACCCATCAGTCGCATCACTAAGTTTAGCGTTTTGTATGAATGGTGTTTTAGATAAAAAAATGGGAAAATACAACTAATTAACTTTTGTAAGTGAAAATAATGTTATGGCATTTGAAACAAAACATGGCATTTTGAGACATATCAGACTTGCACAATTTAATTAATATTCTCTTGTATTTTGTTTTATACAATTGTGTAATTTTTGTATTTTTTTAATAATATGTGATTAGAGGTAATTATTATAGTTAGTGGTGATTTTGACGTTTTTACATCTAAGTAGTGAAATAAAGTATTTTTATTAAAAACTATTGAAAATGGCATACAACAAAAAAGAAAAGAAAAAAAAATTAAAACCCCTCGTCAGAAGGGATCTGGTCTGAGAAGTATCCATCGCTATCCTCGGCTTCTTCTTCCGATTCTTCATCAAAATTCCTATCCAGATCTTCACTATCTTCATTTGCTTCATCTTGAATACTTGGACACCTCCATATGAACATGTCAGTCAACAACGCCAATTTTATGGTCATGTCTGGGTTCAAACATGTTGCGTTGCATAACTCCTGTATGAAGACAAGTCTCTGTTCAGTCATGATGTTTTCAATCGGGTAGGCCTCCTGCTCCCCGTGGTTCCATACAACACTCACTAGGTCTGTGTTTACATCATCACACCAAGATTGGATGACTGGATTCATAATTGTATTTGCAGGGTACAGAAAGAATTTTTTTGTTAATCTTCTTATAACCATATGTGTTTTCTCGTAGAGGTCATCAAGAGTAATTCCAAGTGCTAGGATCCCCCTTTGAACTTCTTCGTCCAAGTTCAGTATGGCTTGGGCGGTTTTCACAAACACTCTTTTTCTGTTGTCAAAGATGATTACGAATTTATTGATTCTAGTGTTAAATCTCCATTAAACGATGTTTGCCATTTGTTCTTTTTTTTTGTTTTTTTTTTCAATTTTGGCGTTTTGGTTAAAGATGGCCTTTCTGAATATGATCAATGTAAGGGATGTTAACATCATTTATATAATGATGTGTTTGGCGCGTAGTTTAGGTGGGAATTTTTTATAATAAATTATAGCAATAAAGTTTCAGTTACTGTTGTTCAGCTTTATGAAACTTTATAGTAAATGTAATGAGCTTTGATGATAACCCAATTGTGCCCCGATTACCATTTCCGCTGCGGGTCGTGGTATGACAGATTGGTATCAGAGCTTTTGACAATAGGGATATAGGATAGGTTATTAGACCCTTAGAGCCTATACTATAGTCGATTAGATTTTTAATTGCTTATGTGGTTACATGCAAACTTATGATGTTTATTTGTTTCATATTTGCTATACACACAAATGCATGCAAGCACTTCCACTATCATTTTGTGTGATACTTAATGAGTTATACAGATTGTCAAACATAGCACGCTTACATATACATTCATCACGCACGTTTCAATTCTCACATATTTAAAGCATTCTCATATTTCTTTATTCAAGATTTTGTGATATTTTTATTTTTTTCAATCTCATCAAAGTAAGTTCTTCGACGGGCATGTAGTAACGGGAAGGTACAAGTACCGGTAGTCGAAACGTCCTGTCTAGGTTGGCATTTGTATAAATCCAATATAACGGACTAGTTTGCCTACCTGGGGACTAATGATGAGAGTACGAAGGACCTATTAGGCCAAAGCATGACACACCAAACGTCGTGTGAACTAACCCCACTTTGAGTTGTCACTGTGTCTACACCTGGACACCCTCCGGGCTTATACTTTGCAATCATGTTTTACGATTTTCATTCGGGTGGCGCAAGTGTTAACAGGCCAACACCAATGTGAGCCCTACAAGAGCCCAGTAGTCATGGGGGCCCACATGACTACCAAGGCCAAGTATAGGGACATTTGAGGGCCTAAACATGAGCAAAGCCCAAGACATCCTATGGATGTAGCAAATTTGTTTTTTCATTTGTTTTGTGGATGTTCATTTTATACGACACATGACACCTAAAAACGTTCAATTCTTAATCTCGTACGCATTTCCTGTAGATGTGTTCTAGACACTCTCGTAGAGGTAGGAGATCAGAAAGATTCAGTGTCACACCCCGACCCGCAGCAGAATAGGTGATCGGGGCATGATTGGGTTAACTCGAGAGCTTATGACTTGCTATTACTTGTTTTAAATATTCATTAATTCATATCAAGTGTCTCACAATACAAATAATTCACATAAACAATTACAAACACAAGACGATGTTTATAATAAGTATATTGCACTAATTCGTTTCTTGTTAACTAAGGCCCATCCTATGTCCAATCTTCTCTTCGTACCTGTTCACCTGTATCGTGTGTAAAAATGGTTTTTGGGTCAACAAAGGCTGGCGAGTGAATCTAAGTTAAACATTTAAACAGTTTGTCAAATTGGTTATTTCAATAAAAATGTGCATGGACCATCTATGAACATATGTATATATAATTAAATCACAAACCACATAATATCAACAATGAACATATGAACATGATGAATGATGAACTTGAGATCAAGGCTCAATCAAACGGAGCCGATCTAACGAGGCACCTGATGCTCAACTCGTATCCCACGAGGAACTGATGGGCCTTAAATGAATGATTGCACTGAAATGATAAAATGTAACCACACATAACCACAACAAACAAATATACACATTAGATCACATAATATCAACAATGAACATATGAACATGATGAATGATGAACTTGAGATCAAGGCTCAATCAAATGGAGCCGATCTAATGAGGCACCTGATGCTTAACTCGTATCTCACGAAGAACTGATGGGCCTTAAATGAATGATTGCACTGAAATGATAAAATGTAACCACACATAACCACAACAAACAAATATACACATTAGATCACATAATGGTGGTAGCACATGTATTTATATAAATAAAGTAAATTACGACACATGATACACCCCAAAACGTGAATAAAAAAAGGGAATTTATAAGGATTCACTCACAGTGTTTGCGTTTTTAATCCTTAGTGAAAAACCGCACGAGAATAAGGAGAAAATCCAATTGATAAGCGTGATTTAAGCTAGACAAACGAATGCAACAAAAAAAGTAAACGTTATGCTAGGCAAAGCTAAATGAATGAACATGATATGTTAGACTCGTTGAGCTTAACGAGCCTCTACAAGGCTATGAAAAGCCTAAAGGCGAGCCTAAACTACGCTACCTTAACGAGCCTAATGCTCCTTAATTAAGATCCTAAACTAAATTAATTAAACTAAGAAAGCAATGAATAAATGAATATTAAAAAAATAAAAAAAACTAAGAAAGGAAGATTACCTCGAAGAAGAACTTTACAAAATGAGAAGAGCTTGAAGGGCAACACCTCCTCGTCGAAAGCGGAAATAAAAACTACTACATACCACACCCAAAGGGGTATTGTGCTTGTGGAGCCACCAAATTTGGTTATTCCACTTGTTTATACTCAAACTAGGAGTTGCAAGCTATAAAGAACCAAGTAAGGGTATTTATAGGTGTGAAATGGAGCACAAAATGGTGATTGGTGTCACACCCCGACCCGCAGCGGAATAAGAGTCGGGGCATAATTGGGTTATCACCAAAGCTCATGATATTTACTAATATGTTTCATATTTATTAAAGTCAAAATTACATTCTCAATAATCCAAACATGTCCATACAAATACAAAGAAAAATAACCAACTAAACAATCCAAGCTCTAAACCAGTTTATTCTTCTAATCCAATCCTATGTGTTTCTTGCTACAGCTGGTTCACCTGTATCATGTGTAAAAATGGGGGTTTTTGGGTCAACATAAGTTGGCGAGTGAACCTTATTAGATAAACATTTATTATTGATTTCTTGTTATTTTTATCAAGGAAAAATTGTGCAATAGTCATAAGTGATCAAATGTAAATAATCAAACAGTAGCAATAACAACCACCAACTATAACATACAATAACATACAATAACATATGAACTTGCATGAATGTATAACATGAATGAAACTGTATATGTTGGCAACGTCACGTTCATGCTCATAATGTAATGGGGAAACGGACGGCCTATGATGAATGTCTGTGCGATCAAGGCTCAATCAAACGGAGCCGATCGTATGTTGGCAACGCCAGGTTCACGCTCATAATGTAATGGGGAACTGCTCAACGCTCATAATGTAATGGGGAGCGGCGGCCTATGAACTTGCATGTACTGAAAATAATAAATTAAATCTAAACAATAACCACACAACAGTTGATACAAGCTGAATACACATTTGTTCATGATATGATGTATGCACAATGATTTAAATATAATAAATGGTAAGACACATGATACACCCCAAAAACGTGATTAAAACGGGGAATTTGTAAAGATTCACTCACATTGGGTGCGTTCGGTTGGAGATGATAAGATGCGCACGAGTTGGAAGAATTGAACAACGAGGATTAACTAACCTCAATAATAACGGAAAGTATAGTAAATGAGTGGATTTTATTAATAATTTTAATAGGATTTTTAGATATATTTTTGTGAGTTTAAGGCTATTTCCTATCTTTAAAAACATTATTTTTAAGTATTTTTAATTGATTTTTAAATTAAATTAAATAAATAAAAATATAAAAATATGTTGACTTTTGCGTTGACCGTTGACCGTTTGACTGTTTGACCGGTTCTATGGTGTACATGTATGCGCCGGGCAGGACTCGAACCCGAGACCTCCCGTTCGCGTGCACGCAGCTCTACCAACTGAGCTACGTGTCTAACCCGAAATAATTCTGTTTTTAATTATATTTATATACTAACTCAGTTTATTCAGAATTCTTTTATTTTCAAAAAATGTTTTAAATCATCGAACCGTTGCCGTCAACAGGTCTCGAACCCGGGACCTGTGCTTTAACGTTACACACAGTCCACCGCTGGACTGTGTGTCTAAATTGGTTAATATACAGATTTTTATTATACTTAACATCTAATTGCGAAAAGGATCCGGTTCATTTAGAAAAAGAACATTTTAATTACAGAGGGTGTGTGTGTATCAAGGATCGAACTCGCGGCGTGTGCGTATTGTGTGCACACAGTCCACCGCTGGACTGTGTGTCTAACCCGTTTATAATACCGATTTTAATTAATCTTATAATGTTAACATACTTCATCTTCTTCGCTAAATTTACAGACAATGATTTACTCAACTGTTTCTTGCTTTAAAACGATTAACAAATGTACAAAAGATTAAAATGAAACAGCAGAGACGATTTTGGAAGTAAACATACCGGAGAATGATTTATCTCAGAATTCCGGCAAGTCGTCGGCTCTGTTTTTTATGAATTTCGACTGAGCGCACAAATTAACAGTTTTGATTAGCTAAGTGTGGAATTGAAGTACTAAACAAGAGTTATCAGAAGGTTTGAATGTCTATACCGTTTTACAGCGGAAGCTAAGAATTTTCAGAAGTTTTTCGGCGAGAGGGAATTATCCGATATCGACGTCTGAAATTGATTCCGTTTGAAGGGTTTGAGTTAGCAATAGCCTAACAACTGATATACAATGAAAGAATTGAGAGACTTACTGATTTGATGGAAAACACGGTTTTCTGGTGAAAGTCCGGCGAGTTCAAATAACTTCTCCGGCGAACTGAAAGTTGTGCGAAAATGAAATTGAAGGTTTGTAGAATGTGTTTGAGTCGCGAGAGGGGTCAATGATTGAAGTAATTCAGAGAATGAAAGTTTTCGGTTATTAAAACCGATCCACTCTTGAATTCAAGTCCATTCAAAGCTAAATTGATTGGAGGTGTCGGTGTAGCGGTTATAATCGGTAAACCGCGAACAATCAAACGTTTTTGGACGTTTGGTGACCGATTTCGGTTACAGTTGGCGTAACCAGATTGATTTATACTTGACCATAAAATTTAATTGTTTCCTAGAATTTACAGAAAACAACAAGTGGCGGAGTGGTTATATGTGTGTGTGATAAGACTTTGAGATTAAACCCGGCTGACCCGGGTTCGAGTTCAGCCAGCCTAATTTTCTTTTAATTATTTTATTTTTACTTTTTATCAATTATAACTTTTATATTCTAGTTTGTTTATTAATTATGCATCATTAAAAATTAACTTGGACATAAATACGTAACGAAATATTTAACTTGATGTTCGATTACAAACGGAGCGGGTTTGGAAAACCCGTTTTTGACAAATGTTACAGTATCCCCTACTTTTAGGAATTTCGTCCCGAAATTTAAGTAGTAGTAGTAGGAAAAAGATGCGGGTATTATTCGCGCATTGAGTCTTCACGTTCCCAAGTAAACTCAGGTCCCCGTTTCGACTCCCAACGTACCCTAACAATTGGAATGCGACTTCGTCGTAGACGTTTTTCTCCGAAGTCCATGATCTCTACTGGTCTTTCAACAAAATGCATAGATTCATCAATCTGAATATCTTCCAGAGGAATATGGAGGTTCTCATCAGCGAGGCACTTCTTCAAATTTGATACGTGGAATGTGGGATGAATCCTGTTGAGTTCTTCTGGTAGATCAAGCTTGTATGCTACAGGTCCTACTCTTTCGAGTATCTTGAAAGGTCCTACGTAGCGTGGTGCTAGTTTGCCTTTTTGACCAAAACGAACTACTCCCTTCCACGGTGATACTTTTAAAAGTACATGATCACCAATGTTAAACTCCAAAGGCTTCCGTCGTTTATCTGCATAACTCTTTTGACAACTTTGAGCCGCTAGAAGATTGTTTCGAATCTGATGAATCTTGTCTGTGGTTTCTTGAATTAATTCTGGACCAGTGATTTGAGCTTCCCCAATTTCGTGCCAACATACTGGAGATCGGCACTTACGACCATATAAAGCTTCAAAAGGTGCCATGCCGATGCTTGAATGATAGCTGTTGTTGTATGAAAATTCAACTAATGGTAGATGAGCATCCCAATTTCCCCTTGAAGTCTGTGACACATGCTCGAAGCATATCTTCAAGAGTTTGAATGGTGCGTTCAGATTGTCCATCAGTTTGAGGATGATAAGCGGTACTGAGATCTAATCGTGTACCCAAAGCGGCTTGTACAGCTTGCCATGTTCATGAAGTGAAACGACCATCACGATCTGAAATAATGCTTAACGGTACACCATGTCGGCTTACGATTTCGCTGATATAAATACGAGCTAGCTTTTCGTTCTTGAAATCTTCGCGGATAGGAATAAAGTGAGCTGATTTTGTAAGTCGATCAATGATTACCCATATAGTGTCATACCCACCAGAAGTGCGAGGTAACCCGGTAATGAAGTCCATGGTTATGTTTTCCCACTTCCATACAGGTATTTCAGGTTGGACCAAAAGTCCTGAGGGTTTTTGGTGTTCAGCTTTCACCTTGGAACATGTAAGGCACTTGGAAACAAAAACAGCAATATCCTTTTTCATTCCAGGCCACCAATAGGTGTATCGAAGGTTTTGATATATCTTATCGGCTCCTGGGTGTATAGAGTATCGTGTTTTATGAGCCTCATTCATAAGAAATTCACGAAGGTTGTTGTGGTCAGGAATCCATATGCGATCTAGATAGTACAGAATACCGTCAGATTTAGTTTCAATTTTATGTTCAGCTCCACGGGACAGCTCCTTTCGTACATCGTCCTCCGTTACTGAAACATGTTGGGCTTCTCTGTCACACCCCGACCCGCAGCGGAAAAGGTGATCGGGGCATGATTGGGTTATCATCAAAGCTCATGACATTTATTAAGCGTTTCATATTCATTAATACAAATTAAATGGAAATTTACAATAAATGTTACATCATGATCTAACTAACAATCTAAACTTCTTTGTTCTCTTCTAAGGCATATCCTATGTTTTCCTTGCTTCAACCTGTTCACCTGTATCATGTGTAAAAAGGTTTTTTTGGATCAACATAATGTTGGCGAGTGAATCCTATGGAAAACATTTGAACAAATTTATTTGAATTGATTATGAAATATGTGCACAACCAAACATGAGTAAAATTAGATGTATCTTAATCAACAATCATAAGATATTAAATGAAACACTCATGAACAAATAATGGAACAATTAGAGGCACGCGATGCTCAACTCGTCTCTCACGAGGAACTGAGGGGCCTGATGAATGAATTGCATAAACATGATAATATGAATGACACAACTACAAACAATATAAACTCAATGATACACACATGAACAATAATGAATTTGATGTGAGCACGCGATGTTCTACTCGTCTCCCACGAGGAACTGATGGGCTTAATGTATGAGTTTCATATAATTTGATAAAAGGAAATAAGTAAATCACAACAATAAAAACAATCTATGTTTAGGTCATGATGTGGTATGGCACAAGTTTAAATAAATAAATTAATTATTTTCATAACACATGACACACCCCAAAACGTGTAATTTAAAAGGGGGAGTTGTAAGATTCACTCACAGTGGGTGCGTTCGGTTGATGACGTTGAATGCACGCGAAGTGGTTTTAACCACGAGTGAGTTTAACCTAGATAAATCGCATTATGGTTTGGTAAGTAAACGGATTTTATTAAACTATTTTAGTAGGATTGTTGGGTGTATTTTTGTGAGTTTGAGGCTATTTCCTAACCTTAAAAATGTTATTTTTAAGTATTTTTAATTGATTTTTAATTAAAATAATTAAATAAAAATAATAAAAAATTTATTTTTTTCTGACCGTTGACCGTTTGACTGACCGTTGACCTGACCGTTGACCGGTTAATTCGAAATACAAGTGCGCTGAGTGAGGCTCGAACCCGAGACCTCCCGTACGCGTGCACGCAGCTCTACCAACTGAGCTACGTGTCTAACCCGTTATAAATCTGATTTTAATTATATATATATATTAATTAGTTTAAACCGAAAATCATTTTTATTTTAAAAACAGTTTAAGCGACTCGGACATGCACTCCACAGGTCTCGAACCCGGGACCTGTGGTTTAAACTAACACACAGTCCACCGCTGGACTGTGTGTTTAACATGTTATATATTTCCACTTTTATTATACTTAAATACAAATTATCTGCTTTCATTTCTGACTCTATTTAAAAAGTTAATAATTGTCCGGGTCGATGTAGGAGACCGGACTCGAACTTGTGACGTGCGATTAAACATACACACAGTCCACCGCTGGACTGTGTGTTTAACTTGGTTATTATTCCGATTATTAATATACTTAACATATATCTAAGGCGACTCCGGTTCAGTAAACAAAAAAATATGGTTTTTATTAAGGCAGCGTGTGTGAGACCGGAATCGAACTCGAGACCTTTGAATGTTTATCGTGCACACAGTCCACCGCTGGACTGTGTGTCTAACCCGATTAATTTCTTGATTTATTTTATACTTATATGTTACGGAAAGTACATCGTCTTCTTCAATCAAGATAGAACCAGAGATAAAGTCTGACTGTTTCGAGTTTTATTCAAGTTCCTTAGCGTCTTACAGTTCATTAAGGTGAGATAAATGTGAAAAGGAAAAGAAATTGGGCGGAGAAGTATACCGACTGGACTCTCTGTTTTCCGGCAGAAGCTCCGGCGACAGAATTCACCTCCGGCGACGTGTTCCTTGTAGCAGCGAGTCTCCAGGAAGCTTACAAAGGGTGTGGGTATCTCTGGTATAAGATCAGAGGCTCAGTGAGGTTCAGAAACGGGAAAAAACGGTTTTCCGGCGATGAGCAGAGAAATTCCGGCGAGAGAGTTTTCGCCGAGAAAGGGTGTGGGTTTTGAGCGAAAAGGTTTGCAGTCGGTTGTGGGGGGAATTTATAATGCAGATCGTTGAAGAATTTGGTCTGATTTCCGACTGGGTTCATTGATTTAAATTTTCCGGCGGTTATAATTTTGGTCGCGGACTTCAAACATCGGTTATAACCGATGTATTGTTAATGGTTTACGTTATAACTGAAAGTGGTGTTAAAACTCGCGAGATTTCCGGGATTCCGACGTCTGAACCGTTTGGGCGCCGGTTTTGAATTCGTAACGACACTTTATCAATTAAATGATTTCAATATTTACCAAACAGAACAAGTGGCGCAGTGGTTTGTGTGTTGAGAGATAATTCTGTTTGCTGGTTCGGTACAGACCCGGGTTCGAAACCCGGCAGAAGCAAATCATTTTTATTTTGCGATTTTTGACAGTTTTTCAAAAACTAAATATATATTCCCGTATAATAATCGATTACGGATCGTTTAAAAATATTTTGGGCATTTAATTCGCAACGAAAATTTTTGACTGACTGTTCGGTTGCTAAACGGAGCGGGTTTGGTAAATCCGTTTTTGACGGATGTTACAGTATCCCTGCTTTTTAGAAATTTCGTCCCGAAATTTAAATAATGATATATTTCGACTAAAAGGATGATGATGTTTTGTTTGACAGTTGTATGCTTAGAAAGATGAGGGTTTAAGTTTTTGCTCGAGGCGGTAACGTTCCTTGTAAGGGTTAAGTACCCTATTCAGGAATCGCTTTTTGTTGCCTACTGTATGAGTATTGATAAACAGGAATGATTCGCTAAAAATGATATCATGCATAAGAGTTTAGATACGTTTGGGAAAATATGGTTATATCCTAAGGCAAAACTTCTAACACTACAATCTACATGGAACATAAATAAAAACACAACAGCTGATATTTGAACATAAGTAAGCACAACAGCTAATATTCAAACATGAATAAACACATCAGCAAATATTTGAACATGAATAAACACAACAGCAAATATTCGAACATGAATAGACACATCAGCGAATATTTGAACATGAATAAACACAACAGCAAATATTTGAATTCACATTCTGATAGCATATATGTTTGAATGGTGGAAGTTCCTCTCTCGTTTGTTATGATGGAGAGGTTAGTTTATGTAGAAATGGAACACAATCCAATCTCTTTAAATAACATGATGATATAAATGTAACACAAATTCCAACCAAAGCAATACTAAATCCTACATGGAACTTCTCATAACCGCCTGATAATGCCTCTGATCCTTTGGCAAGAATACTTATATATAGGAAGTACCAGCGACGTATCCACCATATCCTTGCCAAATTTTCATTAGTTTTATCCACAAGTTATGATTGGTTACCAAGAAACTAATAAATCCTACATAGAACTTCTCATAACCGTCCGATAATGCCTCTGATCCTTTGACAAGAATACTTATATATAGGAAGTACCAGCGGCGTATCCACCATATTCTTGTCAAATTTTCATTGGTTTTATCAGTGAATTATGATTAGTCCTATAACTCTACAATCAATACAACAAACATAAATTACTGAAACGAAATATATCTGTGCGATCAAGGCTCAATCGAACGGAGCCGATCGTATTGCATGTACTGAAAATGAAATGGATGTGCGCTCAAGGCTCAATCAAACGGAGCCGAACGTATTGAATGTACTGAAATTGAAATTGTGTGCTCAAGGCTCAATCGGATGGAGCCGAGCGTATTGCATGTACTGAAAATGAATAACTTAACCACACAAACAGCCTATGCATGGAACCTCTCATAACCGCCTGATAATGCCTCCGATCATTTGACAAGAATACTTATATATAGGAAGTACCAGCGGCGTATCCACCATATCCTTGTCAAATTTTCATTGACTTTATCCGCAAGTTATGGTTAGTTCGATGCGACTCTATTACAAACACCACAACCACAAGATACTGATAATGAAATTGTCTGTGCGCTCAAGGCTCAATCAAACAGAGCCGAACGTATTGAATGAAATTGTATGTGCGCTCAAGGCTCAATCAAACGGAGCCGAACGTATTGAATGTACTGAAATTGAACAACTTAATCTAAACAACCATCACACAAACAGCCTATGCATGGAACCTCTCATAATCGCCTGATAATGCCTCCGATCATTTGACAAGAATACTTATATATAGGAAGTACCATCGGCGTATCCACCATATCCTTGTCAAATTTTCATTGACTTTATCCGCAAATTATGGTTGGTTCGATGCGACTCTACTACAAACACCACAACCACAAGATACTGATAATGAAATTGTATGGGCGCTCAAGGCTCAATCAAACGGAGCCGAACGTATTGCATGAACTGGAAATGTAAATTGAAATGTGCGCTCAAGGCTCAATCAAACGGAGCCAAGCGTGTTGCATGTATTGAAATGTAAAATGAAATAACCGATCAAGGCTCAAACAAACGGAGCCGATCGTGCGGGCACGCCCTGATCAACCGCATAATAAAATGGGGATCAAACTCAACCTCGATGGATGGGGAGCTACGGCCTCGGCAAAAGCATATACTGAAAACAATATATAATATATAATATACCATAATTACTCTAACAGTCTACACATGTGATAAGGAAAAACATAAAACTAAACGATAGGAGTTGAATCTGGATCTTCGGCGAAGAGGACTAGCTGAGTATCTTCGTTTGGGCCGTCATTATCTTCGACAGGATTGGCGTTGATATTGAAGACTCTTCCTCTTGCTGGTGGCATAGTGGTTGGGTTTTCTTGGTTTACTTGGTTAACTGGGTTTGATTGGGCTTGAGTGTTGATAACGTTAACCAATTGAGGGCATGTGTTTCTAAAGTGGGTAGGGTCGCCACAATTGAAACAAGCTCGAGCATATGGGAACATGGGGTATTGGGGTTGGTGATAAGTTTGGGCCATGTTTTGAGTAGGGGAAAAGGTTTGGTTTTGAAAGGTGCGACAAACATTGCTCAAATGACCATAGCGTCCACAAGTTGTACATAGACGACAAGGTAGGGTATGGGGATGGTGATAAAAACAGTTGTTGCATCGAGGGTGAGGTCCAAGATATGGTTTCTTATCTGGGTAAGCTGAGTTGGGTGCCACTTGGGTGATTGGGATAGCTCGGATGGGTATGGCGTGTAAAACTGGTTGATTTTGTTGAGTAGTAGCGAAAAGTCGTCCGACTCTTCTTCTCTTGGGGTTAGGTTGAGAAGGGGATTCAGTTTGAGTGGAGTCGGAGGTTTCAGTCGATTTTTTATCCTTCTTCTTCTCCTCCTTGAAGTCTTTGTTTCGGATTCGGTTCTCAGTGAGCTCTGTTGCTAGCTCCATTGCTGCTTCCAAAGTTGCAGGCTTGGTACTTATTACAGGGTCTTGAATCTTTGACGGAAGACCACGAATGTAGTGCTCGATCAAACGGTAGAGGGGAGTGAACATGTTGGGAACCATTTGATGTAACTCGAGGAATCTTTTGTTGTAGGTGATGTGGTCTCCTTCCATTTGCTTCAATGAGTAAAATTCATCTTCTAACTTCTTGATTTCGCTCCTTGGGCAAAATCGTCTGGTCATGATTTCCTTCAATTCGTTCCAAGTTAAGGTCATAGCATCTTCCACACCTCGTTTGGCCTTCTCTGTGTTCCACCAAGTAAGTGCTATCCCATATAATCGACCGGTAGCATATCGTACTTTGCGATCGTCGGGGCAATCGCAATTCAGAAAAGTGTTCTCCATTTCTTCAAACCAATGGAGAAGAGCAGTGACGCCTTCAGTCCCTTTGTATTTCGGAGGGTCGCATGATTTGAAATGCTTGTAGGTGCATTTAGTGGTATTTGGGGGAGAGTTGAAAATGTTTTGGTTTGCTTGATTGACAGGATTATTGGTAAGTGCTTGTTGAACTTGGATTACAATATTGGGTATTACGGCAGCCATTTGTTGAGCGATTAAGGCAGCCATGCGCTCGCGGGCTTTTCTTGTTCTCGTCTTCCTACGGGCGAGGTTAGAAGACATCTACAAGAAATACATGACAAGAGTATGAGTTGGATGCTTTTGGGTTCATGGGTCGCATTAGGAATGAACATTCATAAAATAATTATAGATAAATAAATTACTACATCCATTGGATGTCTTGGGCTTTGCTCGCTGTTAGGCCCTTCATGCCGCCATACTTTACCTGTGTAATCATGTGGGCCCCATGAATACCGGTTTTTCATATGGTTCGCACGGTTTCTGCCAGGTTGCGTACACAAAAACCCGGAGAAAATCGAGAAATATGTATACAACGTGTGATATTCGGAATGTGTCCAGGTGTAGACACGGTGACACCTCAAAGTAGGTTTAGTTCAAACGACGTTTGGTGTGGCATGCTTTGGCCTAATAGGTCCTTCGTACTCTCATCGTTGGTCCCCAGGTAGGCAAACTGGTCCGTTATATTGGATTTATACGAATGCCAGCCTAGACAGGACGTTCCGACTACCGGTACTTGTACCCTTCCAGTTACTACATGCCCGTCGCAGAACTTACTTTGATGAGATTTGAAAATTGCACAAAATCTTTGGATAATGAGAGTATGAAAATAAATGGAACACATGAACATCGATATATGTATAATGAATATGTATATATGTATAATGAATATGTATATAAGCATGTATGTTTGACTGTGAATGTAAACAAATATGAAACAAATAAATATCACAAGTTTGTATGTAACCACCTAATCAATTAAAATTTAGGCAGACTATAGTATAGGCTCTAAGGGTCTAATAACCTATCCTATATCCCTATAGTCATGGCTCTGATACCAATCTGTCACACCCCGACCCGCAGCGGAAAAGGTGATCGGGGCATGATTGGGTTATCATCAAAGCTCATGACATTTATTAAGCGTTTCATATTCATTAATACAAATTAAATGGAAATTTACAATAAATGTTACATCATGATCTAACTAACAATCTAAACTTCTTTGTTCTCTTCTAAGGCATATCCTATGTTTTCCTTGCTTCAACCTGTTCACCTGTATCATGTGTAAAAAGGTTTTTTTGGATCAACATAATGTTGGCGAGTGAATCCTATGGAAAACATTTGAACAAATTTATTTGAATTGATTATGAAATATGTGCACAACCAAACATGAGTAAAATTAGATGTATCTTAATCAACAATCATAAGATATTAAATGAAACACTCATGAACAATAATGGAACAATTAGAGGCACGCGATGCTCAACTCGTCTCTCACGAGGAACTGAGGGGCCTGATGAATGAATTGCATAAACATGATAATATGAATGACACAACTACAAACAATATAAACTCAATGATACACACATGAACAATAATGAATTTGATGTGAGCACGCGATGTTCTACTCGTCTCCCACGAGGAACTGATGGGCTTAATGTATGAGTTTCATATAATTTGATAAAAGGAAATAAGTAAATCACAACAATAAAAACAATCTAAGTTTAGGTCATGATGTGGTATGGCACAAGTTTAAATAAATAAATTAATTATTTTCATAACACATGACACACCCCAAAACGTGTAATTTAAAAGGGGGAGTTGTAAGATTCACTCACAGTGGGTGCGTTCGGTTGATGACGTTGAATGCACGCGAAGTGGTTTTAACCACGAGTGAGTTTAACCTAGATAAATCGCATTATGGTTTGGTAAGTAAACGGATTTTATTAAACTATTTTAGTAGGATTGTTGGGTGTATTTTTGTGAGTTTGAGGCTATTTTCTAACCTTAAAAATGTTATTTTTAAGTATTTTTAATTGATTTTTAATTAAAATAATTAAATAAAAATAATAAAAAAAATTTATTTTTTTCTGACCGTTTGACTGACCGTTGACCTGACCGTTGACCGGTTAATTCGGAATACAAGTGCGCTGAGTGAGGCTCGAACCCGAGACCTCCCGTACGCGTGCACGCAGCTCTACCAACTGAGCTACGTGTCTAACCCGTTATAAATCTGATTTTAATTATATATATATATTAATTAGTTTAAACCGAAAATCATTTTTATTTTAAAAACAGTTTAAGCGACTCGGACATGCACTCCACAGGTCTCGAACCCGGGACCTGTGGTTTAAACTAACACACAGTAGAGATAATGTCTCCATATCTTAAGAGCGAACACAACGGCTCCAAGTTCTAGGTCATGGGTGGTGTAGTTCTTCTCATGAGTCTTGAGTTGTCTCGAAGCATAAGCTATAACCTTTCCTCTTTGCATTAGAACACAGCCTAGTCCTTGCCCTGACGCGTCACAATAAACCACAAAGTCATCACAACCTTCAGGCAGAGTGAGGATTGGTGCATCACAGAGTTTTTGTTTAAGGGTTTGGAAGGCTTCTTCTTGTTTGGGTCCCCATATGAAGGGTTTTCCCTTATGAGTTAAAGCCGTGAGTGGTACAGCAATGCGAGAGAAGTTTGAGATGAAACGGCGATAATAACCAGCCAAACCAAGGAATGATCTTACTTCAGTTGGTGTACGTGGCGCTTGCCATTCTTGTACCGCTTTGATCTTTGAGGGGTCGACATGTATTCCCTTGTCATTGACTACATGTCCAAGGAATTGTACCTCTTTTAACCAGAATTCGCATTTGGAGAATTTGGCGTAAAGCTTTTCATTCTCTAGAAGTGTAAGGATGAGTCGAAGATGTCGCTCATGATCAGACTTAGACTTTGAATAAATGAGGATGTCGTCGATGAAGACTATAACAAAACGATCGAGATAAGGTTTGCAGACTCTGTTCATTAGATCCATGAAGACAGCTGGAGCGTTGGTTAAACCAAATGGCATGACCATGAATTCAAAATGACCATAACGAGTTCGGAAAGCGGTCTTTGGGACGTCTTCTTCATGTACTCTAAGTTGGTGATAACCAGATCGAAGGTCGATTTTTGAAAAGCAGCTGGCACCTTGAAGTTGGTCAAGAAGATCATCAATGCGAGGTAAAGGATAGCGATTCTTGATTGTTAACTTGTTGAGTTCTCTGTAGTCGATACACATGCGAAACGATCCATCTTTCTTCTTTACAAAAAGGACAGGTGCACCCCAAGGCGAGGAGCTAGGACGTATGAATCCTTTGTCAGTCAACTCTTGCAATTGACTGGCTAGCTCTTGCATTTCAGAGGGGGCTAACCTATAAGGAGACTTTGCAACTGGTGTAGCACCAGGTATAAGATCAATGCGGAATTCGACTTCTCTTACTGGAGGAAGTCCTGAAATGTCGTCAGGAAAAACTTGCGGGAAATCTTTTACTACTGGGATGTCTTCGAGTTTCTTCTCCATGGTTCCCTTTTTGACGACATGAGTTAAAAATGCGACATAATTCTTGCGAAGATATTTTTGAGCTTGAAGACAGGACATTAATCTGAGCCCTTTCGACGGGGTTTCTCCAAAGATTCGTAGAGTTTGACCGTTTGGAAGAGGAATGCGTATAAACTTCTCGCGGCATACAACTTCAGCCTGATGTTGGCTGAGCCAGTCCATACCAATTATAATATCAAAGCTTCCCAACTTCATAGGAATGAGGTCAACTGGAAAATCGTGGTCGTTTAAGGTGAGAGTACAGTTGCGTATAATAGAGTTTAATGAGACCGGTTTTCCGTCAGCAACTTCTACTGTTATGGATTCCATGAGCTTATCACGAATTTGATTTAGGACGGGTTCAAACTCTAAAGACACAAAACTTTTATCCGCGCCAGTATCAAACAACATGGATGCATAACTACCATTGATAAGGAACGTACCGTTAACCACATTGCTGTCAGCTCTAGCCTGATTAGCGTTGATGTTGAAAGCTCTTCCTCTTGCAGGTGGAGGAGCTTGGTTAGCTTGATTCACCGGATTAGCTTGGGCTTGAGCATGAATAATGTTCACCAACCTTGGACAAGTGTTTCTAAAGTGGCTTGGGTCTCCACAATTGTAGCAAGCCCGCGTAGGTTGTACCATGGGATAGTTGGGTTGGTAGTATGATTGGGCTAAATGTTGGGTAGGTGGTAATAGTAGGGGTTGTTGGGCTTGACCCATTATTTGTTGGTGGGTTTGGGTTGAAGGCTGGTGGCGGTTCGTTCGCTGAGGTATGCGACAGGTTTGAACAGTATGACCTGCGCAACCACAGCCGGTGCAATGTTGGCAGGGATGATCAGGAAAGTGGTGGTATTGGCAACGGTTGCATTTTGGTAATGGGCTAGGGTATGGTCTTTTGTATGGTGCAGGTGAAGGGGCAACTTGGGTAATGGGTGCAGCAGGGATAGGGAAATTGGTTTGTGTGACAGCGAAGTTTCTGGTGTTACGTTTCCCCTTGTTAGCAAACTTAGAGGAGGAGGTGGAATGGTTTGAAGTTTGGCCCTCAACGGGGGCTTTCTTTTTCTCTTCTTTAAACTTACCGTTGCGAATTCGATTCTCGGTCAGTTCAGTAGCTAGTTCCATAGCAGCTTCAAGTGTTGCTGGCGAAGTGCTGAGAACTGAATCTTGAATTTTCGAGGGAAGACCACGAATATAATGCTCGATTAAGCGGTAAACTGGGGTGAACAAGTTAGGGACCATTTGGTTCAACTCTAAGAACCTCTTGTTGTAGGAAGTATGATCTCCCTCCTTTTGCTTCAAAGAATGAAATTCGTCCTCCAACTTTTTAATCTCACTCCTAGGACAGAACCGCCTCGTCATGATTTCCCTTAACTCCTCCCACGTTAAGGCCATAGCATCTTCGATTCCCCTCTTACCCTTTTCAGTATTCCACCAGGTAAAAGCTACCCCAAATCGTCTCCCGGTCGCGTATCGTGCCTTGCGATCATCGGGACAATCGCAGTTGAGGAAGGTGTTTTCCATTTCCTCAAACCAGTGGAGGAGAGCAGTGACACCTTCGGTCCCTTCAAATTTAGGAGGATCGCAAGACTTGAAATGTTTATATGAGCACTTTTTGGTAGAAGGGTTGCCGATGTTCTGGTCTTCTTGCTGAGGAGGATTAGTGGGATTTGTGGCGAGAGCTTGTTGTACTTGAACCACAATGTCAGGAAGCACCGCGGCCATTTGTTTTGCGATTTGAGTGGCCAAGCGTTCGTGATACCTTCCTGATCTTTTACCCCCTCGTTGTTGTCTAGCCGACATCTACAGGAACATACATAAGAAGATTGTGAGTTTATGGAGTCTTTTAGGTGTCATGTGTCTTAAAGAAAATGAAAGTAACATAAATATCAATAATGCAACTACGTCCATAGGATGTCTTGGGTTTACTCATGTTGGGCCTCAAATGTCCCCCATACCTTCACCTGTATAGTCATGTGGGTCCCCATGTCTATTGGCTTGGTAGGATTCACATTAGTATTGGCGATTTAACACTCGCATCACCCGAATGAAAACCACGAAATATGTTTACGAGATGTATGGTCGGAATGTGTCCAGGTGTAGACACAATGACAACTCAAAGTGGGGTTAGCTCACACGACGTTTGGTATAGCATGCTTTGGCCTAATAGGTACTTCGTACTCTCATCGTTAGTCCCCAGGTAGGCAAACTGGTCCTTGATTTTGGATTTATACGAATGCCAGCCTAGACAGGACGTTCCGACTACCGGTACTTGTACCCTTCCAGTTACTACATGCCCGTCATGAGAACTCACTTTGACGTGATTTAAAAATACAGAAATCATTGTAAAAAACAATCAAGAAAATGATGTGATGTGTGCTTTCATTGATATGATATGTTATGAGAATATGATTTATGATAGGCATTATTTACTAATATGTACTTATGAACATGCTTGCATAACATTGAATGTAACATTAAACATAAAACATATAAACATCATGAATTTTGCATGTAACACACAAAAATCTTAAAAATTTCTAATCAACTATAGTATAGGCTCTAAGGGTCTAATAACCTATCCTATATCCCTATAGTCATGGCTCTGATACCAATCTGTCACACCCCGACCCGCAGCGGAATAAGAGTCGGGGCATAATTGGGTTATCACCAAAGCTCATGATATTTACTAATATGTTTCATATTTATTAAAGTCAAAATTACATTCTCAATAATCCAAACATGTCCATACAAATACAAAGAAAAATAACCAACTAAACAATCCAAGCTCTAAACCAGTTTATTCTTCTAATCCAATCCTATGTGTTTCTTGCTGCAGCTGGTTCACCTGTATCATGTGTAAAAATTGGGGTTTTTGGGTCAACATAAGTTGGCGAGTGAACCTTATTAGATAAACATTTATTATTGATTTCTTGTTATTTTTATCAAGGAAAAATTGTGCAATAGTCATAAGTGAGCAAATGTAAATAATCAAACAGTAGCAATAACAACCACCAACTATAACATACAATAACATATGAACTTTCATGAATGTATAACATGAATGAAACTGTATATGTTGGCAACGTCACGTTCACGCTCATAATGTAATGGGGAAACGGACGGCCTATGATGAATGTCTGTGCGATCAAGGCTCAATCAAACGGAGCCGATCGTATGTTGGCAACGCCAGGTTCACGCTCATAATGTAATGGGGAACTGCTCAACGCTCATAATGTAATGGGGAGCGGCGGCCTATGAACTTGCATGTACTGAAAATAATAAATTAAATCTAAACAATAACCACACAACAGTTGATACAAGCTGAATACACATTTGTTCATGATATGATGTATGCACAATGATTTAAATATAATAAATGGTAAGACACATGATACACCCCAAAAACGTGATTAAAACGGGGAATTTGTAAAGATTCACTCACATTGGGTGCGTTCGGTTGGAGATGATAAGATGCGCACGAGTTGGAAGAATTGAACAACGAGGATTAACTAACCTCAATAATAACGGAAAGTATAGTAAATGAGTGGATTTTATTAATAATTTTAATAGGATTTTTAGATATATTTTTGTGAGTTTAAGGCTATTTCCTATCTTTAAAAACATTATTTTTAAGTATTTTTAATTGATTTTTAAATTAAATTAAATAAATAAAAATATAAAAATATGTTGACTTTTGCGTTGACCGTTGACCGTTTGACTGTTTGACCGGTTCTATGGTGTACATGTATGCGCCGGGCAGGACTCGAACCCGAGACCTCCCGTTCGCGTGCACGCAGCTCTACCAACTGAGCTACGTGTCTAACCCGAAATAATTCTGTTTTTAATTATATTTATATACTAACTCAGTTTATTCAGAATTCTTTTATTTTCAAAAAATGTTTTAAATCATCGAACCGTTGCCGTCAACAGGTCTCGAACCCGGGACCTGTGCTTTAACGTTACACACAGTCCACCGCTGGACTGTGTGTCTAAATTGGTTAATATACAGATTTTTATTATACTTAACATCTAATTGCGAAAAGGATCCGGTTCATTTAGAAAAAGAACATTTTAATTACAGAGGGTGTGTGTGTATCAAGGATCGAACTCGCGGCGTGTGCGTATTGTGTGCACACAGTCCACCGCTGGACTGTGTGTCTAACCCGTTTATAATACCGATTTTAATTAATCTTATAATGTTAACATACTTCATCTTCTTCGCTAAATTTACAGACAATGATTTACTCAACTGTTTCTTGCTTTAAAACGATTAACAAATGTACAAAAGATTAAAATGAAACAGCAGAGACGATTTTGGAAGTAAACATACCGGAGAATGATTTATCTCAGAATTCCGGCAAGTCGTCGGCTCTGTTTTTTATGAATTTCGACTGAGCGCACAAATTAACAGTTTTGATTAGCTAAGTGTGGAATTGAAGTACTAAACAAGAGTTATCAGAAGGTTTGAATGTCTATACCGTTTTACAGCGGAAGCTAAGAATTTTCAGAAGTTTTTCGGTGAGAGGGAATTATCCGATATCGACGTCTGAAATTGATTCCGTTTGAAGGGTTTAAGTTAGCAATAGCCTAACAACTGATATACAATGAAAGAATTGAGAGACTTACTGATTTGATGGAAAACACGGTTTTCCGGTGAAAGTCCGGCGAGTTCAAATAACTTCTCCGGCGAACTGAAAGTTGTGCGAAAATGAAATTGAAGGTTTGTAGAATGTGTTTGAGTCGCGAGAGGGGTCAATGATTGAAGTAATTCAGAGAATGAAAGTTTTCGGTTATTAAAACCGATCCACTCTTGAATTCAAGTCCATTCAAAGCTAAATTGATTGGAGGTGTCGGTGTAGCGGTTATAATCGGTAAACCGCGAACAATCAAACGTTTTTGGACGTTTGGTGACCGATTTCGGTTACAGTTGGCGTAACCAGATTGATTTATACTTGACCATAAAATTTAATTGTTTCCTATAATTTACAGAAAACAACAAGTGGCGGAGTGGTTATATGTGTGTGTGATAAGACTTTGAGATTAAACCCGGCTGACCCGGGTTCGAGTCCCGGCAGCCTAATTTTCTTTTTAATTATTTTATTTTTACTTTTTATCAATTATAACTTTTATATTCTAGTTTGTTTATTAATTATGCATCATTAAAAATTAACTTGGACATAAATACGTAATGAAACATTTAACTTGATATTCGATTACAAACGGAGCGGGTTTGGAAAACCCGTTTTTGACAAATGTTACAATTGGGGCGATGTGGGATAACTTTAAAACAAGATTTGCACATCTTTCAAATCAGCAACAAACACCAAACTTGTTTTCGCGATTCCCGCTTCGTTATAACTCCGTTTCGCACACGGTTTTCTCCTACGTTCATTATTTTCAGAGTACTATCATATGGAAGAGAGTAATCCAACATCCATGGTGTCAATAATTGGGCTTAAACCTTGGGTCTTGATGCGGGTCGAGGGTTATGTTCTAAAACTTGTGTTTGTGATTCCCGTTATGCTAGAGCTCAGTTTTATGCACCATTTGAACCTACTTGATCCTTAGTATACCAAGTATATTTTGGAGCTTTGAATGGACCAGAATGATAGCTCAAGGATGGAGAAAAGTTAGCAAGAAAGTCATCCGAAAGTCATCTTATGACAAAACTAAGAATACGACATGTAGAGATTTTTACTTGCGATCATTTACATCTAAACTCTCCAAAACACAATTGTAACATTCGTCAAAAACGGGTTTCCAAACCCGCTCCGTTTTGTAATCGAATATCAAGTTATAAATGTCACGTTGTATATTTATGGTTATTTTGATTTTTAATGATACATAATTAATAAACAAACTAAACTATAAAACTTATATTTGATAAAAAGTGAAAACAAAATAAATAAAAAAGAAATGTTGCTGCCGGGACTCGAACCCGGGTCAGCCGGTTCATAACTTCAAAGTCTTAACACACACACACATCACCACTCCGCCACTTGTTGTTTTCTGTTATCTCTAGGAAACAAATAACATTTATACACAAACCCAGTTAAACCGGTTGCGCCAACTGAGAAACCGAAAATCAGCAAATCAACCGTTTAATCGCTTGATTAGTCGCACAATCAGGTTTATAACCGATGCACCGACGATTTTTAATCAATTCAGATTGAATGAACATCAATTTTCATAATCATCGGTTTTTATAACCGAAATTAATCAAGTCCCAATTACTTCAACTCAAGACCCCTCTCGCGACTCAGAAACATCATACCAACATTCCATTTCACTTTCGTCACACTTTCAGTCCGTCAGAACGCTTAAATCAACTCGCCGGAAAATTCTTCAAGATTCGCCGGAAAACCGTATTCATCATCAAAACGGTAATTCTTTCAATAACGTTGTAGTTCAACAATTGTTAAGCTATTTCTAACTTAAACCTTTCAATTGAAATCGAATTCAGGCACTGTATTCAGCTAATTTCAGTTCGCCGGAAAAGTTCTGAAAATCTCTATGTTCATCTGAGAATCGGTAAGGGCATTCAAACCCTCTGTTAACATTTGCTGATCACCTCAATTTCACGATTAGCTAATCAAAACGGTTAATTGTCTTGTTCAGTTGAAGAGCATAAAAACAGGGACCGACACATTGCCGGAATTCTGAAATAAACCGTTCATCGGTATGTTCACCGCTAATTATCGTTTCTGCCATTTCATATTAGATTGTACAATGTTTAACAATCGAACTACACAAGATATAACGGTATAATCGACTGCCTGTAAAATTCAATGAAGAAGATGACTGTGATAACACTATAAGTATAATTAAAATTGGTATTTTAAACGGGTTAGACACACAGTCCAGCGGTGGACTGTGTGCAAAACATAGTCGCACGTCACGAGTTTGATCCCTGATACACGCACCCTCTAAGTAATAAAATGCCTTTTTGATAAAAGCTTAACCGGGTTAACTCCGTTAGTTGTTAAGTATAATAAAAACCGAGATATTAATCAGGTTAGACACACAGTCCAGCGGTGGACTGTGTGCAACACTAAGATGCACGTCACGCGTTCGAAACCTGATACTGACACCGGTTTGTTGAATTAAAATGTTTTTGAAATTAAAAGAATTTTGGGTAAACCGAATTAGTATATAAATATAATTAAAAACAAGAATATTTCGGGTTAGACACATAGCTCAGTTGGTAGAGCTGCGTGCACGCGTACGGGAGGTCTCGGGTTCGAGCCTCACCCGGCGCAAACAATTTCACTGACCGAACCGGTCAACAAGTCAACGGTCAACGCAAAATAAACAATTTTTTTATATTTTTATTTATTTAATTTAATTTAAAAATCAATTAAAAATACTTAAAAATAACATTTTTAAAGATAGAAAATAGCCTTAAACTCACAAAAATATATCTAAAAATTCCATTAAAATCCTTAATAAAATCCACTCATTTACTATATTTTTCCGTTATTATTTAGGTTAGTAATTCTCGTTGTTCAAATCTCCCGACTCGTGCGCATCTCATCATCTCCAATCCAACGCACCCAATGTGAGTGAATCTTTACAAATTCCCCGTTTTAATCACGTTTTGGGGTGTATCATGTGTCTTGTTATATATATTATATTTAAACCATTGTGCATACATCGTATCATGAACATGTGTATTCAGTTTGTTTCAACGGTTGTGTAGTTATTGTTAGATGTAAATTATTATTTTCAGTACATGCAATTCCATAGGCCACCGCTCCCCATTACATTATGAGCGTTGAGCATGTTCCCCATTTCATTATGAGTGTGAACCCGGCGTGCCCACATACGATCGGCTCCGTTTGATTGAGCCTTGATCGCACATACATTTTCATTTTCAGTACATGCAATACGATCGGCTCCGTTTGATTGAGCCTTGATCGCACAGACATTTTCATTTTCAGTACATGCAATACGATCGGCTCCGTTTGATTGAGCCTTGATCGCACAGTTTCATTTATGTTATTTATCGTATGATGTTGGTATGTTTATGTATGCTATCATATGTTATTGTATGTTATAGTTGTGATTGCTATTTGCCACTGCTTGATAATTTACATCTGCTCATTATGATTATGCACAATTTTTCATTGATAAACTAACAAGTAAATCAATAATAAATGTTTATCTAACAAGGTTCACTCGCCAACTTATGTTGACCCAAAACCCCCCATTTTTTTACACATGATACAGGTGAACCAGCAGCAGCTAGGAACACATAGGATTGGACTAGAAGAATAAAATGATTTAGAGTTTGGGATTGTTATGTTTGGTTTATTTTCTTTGTATTGTATGGACATGTTTGGATTATTTGGAATGTAACTTTGACTTTAATAAATATGAAACATATTAGTAAATGTCATGAGCTTTTGTGATAACCCAATTATGCCCCGACTCTTATTCCGCTGCTGGTCGGGGTGTGACAACAATGTCCTATCTTAAGGCATGTATATAATGAAGTTTGAATGATAAGAAGGTTAGGATGTGATGTGTTAGGTAAGTTCACGAGGTCTCCAAGTTTTTGATTAACTTAAGGAAAACCTTAGTTTTAGACCTTGAGATATAGAGGGTTGCCTCAAAATACATGGAAATGAATTTACAAGGTTGTCTAAAACATGTATAGACTATAAATCACTAGATATGATAACATGTATCATAAAAACATAGAATCCAAGATATTTTATTGCTTAAACATTAAACAAAATTCGTGGAATATGAAAACGGATCGAGTTACAAAAACAGGTCGGGTTTTAGGATTCATTCTTTTTTTTACGAATGTTACATCCAGCGAGCACATGGCTGCCCAAATCGCTCAACAAATGGCCGCTGTTATTCCCGATATAGTAGTTCAAAGCCAACAAACCATTGCCGCTAATCCTATCACCCCAACCAATCAAGAAGGCCAAAATGTCGCCAACCCTCTTCTCAACTCCACTAAATGCACCTACAAGCATTTCAAATCCTGCGATCCCCCAAAATATGAAGGGACTATAGGTGTCACCGCTCTCCTCCATGGTTTGAGGAGATGGAAAACACTTTTCTCAATTGCGACTGCCCCGATGATCGTAAGGTGCGATATGCTACCGGTCGTTTGTTCGGAGTAGCACTTACATGGTGGAACACAGAGAAGGGCAAGCGAGGTGCTGAGGATGCTATGACTTTGACTTGGGAAGAATTGAGGGAGATCATGACAAGACGCTTCTGTCCAAGAAGCGAAATCAAGAAATTAGAAGATGAGTTCTACTCTTTGAAACAAAAGGAGGGCAACCACACCACATACAACAAGAGATTCCTTGAGTTGAATCAGATGGTCCCCAACTTGTTCACTCCCCCCTACCGTTTGATCGAGCACTACATTCGGGGTCTTCCTTCAAATATTCAGGACCCTGTAATAAGTACCACACCTGCAACTTTGGAAGCAGCAATGGAGTTAGCTACAGAGCTCACCAAAAACCACATTAGGAATGGGGACTTCAAGGATGAGAAGAAGAAAGATAAAGCACCATCTGAAACCTCAAACCCAACCCAAACTGAATCCTCTTCCCAACCCACTACCAAGAGAAAGCGAGACGGGAAAAATTTCGCTGTCACTCAAGGCAATCAACCAGCTCCACAAGCCGTACCACTCCAAGCTATCCCAATCACCCAAGTAGCACCCAACTCTGCTCACCCAAATAAGAAACCCTACATTGGACCTCACCCTTAATGAAACACCTGCTTTTATCACCATCAACCTACCATACCCTATCGATTGTGTGCTAATTGTGGGCGTTATGGTCATCTAAGTAAGACTTGTCGCATGCCCCAAAACCAAGCTCCACCCCCTGCTCAAAACATGATCCAACCCTATCAACAACCTCAATACCCCATGGTTCCACATGTTCAAACTTGCTTTAATTATGGCGACCCTACCCATTTTAGAAACACGTGCCCTAGATTGGTTAACATCATAAACGCCCAAGCTCAAGCAAACCTAGTTAACCAAGCAAATCAAGTAAACCCAGCACCACCACCAGCGAGAGGAAGAGGTTACAACATAAACGCCAATCCAGTTGAAGATAATAACGGCCCAAACGAGCAACCTAACTAGCTTTCCAGCACCAAGAGTCAAGACTCAGCTCCAACCGTTTAGTTCTTAATGTTTTCTATAAATCTCAATCTTTGTGTATCCCTGTTTTAATTTGGGAATTTATGTATCCAAGAATTTTAATGAAAATTGATATTACTGTTTTATTTCATATCTTTACTCATTGATTTAATTTTCATATCACTATACATCACGACACATCTCGTTCTCATCATTTAAAGAAGTTGGGTCGTGTCTTACTTTTTTTCATAGACTGACCCCTTCATCATAACAAACGAGAGTGGTACTGTCGTCATTCAGTCATGTATTCTTTCAGACTTGAGACTCAAGCTTTGGATGTTGTGTTTGTTTATGTTTTGTAGATTTTAGAGTCACATAGAACTAATCATAACTTACTAACAAAGCCGACAAAAATTTGAGAAGAATATGGTGGATACGCCGCTGGTACTTCCTATATATAAGTATTCTTGTCAAAGGATCAAAAGCATTGTCAGACGGTTATGGTAAGTTTCGTGTAAGTTTTAATATCGTCATGATTGAAGTTTTTGTATTGTGATATAACTTTATCCTTTCAATGCATTAATCCTCTCCAAACTCTTATGCAAGAGATCAAATCCAGTCAATCAATTCTGTGCATCATCGTTTCTCATATTAGGCATCAAAAAGCGATTCCTGTAGCAAGATATTCAACCTTTACTAGGAACGTTACCGCCTTAATTAAAATTCAAACCTTCACACTCCTTTGGTCATGTAATCATCAAATCCAAGCATCATCCCTCCTTTTTCTGTTAAAAGATATACAGATATTAGTCAGAATACGTTGGGAGTCAAAACAAAAACCTGAGTTTACTTGGGGACGCGAAGACTAATACGCGGGAAATATCCGCATCTTTATTTTCCTGTTACAGCTACTACCTAAATTTCGGGACGAAATTTCTAAAAGTAGAGGATACTGTAACATTCGTGTAAAACGGGTATTAAGAACCCGCTCATTTTGAAATTCAAAGTAATTATTTAATGTTCCGTTATGCAATCATTAGTATTAAATAATTTATTTTATAACTAATACTTACAAATAAAATAATATTTATAAAGGATAATGAGTGAATCATTATAACAAAAGAAATATAAAAAAATAATAAAAATAGTGACCGGGAATCGAACCCGGGTCACTCATCAAGAACACACACCAAAACACCACTGGACTACACACACTATATGTTTTAAAACTCAACCCAAATAAATTATATACTCAAACCAACCAAATACGTTACTGAGCAACTACCGAAACCGCCAACACCCAATTAAAGGAAGATAACAGTTCCGGTTCAATCTGAATTTGAGCAAAATCTGGTACGCAAAAACATAGCTGAAAACGTATTTAGTCATGGAGAAACCGTCGGAAATCATTGGGCAATTAAAACCGCATAATTTAAGGTGAAACCGAATTACTACAATTGAACCTGTTGCACTATAAATATCAGCATATCCTTACAACAATTGCACTCACAATATCTCAATCCTCCCACTCTTAATTCTCTGTTAAAAACCGTTCTCTGTTCGTTGGAAAATTTTCTGCACTCGCCAGAGTTGGTCACCGGAAATCGGAATCCTGTCTTCAAGTTGGTATGAGTCCCTAAAATTCTCTATATGTCATGTTTAATTCATTTAGATTACCATCAGTAAAGCATAACTGCTAAAACGTATAATCTGTCGAGTTTTGTTTCGATGTTGAAATCAATGAAGAAGATGAGTTCAGTCAGTGTTTAAAATAAATAAAAATTGGGTTACAACCGGGTCAGACACACAGTGCAGTGGTGGACTGTGTGCATAATTAACATGCATGTCCCGAGTTCGATTCTTTAACTGTAACATCCGTCGAAAAACGGGTTTTCCAAACCCGCTTCGTTTATTAATCGAATATCCAGTCATAATTTTTCATTGCACATTTATTGCTCAAATTAATTTTAAACGATACATAATTAATAAATATATTAGAATTAAAAAAACTTTAATTGATAATTAATAATAAATAGTGAATAAAAAATAAAATGCGGCTGCCGGGTTTCGAACCCGGGTCGCCCATAAGATCAAACAAACAACACACCGCTCCGCCACTTGCCCTCTTTGTGAATATTACCAAACAAATAATACTTAAGATGAAATCCGAATTCAAACCGGACTTCAGCGCGACAGAAATCACAATCACCGGAAAATCCGGCAATCCGCGAGTTTAGCCATTTTCCTTTTGACTATAACGTTATAACCGACGTCTGACCCTCAATTTTAGTCGTAACCGCCGGAAAATCTTGACTGCGAACCTTGACCTCGATTCAGACCCAATCCAGCCATTCATCCCTATAAATACTCACCCAAACATCTCGTAAACCTTTCGCTCTCAACTGCACTTTCTTTCTGAGGTTGCATTTGCTCAAAGGCTCGTCGCCGGAGATTTCCAATTTCGCCGGAACATCGCCGACATCGTGATCAGAAAACCGTATTCGCTCGCCAGACGGTATAACTGTCTAAACTTCTTTACTATCTTTTGATTTATACTCTAATTGTTCAAACCAATGATCAAAAACTGCAAAAACAGTTCACCTAGCCGGAATCCGCAAAACAGAACCGACGAATTCTGCCGGAAATTTCGAAGAAGACACTTTGTGATTTGGTACATCTTAGTCCTTAATTCCTTTCTTTTACTTCAATTCAATCAATTATAAGGTAATTGGTCAATTAAACAACAGTCAATTCACTGTTCGGTAATTTGATAAGCGAAGAAGATGAAGTTAAACATGTGTATAAGTATAATTAAAAACGGATATTAAACCGGGTTAGACACACAGTCCAGCGGTGGACTGTGTGCACAAACAATGCACACGTCTCGGGTTCGAATCACACAACATACCGAATTTCAGAAACAAAACCAATATTTTTAGAACTGAATCAGAACAAGTCACGGTATGTATATAAGAGTAATATAATCCATGAGTTAAACAGATTAGACACACAGCCCAACTGGTTGGGCTGTGCGCATACGAACCGAAGGACCCGAGTTCGACTCCGGGTCCCTGCAAGCGGTTCGGCCATTTTAAATCGTTTAATATAAATCCAATAAAATAACAATTAATTAGTATATATATATAATTAAAACAGAGAATATTTCGGGTTAGACACGTAGCTCAGTTGGTAGAGCTGCGTGCACGCGTACGAGAGGTCTCGGGTTCAAACCTCACTCAGCGCATGAATAAACTGAATCCAACCGGTCAAACGGTCAACGGTCAACATTTTTATATTTTTTTTATTATTTATTTATTTAATCAGAAAATTATTTAAAAATACTTAAAAATAATATTTTTAAAGTTAGAAAATGTCCTTAAACTCACAAAAATAAATCTAAAAATCCTATTAAGATTATGAATTAAAATCTATTTATTTACCGAACCACTTCGTTATTATTTAGGTTAGTTTTTCCTCGTCGATCAAATCCCAAAACTCGTGCGCATCCAACGTCATCAAAAGAACGCACCCAATGTGAGTGAATCTCTACAAAATTCTCCGTTTTAATCACATTTTAGGGTGTATCATGTGTCGTTTAATTCCTTATTATATTTAAACACTTGTGCATCCTTCATATCCCGTGATCAAATGTGTATCCAATATGTATCAATTGTCGTGTGAATTATGTTTAGATTTAAGTTATCATTTTCAGTACATGCATTTCATTAGGCCCATCAGCTCCCCGTGGGATACGGGTTGAGTACAGGTGCCTCATTCGATCTGCTCCGTTTGATTGAGCCTTGATCTCACATACATCATCATTCATGTCATACGATCGGCTCCGTTGGATTGAGCCTTGATCTCACAGTCATCATCATTCATATCATATACTCATTCAAAGTGGTTTGTGTTTGTTATATATATATGTTTGCTCACATGTGATTATTGCATAAATTTTCAATATTAAATACAACAAGAAATTATTAACAATGTTTTATCAAGGTTCACTCGCCAACTTTTGTTGACCCAAAATATTCCCCCATTTTACACATGATACAGGTGATCCAGTTGAGACAAGAAAAACATAGGAAGGCCTAGAAGAATAAATCAGATTAAGCTTTGGATTGTTTTACTTAGTTTCAATTCCTTGTAATTGTATGGATTTGATTTGAATATTTAAGTTGTAATTTGAATTTAATAAATATGAAACATTTTAGTAAACATCATGAGCTTTGGTGATAACCCAATTATGCCCCGGCTCTTATTCCGCTGCGGGTCGGGGTATGACAGATTGGTATCAGAGCCATGACTATAGGGATATAGGATAGGTTATTAGACCCTTAGAGCCTATACTATAGTTGATTAGGAATTTTTAAATTGTTTATGCGTTACATACAAAATTCATGATGTTTATATGCTTTATGTTTATGGTTACATTTAATGTTATGCAAGCATGTTCATAAGTACATATTATTATACAATGCTCATCATGAATCATATCCCCATAACATATCATATCCATGAGAGCACACACCTCACAATTCCCATGATTTTTGCAACGATTTTTTGTATTTTTCAAATCACATCAAAGTGAGTTCTCATGACGGGCATGTAGTAACTGGAAGGGTACGAGTACCGGTAGTCGGAACGTCCTGTCTAGGCTTGGCATTCGTATAAATCCAAAATAAAGGACCAGTTTGCCTACCTGGGGACTAACGATGAGAGTACGAAGGACCTATTAGGCCAAAGCATGCTATACCAAACGTCGTGTGAGATAACCCCACTTTGAGTTGTCATTGTGTCTACACCTGGACACCCTCCTACCATACATCTCGCAATCATATTTCATGGTTTTCATTCGGGTGATGCGAGTGTTAAACCGCCAACACCAATGTGAATCCTACTAAGCCAATAGTCATGGGGCCCACATGACTATACAGGCGATGGTATGAGGGACATTGGAGGCCCAAACATGAGCAAACCCAAGACATCCTATGGATGTAGTTGCATTATTGATAATTATGTTATTTTTATTCTTTTGACGACATATGACACCTAAAAACTTCTTAAACTCACAATCTTCCTCTGTATGTTCCTGTAGATGTCGGCTAGGCAACTACGTGGAGGTAGAAAGTCAGGAAGATCAAACGAACGCTTGGCCACCCAAATTGCAAAACAAATGGCCGCAGTGCTTCCTGACATCGTAATTCAAGTCCAACAAGCTCTCACCACGAATCCCATCAACCCTCCCAATCAAGAAGACCAGAACGTCGACAACCCTCCCTCCAAAAAGTGCTCCTATAAACACTTCAAGTCTTGCGATCCCCCAAAATATGAAGGGACCGAAGGTGTCACTGCTCTCCTCCACTGGTTTGAAGAAATGGAGAACACCTTCCTCAATTGCAATTGTCCCGAGGATCGCAAGGTACGTTACGCAACTGGGAGACTGTTTGGGGTAGCCCTTACCTGGTGGAACACAGAAAAGGGTAAGAGAGGAATCGAAGATGCTATGGCCTTAACATGGGAAGAGGTAAGGGAAATCATGACGAGACGCTTCTGTGCAAGAAACGAAATCAAAAAGTTGGAAGATGAATTCCACTCGCTAAAACAAAAGGAAGGAGATCATACTTCCTACAACAAAAGATTTCTTGAGCTGAACCAAATGATCCCCAACTTGTTCACCCCAGTGTACCGCTTAGTTGAACACTACATTCGAGGCCTCCCTTCGAAAATCCAAGATTCGGTTCTAAGCACTTCGCCTGCAACACTCGAAGCCGCAATGGAATTAGCCACAGAACTCACCGAGAATCGCATCCGAAATGGCAAATTCAAGGATGAGAAAAAGAAAGCCCCCATTGAGGTCCAAACCCCAAACCATTCCGTCTCCTCTTCGAAATTTGCTGGTAAGAGGAAACGAAACAACAGAAATTTTGCTGTCACACAAACAAACCCTCCAATCACTGCCGTACCAATTACCCAAATTGCTCCCACAGCGGCACCATATAAAAAGCCATACTCCGGCCCATACCCAAAATGCAACCGTTGTCAATACCATCACCTTCCTGAACATCCCTGCCAACATTGCACCAGCTGTGGCCGTGCGGGTCACACCATCCAAACCAGTCGCACACTCCAGCGAATGAACCGCAATCAACCCTCAACCCAAACCCACCATCAGATAGTGGGTCAAGCCCAACAACCTTACTTCTACCATCTACACACCATATAGCCCAATCCTACTACCAACCCAACTACCCCATGATGTAACCCATGCGAGCATGTTACAACTGTGGAGACCTGAACCACTTCAGGAACACCTGTCCACGCTTGGTGAACATCATCCATGCCCAAGCTCAAGCAAATCCGGTAAACCAAGCTAACCAAACTCCTCCACCTGCTAGAGGAAGAGCTTTCAACATCAACGCCAACCAAGCTAGGGCTGACAACAACGTGGTTAACTGTACGTTTCTCATCAATGGTAGTTATGCATCCATGTTATTCGATACTGGCGCGGATAAGAGTTTTGTGTCCTTAGAATTTGAACCTATCCTCAACCAAACTCGTGATAATCTCATGGAATCATTAACGGTGGAAGTTGCTGACGGAAAACCAGTCTCATTAAACTCTATTATACGAAATTGTACCCTCACTCTAAACGATCACGATTTTCCAGTTGACCTCATTCCTATGAAGTTGGGAAGTTTCGACATTATAATCGGTATGGACTGGCTCAGCCAACATCATGCTGAAGTAGTATGCCGCGAAAATTTCATTCGCATTTCTCTTGCAGACGGTCAGACCCTACGAATATTTGGAGAAACCCCTTCGAAAGGACTCAAATTGATGTCCTGCCTTCAAGCCCGAAAATATCTCCGCAAGAACTATGTCGCATTCCTAACTCACGTCGTCAAGAAGGGAAACAAGGAGAAGAAACTCGAAGATATACCTGTAGTGAAAGAATTCCCACAAGTTTTTCCTGACGACATCTCAGGACGTCCTCCCGTGAGAGAAGTCGAATTCCGCATTGATCTTATACCTGGCGCTACACCAGTCGCAAAATCTCCTTATAGGTTAGCCCCATCCGAAATGCAAGAGCTGGCTAGTCAACTGCAAGAGCTGACTGACAAATGATTCATACGTCCTAGCTCATCGCCTTGGGGTGCACCTGTTCTTTTTGTGAAGAAGAAAGATAGAACGTTTCGCATGTGTATCGACTACAGAGAACTCAACAAGTTAACGGTTAAGAACCGCTACCCATTACCTCGCCTCGATGACCTTATAGACCAACTTCAAGGCGCCACCTGTTTCTCAAAAATCGACCTTCGTTCTGGTTATCATCAACTCAGAGTACATGAAGAAGACGTCCCAAAGACCGCCTTCCGAACTCATTATGGTCACTTCGAATTCATGGTCATGCCATTTGGTTTAACCAACGCTCCAGTTGTTTTCATGGATCTAATGAATAGGGTATGCAAACCCTACCTCGACCGCTTTGTCATAGTCTTCATCGACGACATCCTCATCTACTCAAAGTCTAAATCCGATCATGAACGACACCTTCGACTTATCCTTACACTCTTAAGGACTGAAAAGATGTACGCTAAGTTCTCGAAATGTGAATTCTGGTTAAGGGAAGTACAATTCCTTGGACACGTCATCAATGACAAGGGAATTCATGTTGATCCTTCAAAAATCAAGGCAGTGCAGGAATGGCAAGCGCCACGTACCCCTACCGAAGTAAGGTCATTTCTTGGTTTGGCTGGTTACTATCGCCGCTTCATTGCCAATTTTTCCTGTATTGTTGTACCACTCACGGCTTTGACTCATAAAGGAAAACCCTTCATATGGGGACCTAAACAAGAAGAAGCCTTCCAAACCCTTAAGCAAAAGCTTTGTGACGCACCTATCCTCACACTTCCTGAAGGTTGCGATGACTTCGTAGTTTATTGTGACGCGTTAGGGCAAGGACTAGGCTGTGTATTAATGCAAAGAGGAAAAGTGATAGCCTATGCTTCTAGGCAACTCAAAGTTCATGAGAAGAATTACACCACCCACGACCTGGAACTTGGAGCCGTTGTGTTCGCTCTCAAGATATGGAGACATTACCTTTACGGTACCAAGTGTGAAATATACACTGACCACAAAAGTCTCCAACATATCTTCAACCAAAAGGAGTTGAATATGAGGCAACGGAGATGGGTCGAACTTCTTAACGACTACGACTGTGAAATTCGATATCATCCTGGAAAGGCAAATGTAGTGGCTGATGCACTCAGTCGAAAAGGTTATGCGAACTCTATTCGTCTTCTATGTTCGCAAATCATAACCGACATCAAAGATCGAATCTGAGAAGCTCAACATGTTTCTGTAACCGAAAATGACGTTCGCGATGAGCTGTCATGTGGAGCTGAACTAAAAATCGAAACCAAATCCGACGGTATTCTATACTATTTAAATCGCATATGGATTCCCGATCGCGACAACCTTCGTGATTTCCTTATGAATGAGGCGCACAAAACGCGGTACTCTGTACACCCAGGAGCCGACAAGATGTATCAAGACCTACGATACACCTACTGGTGGCCGGGCATGAAAAAGGATATCGCTGTTTTTGTTTCCAAGTGCCTTACCTGTTCCAAGGTAAAAGCTGAACATCAAAGACCTTCAGGACTTCTAGTTCAACCCGAAATACCTGTGTGGAAGTGGGAAAACATAACCATGGATTTCATCACCGGGTTACCTCGCACCTCCAGTGGGTATGACACTATATGGGTAATCATTGATCGTCTTACAAAATCAGCTCACTTCATTCCGATCCGCGAGGACTTCAAAAACGAGAAGTTAGCCCGTATCTACATCAGCGAGATCGTAAGCCGCCACGGTGTGCCTTTAAGCATCATTTCAGACCGTGATGGTCGCTTCACTTCACGAACATGGCGGGCCGTACAAGCCGCCTTGGGTACACGATTAGACCTCAGTACCGCTTTTCATCCTCAAACTGATGGTCAATCTGAACGCACCATCCAAACTCTTGAAGACATGCTTCGAGCATGTGTCATAGACTTCAAAGGGAATTGGGACACTCATCTACCATTAGTTGAATTTTCGTACAACAATAGCTATCATTCAAGCATCGGCATGGCTCCTTTCGAAGCTTTATATGGTCGTAAGTGCCGATCTCCAGTATGTTGGCACGAAATTGGAGAAGCACAAATCACCGGTCCAGAATTAATTCAAGAAACAACAGACAAAATCCATCAAATTCGAAACAATTTTCTGGCAGCACAAAGTCGTCAAAGAGTTATGCAGACAAACGACGAAAGCCCTTGGAGTTTAACATTGGTGATCAAGTACTTTTAAAAGTATCACCGTGGAAGGGAGTAGTTCGTTTTGGCCAGGAAGGCAAGCTAGCACCACGCTACGTAGGACCTTTCAAAATACTCGAAAGAGTAGGTCCTGTAGCATACAAGCTTGACTTACCAGAAGAACTCAACAAAATTCATCCCACATTCCACGTATCAAACTTGAAAAAGTGCCTCGCCGATGAAAACCTCCATATTCCTCTAGAAGACATTCAGATCAATGAATCTATGCACTTCATTGAAAGACCAGTAGAAATCATGGACTTCGGAGAGAAGCGTTTAAGACGAAGTCGTATCCAATTGTCAGGGTACGCTGGGAGTCAAAACGAGGACCTGAGTTTACTTGGGAACGTGAAGACTCAATGCGCGAGAATTACCCACATCTTTTTCCTATTACCACTACTACTTAAATTTCGGGACGAAATTTCTAAAAGTAGGGGATACTGTAACATCCGTCGAAAAACGGGTTTTCCAAACCCGCTTCGTTTATTAATCGAATATCCAGTCATAATTTTTCATTGCACATTTATTGCTCAAATTAATTTTAAACGATACATAATTAATAAATATATTAGAATTAAAAAAACTTTAATTGATAATTAATAATAAATAGTGAATAAAAAATAAAATGCGGCTGCCGGGTTTCGAACCCGGGTCGCCCATAAGATCAAACAAACAACACACCGCTCCGCCACTTGCCCTCTTTGTGAATATTACGAAACAAATAATACTTAAGATGAAATCCGAATTCAAACCGGACTTCAGCGCGGCAGAACTCGCAATCACCGGAAAATATGGCAATCCGCGAGTTTAGCCATTTTCCTTTTGACTATAACGTTATAACCAACGTCGACATCGGTTATAACCGACGTCTGACCCTCAATTTTAGTCGTAACCGCCGGAAAATCTTGACTGCGAACCTTGACCTCGATTCAGACCCAATCAGCCATTCATCCCTATAAATACTCACCCAAACATCTCGTAAACCTTTCGCTCTCAACTGCACTTTCTTTCTGAGGTTGCATTTGCTCAAAGGCTCGTCGCCGGAGATTTCCAATTTCGCCGGAACATCGCCGACATCGTGATCAGAAAACCGTATTCGCTCGCCAGACGGTATAACTGTCTAAACTTCTTTACTATCTTTTGATTTATACTCTAATTGTTCAAACCAATGATCAAAAACTGCAAAAACAGTTCACCTAGCCGGAATCCGCAAAACAGAACCGACGAATTCTGCCGGAAATTTCGAAGAAGACACTTTGTGATTTGGTACATCTTAGTCCTTAATTCCTTTCTTTTACTTCAATTCAATCAATTATAAGGTAATTGGTCAATTAAACAACAGTCAATTCACTGTTCGGTAATTTGATAAGCGAAGAAGATGAAGTTAAACATGTGTATAAGTATAATTAAAAACGGATATTAAACCGGGTTAGACACACAGTCCAGCGGTGGACTGTGTGCACAAACAATGCACACGTCTCGGGTTCGAATCACACAACATACCGAATTTCAGAAACAAAACCAATATTTTTAGAACTGAATCAGAACAAGTCACGGTATGTATATAAGAGTAATATAATCCATGAGTTAAACAGATTAGACACACAGCCCAACTGGTTGGGCTGTGCGCATACGAACCGAAGGACCCGAGTTCGACTCCGGGTCCCTGCAAGCGGTTCGGCCATTTTAAATCGTTTAATATAAATCCAATAAAATAACAATTAATTAGTATATATATATAATTAAAACAGAGAATATTTCGGGTTAGACACGTAGCTCAGTTGGTAGAGCTGCGTGCACGCGTACGAGAGGTCTCGGGTTCAAACCTCACTCAGCGCATGAATAAACTGAATCCAACCGGTCAAACGGTCAACGGTCAACATTTTTATATTTTTTTTTATTATTTATTTATTTAATCAGAAAATTATTTAAAAATACTTAAAAATAATATTTTTAAAGTTAGAAAATGTCCTTAAACTCACAAAAATAAATCTAAAAATCCTATTAAGATTATGAATTAAAATCTATTTATTTACCGAACCACTTCGTTATTATTTAGGTTAGTTTTTCCTCGTCGATCAAATCCCAAAACTCGTGCGCATCCAACGTCATCAAAAGAACGCACCCAATGTGAGTGAATCTCTACAAAATTCTCCGTTTTAATCACATTTTAGGGTGTATCATGTGTCGTTTAATTCCTTATTATATTTAAACACTTGTGCATCCTTCATATCCCGTGATCAAATGTGTATCCAATATGTATCAATTGTCGTGTGAATTATGTTTAGATTTAAGTTATCATTTTCAGTACATGCATTTCATTAAGCCCATCAGCTCCCCGTGGGATACGGGTTGAGTACAGGTGCCTCATTCGATCGGCTCCGTTTGATTGAGCCTTGATCTCACATACATCATCATTCATGTCATACGATCGGCTCCGTTGGATTGAGCCTTGATCTCACAGTCATCATCATTCATATCATATACTCATTCAAAGTGGTTTGTGTTTGTTATATATATGTTTGCTCACATGTGATTATTGCACAAATTTTCAATATTAAATACAACAAGAAATTATTAACAATGTTTTATCAAGGTTCACTCGCCAACTTTTGTTGACCCAAAATATTCCCCCGTTTTACACATGATACAGGTGATCCAGTTGAGACAAGAAACACATAGGAAGGCCTAGAAGAATAAATCAGATTAAGCTTTGGATTGTTTTACTTAGTTTCAATTCCTTGTAATTGTATGGATTTGATTTGAATATTTAAGTTGTAATTTGAATTTAATAAATATGAAACATTTTAGTAAACATCATGAGCTTTGGTGATAACCCAATTATGCCCCGACTCTTATTCCGTTGCGCGTCGGGGTGTGACATTAACTGTCACTGGTTTTCTAGATAAAAGGTATTATTTTTAAAAAACCTAACTAAATCATTTTCCAATAAGTATATAAATATAATGTAATTTCAGTTTATGATGGGTTAGACACCCAGCCCAGTTGGTTAGGCTGGGTGCAAAACAACTCAGGGTCGCGGGTTCGAGACTCTGTATGCACGCCGATTCAATTGACTGTAAAACCTTTTTAATAAAATTGATTTATCTTTATGTGATCTAACGTGCTATGTGATAATGTTGATTATTATTATTTGTGTTAACATTTCTCCTTACTGTCAAGCACTCACAATAGGCCCATTTGTTCCCCGTTACTTACGGGTAGAGCGCCGCGTTGCCTAACATATTAGATCGGCTCCATTTGAGTGAGCATTGATCTCACAGCACATCGCTTATCATGCTCACATGTACATTGCTAAATGATTGCGTGGTTTGTGGTTTAGATTGCATATACGTTGCTCATATTTGGATAATGCACAGTTTATTTAAAACAATAAACATGTCATTTTTCTTAATGATTAAATGGGGTTCACTCGCCAACTTATGTTGACCAAAATCTCTATTTTTATACATAATACGGGTGAACAGGTTTGAAACAAGGATCACATAGGACATGGGCCTTAGAAGAAAATAAAACGTTACTTGAAAGATTTGTTTAGAATATTTTGTGTTTGTATGGATTATGTGTTGTTTGGAATATCTTATTTAAATTTGAAATAATAAATATGAAACTTTTATAATAGTAAATGTTATGAGCTTTGATGAAAACCCAATCATGCCCCGACTACCATATCCGCTGCGGGTCAGGGTGTGACACTCGAGCCGGCGATCAGGGGCATAAAAAACATTTTTTTATCATGTGTAAAAAACATTTTTTTACATTCGACAGCGTGCACGAATTTTTTCACGTTCGAGAACGTGCGTGAAAGTTTGTTTACATTTGACAACGTACGAGAAACAATTTTTGAAACACATGTAAAAACTAAACATTTATGTGTGCCGTTTTTACATACGTTTGAAAAAAGATTTAAGTGTGACGTTTAGAAGAGCTCGGACCGACGATCAAGAGGATAAAAAACATTTTTTTTTATTTCGACACCGGGAAAAAAATTTTACATTGACAACTTACGTAAAAACAATTTTCCAACGTAGTAAAAACTATTTTACGCTTTCCATTTTTACATACGTTTGAAAATTAGATTTACGCATGACGTTTATAGGATATTGAGTCGGCGATCAGGGGCGTAAAAAAACTTTTTTTACGCACATTGTCAAAATATTTATTTTTTTACATAGTAGTGTTCTCATACTTAGTTCGTGTAAATGTTTATGCATGTTGTCAAACATTTTTTACGTACTTGTCAAAAAAAAATTTACGCACATTGTCGAATGTTTTTTTAAAAAGTTGTTGTGCAAAGGTATCAAACGTTAAACTACGAATAAAATAGAAATTCTCAATAATTATATAAGACAAATATAGCTTGTATTTTATAAAGAACGTTATGTAAGAATTAAGGAAAATAAAGCAAAAAAATAGATATTTTCGATAATTTTGTATTTTCTAATAAACATATAAGATAAATATAGCTTGCATTTTATAAAGAACATTATGTCATAACTAGGGAAAATAGAGCAAAAGAAAGTAGATATCATTTTCGATATTTTTGTATTTTCTATATTACGTAATACTTTTGATGTTTGAATTTAAAACCTAAGATATTTTTTCTCAATTTTAAATATAAAAAGTATAAAAGAGATGAAAGGAGAGAGATATTGTTATGTCAAATATATAAATGATGATGTGATGTGTTTTAAAGATAAGAGAAAAGGGATGTGACATTGAGACTAAAATACCCTTTTGAATTAAATTGATTATAGGTGATGTGTTAAAATTCGATTGGATGGAAGGAGTTCTCATGGTTCTCGCAACTGGTAGTGGTTTCTCCTTGAATCGAATCCTATTTATATATACATGTATGTTTGTATGTATATGTAAATAAGATCAAGATCAAGGAAAAACCACTTCGAGTTGTGAGAACTTAGAGAACTCGGCCTTCCCGTACGAGTTTTGCCTCCATTTTTTCATACCCATAGATTAAAATGTTTAAAAAGACTGCCGTAAAAAAATTAAAAAAAAATCAAAGTGGTGTTTTTCGGCCCCTTACAACAGCTGTAAAAAGCTGATAACATAAGCATGAAATCACTTTTTACAGCATTTACCAGCCATAAATGAAAGAAAAACTAGTTTTTTTTTTGAAAAGTTGTTGTTTTAGGATTTTTGGTAAAAAAAAAATTTTTTGAAAAAATCTTTCGTAAAGCTAAGGTTTTTTAAGTTATCACAACTCGTATAAGTTTTCATTTTACTCTAACCATATATAGATAGGAGGGTTTAAGAGAAAACTCTTTTTTATTCTGAAAACTCGAAAACTCCTATAAAAGCTTAAAAAACACGTAAAAAAATTTTTGTTAACATTTTTAAGATAAAAAACCTTTTTTTAATAAAAAAGTAGTATTACTCATGTGAACACTACAAAAAAACAAAACCCCCTATACCCACCCCTAATAACTTAAAAAATAAACCCGAAACCTAACCCATCAAAAATCTAAACCTCTCAACCCCAACCCCAACCCCACCCCCAAGACCTACCCGCCCACCCCATAACCTAAAACTAAAACCGAACCTAAACCCCGCAAAAACCTAGCATTAAAACCTAAACTGAACCTAAAAATCTAAGGCAAAGTAGTATTGCATATGTGTAATACTATAATAGTATTGAAAAAAGTACGGCACATTAAATCTTGTTTTTATGTCGAAAAAATATGCTCGAACGAAAGATAAAAAAAATATTTGTGATCTTCTGGTGAAACTTTTTAAAAAAATAATAACATACGAAGAAGATAGAAATATTATTGATAAGTTATATATATATATATATATTAATTTTGTCCCTCCTTCGTTGAAACTGCCCTTCTCTCCTAAATAAGGAGTTTTCAAGTTCAATTGTAACTATGGATTTTAATTGAACCCTCCTCTATATATGTAGGAAAGGGTTCAATTAAAAACGCATAGTCAATGAGAAAACTCCTTCTTAACAAAGTGAATGGGGCTTTCAATGAAGGATGGGAAACTGGAGAAAAATATATAAATCTTCAAACATTTTTGTATTCTTCATATGTTATTATTTTTTTTTTTAAAATGCACTATAAGATCACAAATTTTCTTATCTTTCATTCGAGTATATTCAAGCATATTTTTCGACACAAACAAAAGATTTAACATGTCGTTCTTTTTTCAATGTTACTATTATAGGATTGCACATATGCAATAGTACTTAGCCTTAAGGTTTAAGTTTTGGGTTTAGTTTAGCTTTTAGAGTTACGTTTTTTAGAGGTTTAGGTTTCGGGTTTAGTTTTTAGGTTTTTTGAGGGTGGGGGTTTAGGTTTTCGTGGGTTGGAGGTTTAGGTTTCAGATTTAATTTTTAGGTTTTTGGAGGGAGGGTGGGGTGGGGGGTCGGGCGATTTAGGTTTTAGGTAGTGTTGTATATGTGTAATAAAAATTAATTTATTTTATTTCTTTTTTTATTTTAAAAATGCTAGATTTATAGCAAAAAAATTTTAAAAAAATATTTGGTAGTTTTCTAAAAAGTTTTCAAGTTCTCATAATAAATAAAATTTTCTCTTGAACACTCCCCTATATATATATATATATGGTTGCGTGTTAGAGGGACCCGCTATCATTCCATCCGATTTGAGTCTGGAATTCCGGATGCTCACAAGCTAACATCCCCTCGGACGCTTTGCCATGCATGCTTTACATACATATATACTACATCATGCATTAGCTTTTGTTTTATTATTTACTGGCATTTTCAGGGGTAATTGTTCGAATCTAAACTATAGACCGGGTCAATAAATTCAACATAGTATATGTTATTTATATAAAAGATGTGTAAGTAGCATGTGCAATCCCTGATTTTCATAAGGTATGCATGCTCGGTCCTGAACATTTACCATCGTTAAATATTATTAACAACCTCTGGAAACTATCACCGAATACAGCTAGGAAAAGTTGTACAATCATTACATATTATGAACAACCTTTGTAAATTATTATTATTGTTATCGTGTACGAGTTGTACAATCATTACATATTATGAACAACCTTTGTAAAGTACGTTATCACATACAGTTATAAAAGAGGCAACTTTGATATATTCTCCTACAAACTAAATAATAAAATGACAGTGATATATAATTTAAAAACGTTATTTAACCCAAACAAAATTGATGGGTGTGGTAAATGAATAGTGTAAAAAGGTGATATAAATATATTTGGAAGTAGGGTTATTTTACGAGTCAGTCAAGTTGAGCCAAGCTGATTTCAGCTTGTTCTCGAAGTTAAATGAGCCGTGGTGAAATGTTAGGCAAACTCTACTAAAACTTAATATTTAAGTAACCACTGATATTAATATTAGCATAGTCTCAAGTGGGCTTATATACCTAATTATGTGGGATTATTTCCAAATTGTGTTAAAGATTTTAATTTGCAACATTAAAATGTGGGCTTGGTGAGCGAGCCAACGAGTGAGTGTATCTTGGCTCAAGCTGTGCTTGTTTACAATTGTGTCGGTTCAACTTGGCTTGTCTATAAATCAATTGATTTCAAGTTAGTTTTTCTCGAAAGAGTTAAGAGCCACAAGCTTTTCAAACAACCCTACGGGAAAGAAATGACATATATATTGTTTCAAAGATTGCGTTTATCTAAATATTTTTTGATATAATTTTTCAAATTATATGACATACCTCATACATATTTTGAGAAAACCGAGAAAAGACGAATTTAAAACAGCCAACATTTGGTCAAAAGAGGTTAAATGCACATTTACAAAGGGCCTTCTTCTCTTGCATCAAATCCTTGAAGTCCCTACCAAGACAGTGACAAGATGAAAGGGTTGTCACAATAAATTATTAAGGACAAACCATGTCAAAGAACCCCCCACCTCAAAGTCATATCTAGTACAATTCTCTCATATGTCAATCAAACCCTAAAGCAATTTCAGTTTTCCCAAAATAAACACCATAAAATCTAGTGAAAAATCGATGGTGTCGCCTGCTTCAAGCGAAAAAGAGACCCATCGGTCAAGGCTTGCTTCACAATCCTGTTGGAAAATGCAGATTGATTTTAGATACATTGTCACATGTAAGTTGTAAATGAGGATCACATCATGAACATTGCATTCATTGAATGAAATAAAAGATTCCTTAACACACGTTACATGTAGCTTTATAACAGTACATATATGTGTATTCTTTTTCCTTAGGTTAATGTGTTGGAAGCAAATTCTTAGGGCTCTAGTTAGATATTCCATGAGTATTGGGCGAAAAACGCGAAATTCATCTGGCTCAGATAGGTTCCGGTGATGGCATGATGTCGGCTTTCATCATATCGTGGTTGTGACCCATATTTTCAACAACAGGAAAAAAACTCGTTAAAGGGTCTGGGAGTCACAACTTTGAGGGCACCCCAATGCTCAAATCAGATGGGAACTCATTGTGAAAATCATAATATCATTTATGTATGTAATATGAAGAGCAATACGAAGCCGGTGGGACTAATCCTTAGGGGTCAGCCTAGGGGTGTTCAACGAATCGAATAATGAATTTGAATTAATCTAATCAAAGTATTTGAATATTTTTATTTTTATTTTTTACTTGGATTCATATTAGATTCGATTGACTGGATTCGAATTAGACTCAATTAGATTCGATTCAAATTTGAAATTCGCTTTGCTTCGTATTTGAAACTCGAATTTGCATTCAACCAAAATACTTCTCAATCTGTGAATAAATCGAATATAGAACTATAAAATCTATGAACTAAAATACTAAAAACTGGATATGGAACTTCAATTTTGGACAATATGTGAATTAAACCCTTGCACTCCTGAATATTGAACTTATGGACTTATGGGCTATTTATTATTGGGCTTGATGATGATATGGATAATGAACTTATGGAGTCGATTTAGATTTTGGTCCAAAATTAAAAGCTTTTTTTTCATTTGTGTGTGTATATATATAGAGAGAGAGAAATAAAAAAATATGTATAATCTGAATTTATTTTTTTTCGAATCAAGTTGAAAATTATAAATTCGTAGTCGATTCGAATTTGATTACTAGACTATTTTAAAACTGAATCCGAACCTTGATAATCGAATTCGAATCAATTTGAATTTTGAAATTTTCAAATCCGATTCGAATACCCCTAGGCCAGCCTAAACTTGGATTGGGCCTGACACGTTTAGTCCTGGTCCAATAACTATGGTATCTCATCACCAACAATGCAAAATTGGCATGTTTCTAGTTCCTGATTTCTAATTATATTTCATATTATTTAGTGTCAACATAATCAGATTTGGACAAACATGTAACAAGTTGTTTTATGAAATGGATGTCAATATACAAGTATTGTTACATAACTAAACTATCATTTAACTACAATTAAGTGATTATCTCATTCAGATACTATAATCAAGTTGTAATAGCTAGTTTGAACACACATCGTCCTATGAGGCTCCCATGACATTAAAGCAGAAAAAAGTTCAAATCCCAGAAAATATCACTCCGACTGTCCATGAAAAAGATGCCAAGTTTGACTTTTGATTCAACATAGTAGTAATATTTGCATGATTATATAGCGTCGAAATTTGACTATTAACTTGCAAGTTTTGACAAAACTCTTTTTGTTCAAACTAAGGACATGTGTTATGAAGGCCGGAGAGGGTGAGGAGGGTTGCATCCTCCACAAGGGGTGTGCTGTTTTCTTCCATCCTAACCTTCACATCAGATTTCTACCCTGCAATACTTTAAAATCATCTTTGTTTCGCGTGATGAATGGGACATCCACCCCCCCCCCCCCCCCCACACACACACACACCGTTCCCTTTCTCCTGCACTAGGGGCGTGGTGTTCCCTGTAATCCCCCTCCTTGTCACCACCACCGTACTTCAGGCTTAACACAACATATAAAAGTTTATTCTATCTCGACAAAATATATAAATTAGCTTTACCTCCAAATATTCAATCCAAATTGAAACTTTAAGTTGAAATGAGCTTACTCAAGTGGATGCAATGTTGATATTTTAGTATAATTGCATCTACTGGTGACCAAATGGATATAAGAATAAATATGATGCAATTTGCATTTTCATTCTTGTTATTCTCTTTGAATTATCTGATTGAATTTTCCTAAGTACCAACGAAATATTTCAATCTGAAAGCGATCTCAATACGATTCAGAGAGACATCCATGCCTATACAAGCTGTAAAACTACATTCAACGAGCCAACATCTTACTGGTGAGACCAATATTCCTTTATTAAAAAATAGGACTGAAACAGACTTTTTTTTTACAAATGCAACACAAAAAATTAAACTTTTCCAAATGTCAACTTCCAAGATATAATCAACAAAATTTCACATCAAAAGAAAAGAATCTCAGAAATTGATTTGAACTCTATTGTAAATGAAACAACCATGATATTATATGAAAGTGAAGAAAATTACAGATCTTTCCTTTAGTGTTCCTAAAAACTGGAAGTTTCAATATTGTATAAAAGGGAGATCAAATAACTAATTCTACTATGTGGGGTGTTTGGATGTGCATTTTGAAAGTGATTTTCCTTTCTTTCCAAAATCTGAATCATAAACAAAATATCCGAATCATAAACATGTTCACCAAACCACTTAAAACTGATAAAATAAAGGGATATTGGATTTTTAAATAACCTCAACATTCACCAATTGGCCGATAGCACTGTCAACTTTCGATTTGTACTACAATACTCCCAACTTTCAACTTATTTTCCTCTTGCACTCTCTAACTAATTGAACCCTAACCCAGTTAGCTGATGTCAGCTGCCACGCCATCAAAAATGTCATGTCAGTTGTCACACGTCATAAAAAATGACACGTCAGCAGCCACATCAGCTGCCACGCCACAAAAAAAATGCAACATCAACTGCCACATCAAGTGCCATGTCAACAAAAAAGCCACGTCACCTAACAAAGTGCCACATCGGCAAAAAAACTAATTGGGATAAGGTTCAATTAGATAGGGAGTGTCAGATGAAAATAAGTTGAAAGTTGGGAGTGTTGTGGTACAAAGCGGAAATTGGGAGTGCTATCGACCAATTGGTAAAAGTTATGGTTATTTAAATCTAATATCCTTAAAATAAACTACTCAAGATCCAAACACGCCCTAATTGGTATTTCGAAAATCTTATTATTTCGACCCTGCATATTTACAAAATCAGAATCATAAACAATTTCTCACACCCACTTAAAACTGATAAAATTGCTACATAAAGTCACAGTAATCATTTTATATGCACAAGCACATCCAAACACTTCATAATAGGTCTTCCATAAAAAGAGCTCTAAAAAAATTAGCTGCAAAACATATGCATATGCTTATATGCATACCATCAGCATCATTTTATTATAAAACATTAGATTATTACTGAAATAATACATCTATGGAATCACATTCGACACATTAGTTACCTACAAAAGATATAAAGATTTTTTTGACAGAAAGTGTTTCGGGTCAATGCAACCCAAAATTACTCCTTTTGACCTGATCATAAGTTGACCCATTACACTATCTGCCCATTTGCCAACTCTAATCTTGATAATGTATTCAACTCAACGATAAAGCTGATTAGACATCAATTTTTTCACAAAATACTTATAAATATGACTCGTAAACAATATAAAGCAAGGGCAATGATGCAATTGTAAAAGAAAAACAAAATCCCTTATAAGAGAATTCAAAAGAACTGGATTGATAAATAATATTTGTGTGTGTGTTGAATAACCGAAAACCAGATCTCTTTATATAGAGAGGTTAGAATGAAAAAGATGGTGATAAAGCTAACCAACTAAATGAACTAATGATAGAGCTAACCACTTAATGATATTAATAAAACCTCAACAACTATTCCAAATAATGACTAACAAACAAACGTAAAGATAAATGCTAAATCAAATAATGAGAATAATAATAACTAGGATAGATGATAAACTCGGTTAAAACCTTCCATAAAACACCTAAAGATCAACGGAAAACACTGAGATTATTTAAATTGCGTGATGGGAAAGGCAAGTGTTTACTACTTAGTCATCACAAAAGAGATGAATTGAATCTTAAATTGTTACTTTAACCGCACGTATGGCCTTCTTTATCATAAATAATTGTGTAATTAGAGCTGCTTATGTCCCTAAAATAGCAGAACTTATTGTCACCATAATTATACATCTGTTGTGTACTCCCCAATCCACGCACCACCAAATTTCCCTTCACAAGCATTAATCCCTGACCCTTTTGTAAGTTTCCAAGAACACTTGATGACGAATTAGAACCCGAAGTAACGATCTTTTTCTCGTTAAAACCCAAAGTAATATCCGCCACCTGAGCAAAACTTCCATTTCCTTTGTCTTCTGTATCCGTGTTCATGTAAAACGAAAACGATTTTAAAGATTGTTTCAAATTAACAGAAGATGCCTTGTTCGTAGACACACTGTCGTTAAACTCTATTATTTGATCAACAATTTGTAAACCCCCGGCGTTTGCCATCACCATGATATTACTGTAGTTTAACTCTTGAGTTGATTCGGTTACTATCTTACCGAAAGAAGATTGTACCCACCCGGTTGACTTTATCGACCGCGTGACCTTCTTAACAAATGTTCCGTTCAAACCCGTGTAGTTAGAGACCCGAGAAACATGAAGGGGCGAAACGTTTTGTGTCAAGACCTTCCCACGTGTCTTCTTACTCTTTTTATCTAACCATACATGTAAATTTGCATCAATGTACCAAACATTTAGCGCGTTTGTCATGCTAAAACTAAACTCATGGGATTTCCCGTTTAATATTGTTCCTTAAAACGGGGTTATTTCAATATCATACGTAGGAAGATCAAACGACCCGATGCCAGTAATCGGTCTCCACAACAACGCGTTAACACACCCCGTGTAAACTACCGTAAAAGGCCAAATCGCACCAACTACACCACCATCTAAACTCACCACAACCTCCCTAAACGGTCCATTACCCGCGAAACCAGTCAAACTATTTTCCAAAATATACTCATTCGGAACATTAGTGGGCCAAAACTCATCATTTTCATGAGACGAAACGTATACTTCAAGAACAGCTTTATATGCATTTTGGGGAATCACAAACTGTTTCGACTCCACATCAGTCGAATTCTCGACTTTAAACCATAACCCGTCGTTCAACGGTAAGTTTCTCGAAATGGGTATGATCAAATTCGCCCATTGATCACCCAAACCATTCGAATTAACCGGTAACTTCCTCATTTTCTTAACCTTAACAGGGTAAAAATGAATACTAACATTAACATGGTACACACCAGTATAAGTACTATCAACAAGATTCCCTAAATAAACAGCAAGTGTTTGATTAGTCCTAAGTAAAGAGTAATACCTAGTAATGTCTTTCTTCACTGTCCATTCAATCCCGGTTGGTCTCGGCTCAGCGGTGCAGCTTCGCAGCCGATCGACCCCGCCAAGCCACACCCCGAAAATCCGATCAAATTGTCTACCTTTACAAGTAGCAGCCCATTCAAGAACAATCTTGTCAAAGTTATGTGAAGGGCAGTTTGATGGTGGTGTGTATTGGGCCGAAACCGGTGGGCGGCCGTAGGTGTAGCCGAAATCATGAGATAGAACATGGGATGAACATGGTTTTGTGTTTGGGAGTTGAATTGGTTTTGTTACTTCAAAGTAAGTGGTGGGTGCGGTGTGGTGGGTGGTGGTGGTGAGGTGTGGGCGGAATGTGGTGGTGGAGGTGAAGGGGAGGAGAGAGAGGAGGAGGGGGAGGAGAGAGAAGACGGTGGAAGCCATGAATGTGAAGGTAATTGAGAAGGTGTGAGATTGTGAGTCTTGTAGGGGTCGACAGGGGAGAAAACAATGTGTTAAGGTTGGAGTGTAGTGTTGTCTTTATGTTGGGGTTTCAGATTTTAGTGCTAAAAAGGTCGTTAAGATCATCAACAATGTTACTGGTGGTTTGGATTATTATGGTTCGAATATTATTATAATCATTAGTCATTAATACTCACATATTAAGATGTTTTAAATATATTTTGTTTTTCTACTTTTTTTTTAATTCGGTTAAAGTAATCTTTAAGATATAGAATAGTAAGATCCTTACTTCCAATTGGTTGTTGAGTTATTCCGTTATTCGAATATTTAATTTTATCGTGATTTCGAATTTGAATAAACATAATTTTTATCATTAAAAAATATTCATAACTCGTAAACAAATATTTGAATTGGTTTAAAAATTTGAAAACCAAATTCAAATTAGTAATTCAAATTTAGATTTTCTATAGTTTAAAAAAACCCATGTTTTATAATACCCCTTTAGAAGTGACAAGTTATAATGATAAAGAGAAGATTCAAATCCTATTAAATGCAAGTATTAAAATAAATGCAAGTATTAAAATAAATTAGAAGTAGCTTAGTTTGTCATTCAAAAATAAATACAAACGTATTCAAAGATAGATTAGTTTGCCTTAAAAAAAAAGAAAAAAAACATAACCCTTTGGAAGCTCTTTAAAGTAAAGATTTGGCGTCGGGTACCGATATCGTATTTTTCTATACCGAATTACTTTCGGAACCGTACCATACCAAACATTTTTTTAGCAATACCCATATTTAACAAATTTCGATACCGGTACCGAGCTTATCCCTAGTTTAAAGAATGGATAGAGAAGTTATTTATGAATATATTTTAGTTTTACATACTTGTACTCCGTGAGAGCAAGTGCTTTTTCAACCGGTATAAAGTGTAATGGCCAGATATAAAGGTGATTTTCCTTTCCATCAACATTTCACAAATTTAAAGGTGTATTAAATAAATTACAAGGAAACAAAACAAGAAACCGAAAATAGAAACACATCAATTTAATCTTGAAAGTTGACCAGAATCACCATTCAGAAAGAAAATTTCTAAAGGTTTATAAGAACTTGAAGATGATGCAGCAAAAGTCGATCCGAATCTGTATGTCGGTTGCAGTATTCTACTTCCTTTCGGACATGGTACTGTCAATATCCTCGGGCCAGTCCTCATCTGCCAAATCTGCAACGTTTATAGATTTTATTAGTCAAAACAGGTCAAAAAAGAACCATAGGGTTGATAAAATGTTACCTCAACTATGCCCTTTCGAGGGGCGTGAATGGCGAGACATAAGCAGTAATCATTCTTTACAAGTTCATGAGAATCTTTATTTACAAGCCTTTCAACGAAAAGACAGCTAGCATCCCGATATCCCTGAAGTTTGGGTTTCAAACATAATAATTATAAACAGACAAAAAAAGTGGCAGGTGTGTGTTTATGAATTAAGAAGAATACCTTCCATAAGCGTACGACCACAAGGGCACGAGTGTCTAATAGCATAATACGACCTAGTGAGTCTGTTATTGCCGCTAAAGTCCCGCTAGGGGATAAGGTTAGTTTCTCTCCCTTTCTAGGGTGATCTTTCAAACATGTAAGGGGTAAAGCTGCAAAATTTGAGAAAAACTTGAAGTTATTATGTGGAAATTAGATCATTTTACTGATTAGTTACTTGTTTATTTTATTTTTTTACAAAGAGTAAAGTACACGGATAGTCCCTGAGTTTTTCCAAAATGTTGGATTTGGTACCTAGGTTTCTAAAAGTACACGGATGGTCCCTGTGGTTTGCACTTTGTAACGTATTTAGTCACCAGCCAACAAATCTAAAGGTTTTAGGGAATCTAAGTTAGGAACTAAATGTGTTATAAAATGCAAACCTTAGAGACCATCCACGTACTTTTGGCAAAAGTTGAGGACTAAATGTGTTACAAAGTGCAAACCACCGGGACCATCTGCGTAATTTTTAAAAAGCTAAGACCATATTCAAAACTTAGAAAACTACAGGGACTATATGTGTAATTTACTAAAAAACATAATTATTTATTTATTATTATTATTATTATTATTATTATTATTATTATTAATTTTTATATAAATCATTATGAAATTTAGAATAAACTAGACCTCGAGCAAATGGTTGTGGTTTAGGTTCGGGCTTTTTTGTCGGTTGTTGGGTCCTCCATACCAATTTGGAGAAAGAGGCTATGGTTGAAAATGTTGCAGGTACAACCTTTGATAAAAGAGCTCCAACAAAGGATCTGCTTCGATCTTCAGAAAGCCTTCATAAAAAATAAATAAATAAAAAGTAGTAAATCACTAGTGAAGGTGGTTTATTACATACTAATTATGAAAAAGAAGAAGATGCTTGCTAGCAACCTGAACGCTGAAATCGCAGCATCAGCTCCAATAGTAACAGCACAATAATATCGATCACTTGACTGCTCAACAATAAAAGCAGCTGAATTCAAATACCAGAATACTACCTTCAGATACTCCCCAAATCTCGTTACATAAACATAAGACATTTTCGACGTACATTATATATACAGGTCCTTCAAACATTATATTCGATTTATCACATATAGCTTGTTTTATTACAACTATTCATCTTATCCTCACTAAGAGAGCTGAGATAAGAAATTGATTATTTTAGTAAATGGAAAATTAGCTTTTTTTAAGTAAAATGCCGTTTTCGTCCCTGAGGTTTGGCCAGTTTTGCGACTTTCGTCCAAAGGTTTGTTTTTTCGCATTTAAATCCAAAAGGCTTGAAATCTTGCCATTTTCATCCGGCTCGTTAACTCCATCCAATTTTCTTCGTTAATTCAGGGGCATTTTCGTCTTTTTTTGTTAACTTAAAAAGCAATTCGGTCTTTGAATACTTGTATGTTATGCGAAATGCTTTTACATTAAGTGTAAAAGACTAAATTGCCCTTTAAGTTAACAAAAAATCGAAAATACCCCTAACTTAACGGAGAAAAATGGATGGAGTTAATGAGCCAGATGAAAATGGCAAGATTTCAAACCTTTTGGATCTAGATGCTAAAAAACAAACCTTTGTACGAAAGTTGCAAAACTGGCCAAACCTTAGGCACGAAAATGGCATGTTACTCATTTTTTAACAGGAATGTAAAATTAGTTAACTATCCCCAACTTGTAGTAAAATACCAAAACCGCCCCTCTATACCTGTAGTTCCAGAAGAGGTGGTGGCATGACACCAGTAACTGCAGCATCAACACATGAACCATATTTATTAACATTCCAACATTGGTAAGGAATAAGGGAGGATGAAGCTTCATATTCTTCTGAGCCTTTATCTATTGATGATTGATTCCAAAACCGATTTTGAGTTTCTTGATACCATTTCTGCAGTACCCTCTGCACACCAGAATTATGTTTGCCTGATTGTTATTAAGCATTTAAACGTATATTAAAAGACAATGGAATTGATCCTAAAAGATTATATGACATGCCTGGATGTCAGATCCATCAAAACGAGCAATTATGCCTGGTATAACAACACACACTTCCTCAGATGATGATGTGTCTTCTGTAATATCTCGCTTGGTCCCACGCACTCTTAACCTTAGAATCTTTCCAGGATATACAAGCTACAAGAACAAATTAGAATGTATTTCAATGATAATCTATAAACAGCCAAATCTTGAAAATTTCCGGCAAAATTCAGGGCAAACTGGTCTGAAAAAACCATAAACAGCCTGGAACCAGCCTAAACTAGCCTTAAACAAGCCTAAAACACGTCTAAAAACCCTAAAAATTGTATTTTTATGCTATGCGCCTCACTTGCTTTTTTAACACTTTGCGTCTTTGATAACATAGAGTGATATAATACAAATATAAAATCTTGAACATATCATGAGCTATTGAACTTCATACTGAAACTTGCATGTTAACAAAAACAATGTTTTACAGAACACAAATTGTGAAATATTAAACTGATCATCTCAATATGAAGTTGCAATTATCTGTTTAGATCATAACATTTGTTAAAAACCCTGATATGATTAGATTATTAGGGCTCAAAAAATTCAATTTCAGGAAAACATGTAAGAAATCACTACAACACAAAGCACTGAAATTCGGATAATTTATGTCGAGGATATACAAACAAATAACAAACATTCTGAGGTGAGTTAACTATATGACAAAGAGATGTGTTTCATACCGCAATCAAGAAAACTACTTGTGAAACAAAATATAAAGTCATACGAGTACTTGGTAGCAAATTCATCGATGAAGGCTGCATATTTTCCTATTTATAGGATTTCTTCACTTCAGTTTACAAGATTTCTTTATATCACATTTAGATTAATGAGGTCCTTGGCTACACAAATTTCTGTATACCCTTCATTATCCATGTTATTATTCCTTCTGATGCTACCATCACTTTATACTATCCACTTCTAAATAAATAATCATCTTGTCTTTTCCAATAATATGCCATTGTTTCTCTTGTCATTTTGAATTAAAATCCCTTCTTCTACTAACACTCTAAAACATTTTGAACATTAGTATATAATACATATATACAATCTTTAACATATCATGAGTTTCATATTAAAATTTGAATGTTTACAAAATACAAAGTGTGATTTCTAAGTGATTATCTCAACATGAAGTTACAATAATCTGTTTAAATTATACTGCATGCTAAAACCCTGGAATGATTCTAACCTATGACCTATGTTGTCAAGGCTCAAGGTCTCACCTAAGCGTGCCTAGGCCCTCTTTTCAGGCCCAGCACAACCTTCTCGCTTCGCTACCAAAACCCCACTTTCAGGCCTCACACACAATTTTCAGGCCAAGTTCGGACAATATCCCGGCCATGTGAACAGGTCTGAAACAATAATACCAACCCTAAACAAGCTTGGCATCAACCTAAACTAGACTTAAAGAAGCCTAAAACATGTCTAAAACACCTAAAAACTGTATTTTTATACTATTACTTTGGGAAAATAATCTAATTAACATATATGATTCTAACTATTACAATAAACCAAATCAAATAATAACATAGATAATCTAAATTATCTAACTAACAATACCTGTTTGTGAATAAGATCACCACCAAGTGAGTAAATCCACAAATACCCACAAGATGTTCCAACAGCAATAACCCGAATATCTTCAAACACCAACCACTCAAGTGCAGACACATACTCCGCTTCAATCGGGGACAGATTGGGTCGGATCTTGACCCGAAAAGAAGCAGGGGCGGAAGCGTGAGACCACTCAAGAACAAGGAGGAAGTAATGATTCGCGATTGCGAGAGAATCTGTGTCGAATGCGCAAAGAAGATTTGGGTTATCGAGCCAGCCTTCCTTTCCTGCACCCAGTTCGGTTAGATCGAGGTTGGCTATGGTTCCGAGATCTGTTAAGTGGGTTCTTCGAGCCATGGTTGTGTTGGGTTCTGGTTCGGTTTAGGGTTTGAATGTTAGATTACTTGTGCACATATTGAGAGAATGATGGAGGAATCGAAGGTGGATTTGATTGTTTAGGGAGGATGGATTTGTAATGAAGAAGCGTTTACAAACCTTCTCCAATAAACTCATGTCATAAAAATTTTTGGAAATTGTTTGAAAATCAACAAAATTTGTAAAATAGCCTTTAATTAAGTCGGCACCTAAATAGCCCACACCATGATAATTTGGCATCTCTAATAGTTTGCACTTCTATAACTCAACACATTCGTTGTCCACACTCCGATACCTGACACCTTCAGGGCTCACACTCTCATACGCTTATACCTCTACACTTCTATGGTTTTCAGTTATATACACAGACAGCTCAATAAACCACACATATAAGAGTCAATAGTTATCTAAACAAATGTAAAACTTAATGTCTATTTTGCTAGTTTTTTCTTTGACCAACTTGCCTATATTTTATAATTATTGCAAAATCTTGCTAAATTTATAATATATTTAAGATTTATAAATAAAAATAATGAAATTTGTTAAACAATTCGATTAAGTTGTGTTGTCAACCAACTTGCTAAGTTTAAAATATATTTAAGATTTGTAAATAAAAATAAATAAATTTTTTAAACTATTTGATTAAGTTGTGTTGTCAACCAAGAAATTAAAATTTGTTCAAGAATTTGGAACTTTATATTGTTGGTTTACTGTTAAGCTGTTTGTGATGACCGTGGAGGGAGTGGTTTCATAGCATTCTTAATGGAGTCTCTATCTTCATCTTTAATGTTCAGAGAATATAATCTATTTATTTCTTCGTTAGAATCTTCATCCCCAAAACTTAAAAGATTATACCTTAAAGCATTACAGTTTGTACCGCAGTTATGGAAAAATAGATATATAAATAGAGAATTAGATATGTCAATTTTTATTAGGTAACCAAAATTTAAAGATAAATTTAAAGAAATGTGAATTTTTAGAGGTTACGATGGAGATTTCAGTAGAAATGCTCTTAACTCCTTTTGCTGTACATATCTTTGTTTTGAAAGAAATGTTGACTTCTTTTGAATAAGAGAGTTTGAGAGAATTGTTTTCAAATTCAAAAACTTTAATTTTAACAAAATATGTTACGTCTTGAATTGCTGTAAAGAATAAAATTTAGATTCTGATTTCAACTAGAAAAACAAATTGTATGACAGGAATTTAGTGAATTCAAATATGAATTGCACCCATAACATATTTTTTGTTCCAGTCCCTAATAATTTGAGGAACCGAAATTATAAGGAATAGAATTTATATTCCAATTTCAATGAGAAAAACAAATTCTAAAAAAGGAATTCAATGAATTAAAAAATGAAGTGCACTCATAAGCTATTTGGTTCATAAAATGCGTGGAAATTGTATCCAAATTCTAAATGTTAACATGCTTGATTAGAGAATGAATGAAAATGAATCTTAAATTCCCTCAAGTTCCTTCCTGGTAAATAAGTTCAACATTTCTTTCATATACAATGAATCAAACCAAGGAATTGGAATTTTTATTCTTTCACCACCTTCCCTACCCTTAAGTGTTAAGTTTGATTTCATGCCTAATATTTGATCATATTAACTAGTTGAGCGCAAAGTTCAAAATCTTAACATATTCTATTATGACGTTTCAAATTTTTAATCATTTTCGTCCAATTCATTAACTTTGTCAGAACTCTCTTTGGTTTCAAATAGAGGAATGTTGGTCATTTCATTTAAAACTAAGATACAAATCTAACTAAATTAGTAAATTGGACTTGAAACGTCATGATATGATATGTTAAGATTTTTGACTTTGGGCTTAAGTATTAAATATGACCAAACACCAAGAATGAAAACCAAACTTAACTTTTACCCTTGCAATTGTCGCCCCTGCCATTGCAACAATCAACACACTCGTTGTCGTTCTAACTGACGCCGCCCCACCATTACCACTTTTGTCTTCACCGCCAACGCCATCACGACATTCCAACTTTAGAAATCTAACAAACACAACATGAATATTTTATAAACTAAATGAATTACAATATCTAAATTTTTTAACGAATTTCTATTTCTTTAAATTCCATTTCTTTTTTATATGAATGGTTTCCAATTCTTTCAATTTTTCAAAAGGTGAACTAAATGGGACTTGAGTTTTTTTTTTCAAAGTACTTAACGTCAATAAAAAATTTGAATATTATGTAAGAAACTCATCTCTTACATAATAGTCCAGCTTATCTCTTGTTTCACCAGTTGCAAACATGTTCCAACAAAACTCTCCCCTTTCTAAAACCCTAAACCCCTATTTCTCCACCTTCACACCTTATCCCCTAACCAAAATCTCCAACCCTCTTTACAAACCCATAATCCCAATTCATTCATCTCCCAAAATCCCCAAATACCCATCAACAAAATCACTTTTTTCACCCAAAAACCCATCATGCAGACCAAGTGTTCGATCATATGCCGGCCGCAGCAAGAAAAAAGAAGGGGGCACCTCAACCGGTCGCATCGAAGGAAATGCAGAGTTACGCAGAGAAGCGAAGCGAAACGCTCGAAGAAAGAGCAAAAAACTCGCTGAAAATCTGTTTTACAGGCTGAAGAACCCTCATGGTAATTACCCTAATAACTTTACAGAAGAAGAGTTGCAGATGATTGGGTTGGGGTATGATAGAATGGTTCAGTTTATGGAGAAAGATGACCCTAATCTTAAGCACCCTTATGATTGGTACAAGTACGGTGAATTCGGGCCGTATTCGTGGCGCGGTGTGGTGTTAGGAGAGCCGATTCGTGGGCGCTTTTCGGACGAGAATGTGACTTTGATTGGTGAAGTTAGGGATCAAGAAGAGTGGGAAAAGATTGAGCAGTTTGAAATGAGTCAGGATTTTGGTCAGAGGTTGGAGTCAATGGATAAGAGTGTTGGGTTTCGGTACTTTTGGGTGTTTGTTAGGCACCCGAAATGGCGAGTTTCGGATCTTCCGTGGGAGCAATGGACTTTAGTTAGTGAAGTTGTGGTTGAAGCTGGAAAACAGCGGTTAGATAAGTGGAATTTGATGGGTAGGCTTGGGAATAGAACGAGATCGTTGATTACGAAATGTGCAGCGTGGATGAGACCCGATATTATATACGTGAAGAGACCGGTTTATCAGTGTCGGTTTGAGCCGCAAGATGAGTTTTTCAAGTCGATGGCGCCTTTGCTTGATCCGGAAACTGAGCGGGATTTTATGTGTCAGTTGGAAAGCGATGACGGTGGGGTGGAAACGTGTACGTATTTCGGTGGGTTGTGTAAGATTTTAGGGGTGAACCAGAAAGCGTTTGTGGATGATGTGGTCAAGGCGTTTGAGAAAGCGAGTGATGGGAAGAAGTCGAAGTGTTTGGAGTTTTTGCTCGGGCATCATCCGATTGAATTGCTTCATCCGTATACGAAGGAGTGGAAGGCTAAGTTGGAGGAAATGGAGTTTGGTTGCGATGCTCCGGATGAGAACGATGGTGACGGTTCGAATCTTGAAGTTTTAGATTGGATTGAAGATGACGAAGAAGATGATGATATCGTGATTGATGCGGAACTTGACGACGTAGAAACAAAAGACGACGACGATGATGGTGACGGTGATGATGATGGTGATGGTGATGGTTTAGATGAAGATGAGAAGTATTGGGAAGAGGAGTTCCAGAAGGCGGTAAACAGCAATGAAGAAATGGAAGTTGTGGCAAGAAGAAGTTTGAAAATGACGACGAAGTTGTATGAGAAGCACGCACAGAAGATGGAAGAGAAGCGAATGGAGGAGGAGAATGAAGAGGGTGAAATGGCAATGAGGCGCGGTCGGGCTAAGGTAACCCAAGAGGAATGGAAGCAACTCGGGTATGGCCCGAGGATGAAGAAGATCAAGAAAAGTAGGATTCCACCGGGTCAGTTCATGAGAGCCGCGGTGAGGCCCTTTTTGTACAAGAATCTTGTTAAAGAGATTGTATTGACTCGGCACGCGATCATAGAGGGTGAGATTGGTGGTGGTAAGAAGAAATGAAGTCTTCTAAGACTGCATCATTAAGAATGTAAAATCTTGAAATGCTTGCTGCTCTGTACTACTGTAATGTCACTTATTTATGAAAACAAGCTCATCTTGAGTTAAAATATGTGTAATCGGACGGTTTTGAAAAACTTCTAGGTTGTCTTGCTAACTATGAATTCAGATAACCACAAATCAAACCGCTCGGGTTGGTTGGGTCAACTGGACTGACTAAATAAGTTCAGTTTGACAGTTTGGTCATTTTAACTAGTTCAAAAAATATTCAAAACCATTTTGACCCATTGCCTAACCCGAACTGATCCATATCGATTAGCATTTCAGATTTAAATTGTTGTTCATGATGCACCACATTCCAGGTTGTGGCTTTGCGAAAAGCGTCATGTGGCGTTTACTTACAGCACAAGCAATGAAAACCTGCATGGGCATTTCTCTGTTCAGATTAATTTAAGCAAACTGTTGGGAAATTGGTGGAAGTTATGCAGGCAAACAGATTGACCGACCACCCAAATTGGGACATTTTACAATACCTGCAGCATCAAGCATGTTTCTCCACATGGTTTAAGGCTTTCATCGGCAGACACAAACTCCTATAAAGCTAATGAATGACAAATACGTTAACAGATGTTTCCCTGATCGGTTTCATACACAATGATATGGTTAAGATTTCCAGTCAGACACGAAGTTCTTATTGATTTCATATGCCCCATACTCGTTAGCATATTCACCGCTATATACAAAATCCTAATTGGTTTCATACTTCCCAAACTCGTTAGAAGGTTCACCGACAAACAAATAGTTGTCCCATAATGACATAGCTAACTAAGAGAATCCGAATAGACTTAAACGAATAAAATTGAATGATAAATGAATAATTATACTAACGCTTTATATACTGAGTTTTGACAGAATCTTACGTCGTGTCAAATAATTGACACACATAACAGGAATCTAACATCGTATCATATAATTGGCGCACATTACGAGAAATCTAACTTCAAGTTATATATTTTGTTAAATGTATAAAAAAACAAATATACGACTCGTATAACCTCATACGAGCCGTATAGAATCTCATATTTACCCATACGAGAAAGGCTATATGACTCATATAAAGATATACGAGTTGCATACGTGACATAAAGACATTGATGTGAACAAGACAGTCTGTTGGGTTAGGTGTCCATATACAACTTGTATACCCATGTACGATTCGTATAAGGCCATGTGTAGTCATAAAGCCCCTAGTGGGGCGTTATGCGACAAGTGGCAGATTGTGTAAGAGAGGGGCTTTATATAACTTGAGTGTGTAGTGGGGTTATATATGTATAGGGCTTTATATATATGTATGTATATATATGTGTGTGAGTAGGGAAAGAATTGTAACGCCGTGATGTATATAACGGAGAGGGAAAAAATTTACCCCATAGCGTCGGCTGTAATGGTGCAGCCAGGCGCTATGGTGTGCCATAGATGGCTTTAGCGTGATATAAAGCCCCACTACGGAGGGTCTAAAGGATGTCAAAATTAGGGGTGCTAGACGGGTCGTGTTCGCGGGTTGGCGGGTTCAACCCGGCCCGAACCCGAATATTTTACACGAATCCGAACCTAAAAATCGTATTATACACATGAACCCGAACACGACCCGTTCAACCCGATTTTTTTTTTGAAATTAGTATATTAAAATTAAAATTTACTTAAAAATCACAAATGTATATAACATAATTATATTTAAACTAGCGAGAAACCCGCACGATACGGCGGAGCAATAATTTTACAACACAGTACTCGTTTTCTATAAGATTCTCAATTCTCTCGTGGTATATTGTATGATACGTCTGCAAGTTTTTTTTATTAGTAAAATCAATGATTTATATGTCATTTCCTTACAAATTCAATTAAATAATAACAAACGCACGAATAAGAAAATTTCAGTCATAAGCATAGTAATTTAGAAATAAAAATCACAAAGTAACTTATATTTTTACATACAATGAAATTTTAATAACTAATTTTTTTTATGAAAAGAGCTTAGTTACGCCGTTTCTTGAATAACCAAAACAAAATGTTGGCGTTGTTTTTTTTTTCCGCTTATGCATGATAATCCCGCAACATCTACGATCGTGATCATTCTTATGGGGTGATATCTTAAATTATACGAGTTGTGGATTTATTGGGTTCGGACCGTAAAGGGTTGGCTCACTTGCATGACATGTTCGGGTTAGGTCGCAAATAAAGAGGTTATATGGTTAATTCACCAACTTGTTTAGAATGGAGTAATTCACAAACTTGTTTATAATAGAGTAAAAATAGATATAAGATACGAGTGTAACTCATAACTTGTCTATAAACATAGCCTACTTAAGTCATTTTATCACATCCAACTAACCAACCGGGCTACACAAGGCGTGTCTCTATGAGTTACAGGACTTGATATTTTGAGATAAATAAAAGTTCCGTTAATCTCAACCCACAGTCCGGGCCGTGTCTAAACTCTAAAGGTACACAAAGTCACATTGTGCGTTTAGTTAAGCTATAAAAAATACATTGCTTAATTAAAATGAAAACTGAGATTTTATAATTCAATTTACTTTTACTTTAGAAAATAAACCCAAAAAGTGAAATTAGTGAAATGTTCATCTTAGGAAAGTAAAAAAATATTATAACCCACAAAAAAGTATGAATAGAATTACAACACCAAAGTCAAAAGTCAAAACATATGTGAACTAAAAAGTCAAATTTCTTAGTATTATTCTTCTGCAGTAGATCCGGAGTTTCACTTACTAATATCCACAATACAAATTTGTAATTGGGATTATTGGATTTTAATAATTTTAAGTTTCACCTGTTATACCGATAATAATCCCAACTTTCAAAATTCTCTCTAACGATCCCAACTTGTAAGAATTACCCATTGATCCTTTTATAACATATAAGAATTTGGCCTTCTCAACAGATTCAAGTGCACCTACAGCCTCCTTAATTGAATTTAGTGCACCTGCAGTTTGAAAAGGATCGATGTAGGCTAAATTCTTACAAGTTTTGATCGTTGGAGAGAATTTTTTGAGTTGGGATTATTATCGGCCAATAAGTGAAACTTATGATTATTAAAATCTCATAAACCTTGTAATTGTGACTAGTGTTCACAGACTTAACATGTCAAGGAGCCAGAAGAAAAAGAATAGTTAGAAAACTTATATGTTCGGTCGTAAATCAATCGCAAAGAGCCTTTTGCAATCGATTTTTGACCAAAATGCGGTGGCAACAACACGGATCCTGTATTGCCACTGCTTGTGACTGGAGATTATTTGTGACAAGTTTAGCGACCACTTTTGCAGTGGTGATTCTTGCGACCGGTTTGCGACTGTTAATTCTAGCACTTGTTTGTGACCGTTTGGTAACTCTTGCAACGGTTTTGTGACTGGTTTTTTTTTAATTTTCTATTTTTTTTTCTTGTTTTTTCACTTCAAGTTTAACTGTAAGTACCCAAATATTTATCCACAATCCACTAAAGTTTATGATTCCACTCTACAAGAAATCTTCTCTGTCGACTTTCCTGACGACTGGTCATCGGGAAAAGTTGTGTCACCACAGCTGTGATGCTAAAGGTCAGAATGTCATAGGGACTGAAGACCCTTTAACAACGACAAGTCGTCACTAAAGAGTCGTTGAAAATAAATGTTAAATACAACTTTTCTTGACGACAAGCTTTCCCGCTGAAGCTTGTCCCGACGACATGTCGTCGGGAAAGGTAAAACCAAAAGAAATAAGTATGTCTGAGCTTGCACCGACGAATTGTCGTCAGGAAGATTCCCTATACCCACGACATGGTGTCGTCAGGATAGACATGTCAGATAAGACTTCTTGTAGTGTGAATTCCAGTTCCCTATATTGCCACCATTTTTATGTCACAATCGGTCACGCATGCTCAGTTTTCTAGTAGTGTTACAAAAATGCGACAGGCCATGTAAGTCCGCGCTAGCAAACAGTTTGGGAACATAAGACGTAATGTTATAAGCTGTGTTATATGCCTGTAAGCTTGCGAAAATCAAAGTGAGCTTATATTCGTCTTTAATTGTTTTGGCATGGAGAGCATCTATGCTTATAAGCTGTGAACTGTTGGCCTTAATTGTGTGATCAAAGTTTGATTAGAAGTGCAAGGGTTGATTATGTATTGTTTAAAGATAGTTAGATGGCGGTTATAAAGTTCAGGGACTGAAAGTGGAGAATCAGAACTTGGTAACCACCACCCCAAGGGTTGCGAAATCCCTTGGGAGGCATCTATTCGCGATTGGCTGCGAGGAGAAGAGAAGGGATGCGACTATTGGATCCTAGAGACGCACCTATTCATGTTTAATCCATCCACATGTTCAAGAGACATGACTATTCGTGAAAGGACACGTCTCTACACTCGCACCCATTGAAGTCTATAAATAGTTTAGGTTTTTAGTTTGTATTGTACATCTTGTATCAATCACATTCAATTCTTTAGTTCTAATACAATTGCCTATTAAGGTTTTATCCCTCTCTTCTTGTTCTTTGTTAGTTTGTTATTTTTGTTCTTGATTGATGGGTTGAATGTCACACCCCGACTCGCAGCGGATTAAGAGTCAGGTATAATTTGGTTATCACCAAAGCTCATGATATTTATTAAATTCAAATTACATCTCAAATGTTCAAGTCAAATTCACACAATACAAGGAAAGGAAAATTAAATAAACAATCCAAAATTTAAACTGATTTATTCTTCTAGGCCGTCCTATAGGTTTCTTGCTTCAACTGGATCACCTGTATCATGTGTAAAAATGGGGGTTTTTGGGTCAACAAAAGTTGGCAAGTGAACCTTGTTAGAAAACATTTATTATTGATTTCTTGTTGTAATTAATATGGAAAATTTGTGCAATAATCATATATGAGCAAACGTAAATAAACATACAATGACAAACCACCTTGCATGAGTATATGGCATGAATGATAATGTATATGTTGGCAACGTCATGTTCCTCTCATAGGTAATGGGGAACGGACGGCCTATGATGATGTATGTGCGATCAAGGCTCAATCCAACGGAGCCGATCGTATGTTGGCAACGCCACGTTCCGCTCATAGGTAATGGGGAACGGTTCCGCTCATAGGTAATGGGGAACAGACGAGCCTATGATGATGTATGTACTGAAAATGATAAATTAAATCTAAACATTAACCACACAAACAATTGATACATATTGGATACACATTGATCATGAATATGATGGATGCACAAGTGTTTAAATGAAATAAATAAATAGCGACACATGATACACCTCAAAATGTGATTAAAACGGGGAATTGGTAGAGATTCACTCACATTGGGTGCGTTCATTTGATGATGTTTGAATGCGCACGAGTTTAGAGAGTTGATCGACGAGTAATAACTAACCTAAACAATAACGAAAATGTACGGTAAATAAGTGGATTTTATTAACAATTTTAATTGGATTTTTAGATTTATTTTTGTGAGTTTAAGGTCACTTTCTAACTTTGAAAATGTTATTTTTAAGTATTTTTAATTGATTTTTAAATAAAACAAATAAATAAAAAATAGAAAAAAATGTTGACTTTTTGGGTTGACCGTTGACTTTGACCGATGACCGGTTCGGACTTTGTGTATATATGCGCGGGGTGAGGCTCGAACTCGTGACCTCCCGTACGCGTGCACGCAGCTCTACCAACTGAGCTACGTGTCTAACCCGAAATATTTCTGTTTTTAATTATATTTATACACTATTTAATTGTATTCAGAAATCATTTATTTTAAAAAGGGTTTTAATTATGTCGGACCGGTGCACACAACAGGTCTCGAACCCGGGACCCGTTGTTTAGCGTTGCACACAGTCCACCGCTGGACTGTGTGTCTAACCTGGTTAATATACTGATTTTTATTAAACTTAACATCTTACAGCGAGTGATCCGGTTCGGTTTAAAAAGAACATTTTTATTTCAGAGAGAGATTTTGTCAGGGATCGAACTCGAGACGTGTGCTAATTGTTTGCACACAGTCCACCGCTGGAATGTGTGTCTAACCCGGTTTAATAACTTGTTTTAATTAATCTTATAAACATCGTCGACTTCGTCTTCTTCGTTCAAAGACTCAGACGACCGATATTCTTCTGTTCTTGATTAAATCGTTCATCGAACGTATTACTGGTTGAAATGTAAAGGATAAGAAGAGTTAAGGAATCGAATGTACCGATCAGACTGTATTTCTCAGAATTCCGGCAATGGTCGTCGGCTCTGATTTGTATATTCCGTCTGATTGAATCAATTAACAGTTTTGATCGATTAGTTGTGAAATTGGGTTACTAAACAAGGATTGACATAAGTTTTAAATGATTATACCGATTCACAGCGTGATTTTGGAAATTCCAGAGGTTTTCCGGCGAGTGCAGAATATTCCGGCTACGTCGTCTGGATTGATTCTGGTTGATGGATTGAAGTTAGTAATAGTCTAACAATGGATTGAAACCGAAAGAGTCGAGGTATTTACCGTTTTGTTGTAAGTCTCGGTTTTCCGGCGAAAGTCCGGCGATTGCAGAAAATCTCCGGCGAGTGAAATTGATTCGAGAAATGGTGCGATTTTGAGCGAAATGATTTCCAGAGACTTGGGTGTGTATTTATAGGGAAGAATCACGATGAATTGGGTCTGATTTTAGTCTTGATTCGTGGTCAGTTTTTCTCCGACGGTTATGACTGATGTCGCGGGATTAGACATCGGTTATAACCGATGTTGATGTTAATACATTCGTTAAGTCAAAGGAAACCGTCGATAATTGGCGAAATCGTCGGAATTTCCGGCGAGAGCGATTTGGGCGTGCTGATGACCGAATTTGATTTCGAGTTTCATTATATGTTTTAATTGTTTCGATATAACAACAAACAACACAAGTGGCAGAGTGGTTAATTCTTTGTTGGTTGAGTCTTCCGGCTGACCCGGGTTCGAAACCCGGCAGCCGGTTTTCTTTTTTATTTATTTTATTTTCACTTTTTATCAATTATAGTTTTTAAATTCTAAATTGTTTAACTATGTATTGTTTAAAATTAAAATAAATCATAAATACGTAACGAATTTATAACTTGATATTCGATTAATAAACGAAGCGGGTTTGGAAACCTGTTTTTCGATGGATGTTACATTGAATTCATGGTCTCCTAGGATCTATATTGGTATCAGAGCCAAGGCTCAAAGAATCATGATCATGTTTTCAATTCTTCAATCAAGGGAAGGGTTTTGCGATTCGGAAGAATCATCTGAGGGAAGGCAGGAAATCATCGGGCGAACCGATCATGTTGGTACGGGTCTGAATGGAGGAAAGTGCGGCCGGGCAGCGAAAGGGTCGAGTAAGTACGCGCAGGGGAAGCCATCCTTCATTCATGGAAATCACCAATTAAAAGTCTCCCAAGAAGTTGATCCCGGATTCACATACAGTTAAAGACATTGGGTTTAGAGATTGCCCAAGAAGGAGAAAAAGATACAAAGAAGGAAGGGAGGATAACATCACAAAGAACAATCGCAAGAGACGGTGTTTGCGTCGGAATCGCCTAAGGACTTGCAGGGTTGAAGATTGTTGATGGAATCATTGCGGGAACATAATGGTTTGCATAGTCATATGTAGACATGGATGAGGCCGCAAATTTTTTTTTCTTTCTCTGGTGTAGTGTGTGACGCATGAGAAAGACACCAGGATTATAGTTTGCCCAGGAAGAAGCATGCAAAGTTCAAGACTCAAACTTGGATCAACAATTAGGGGGGTGAATGTTGGCCTTAATTGTGTTATCAAAGTTTGATTAGAAGTGCAAGGGTTGATTATGTATTGTTTAAAGATAGTTAGATGGCGGTTATAAAGTTCAGGGACTGAAAGTGGCGAATCAGAACTTGGTAGCCACCACCCCAAGGGTTGTGAAATCCCTTGGGAGGCATCTATTCACGATTGGCTGCGAGGAGAAGAGAAGGGACACGACTATTGGATCCTAGAGACGCACCTACTCATGTTTAATCACATCCACATGTTCAAGAGACATGACTATTCGTGAAAGGACACGTCTCTACACTCGCACCCATTGAAGTCAATAAATAGTTTAGGTTTTTAGTTTATATTGTACATTTTGTATCAATCACATTCAATTCTTCAGTTCTAATACAATTGCCTATTAAGGTTTTATCCCTCTCTTCTTGTTCTTTGTTAGTTTGTTATTTTTGTTCTTGATTGATGGGTTGAATTCATGGTCTCCTGGGATCTATAAGAACTTGATATATCTCCCAGGTTTCCACGTGTGACACCATGAAGAAACTCAGCCAAGTGCGCGTTTTGTTGGTACCCGCATAAGGCATAGACGAGTCGGATGATTAACGAAGGCCTACAACCACCGATCCAAAGAGAGGAGTTCTCAAAGGTGGTTCCCCATGTTGGAGCCAAGAAAGAAGGCCCATCATGTTTGGCCAGTTGGGCTCGAGCAGTGATGTAATATTGATAGTGATTGATGTGTTTTTTGATTATGAGTTGGAGGTAGTCGGGATCGGTAGGGAAGTTAGTGAGTGCTTGGAGTAGTTCGTTGAGGTCGAGCCTTTGTTGAGCCATCCAGTTCTGATAGCATGACTGAAACTGTTGATGATTGGCCATGTCACATATATGTCACTGGCGGCTAGCTAGCTAGCTTATGGAACAAGTGCAGCATATATATAGTAATATAGAGTAAAAGGAAATGCACAGGTGGGGAGTAAAGACAAAATCGAATATCCAAAATGATTGCACAGGTTAATTTCTTGTAACAACTATTCCCAAGTGGGGTAGCAGACAAATTGTAACGTTATGGAACGATGCAGAAATGAGATATGCATTCCAATAATATCAAAATACATTAATAAATATGAATATCAGGAAACTAGTTATTATTGTGATAATAAAACTTTATATATTTCTCGGTGTTTATATACGAATATCAGGAAACTAGTTATTATGATAATAAAACTTTATATATTTCTCGGTGTTTATATACATATCTCTATACTAGTATGAAGAAAAGTAATATCAATAGTCATGTGATACAATGACTAGATTTAAACATTTTTTTGGGCGGGGGATGATTAGGAGTGGTCTAATCACCAAAGATCGATAATATTTTTCAAAGCTAATGGACTAAAATATACACTTCTAAAGATAAAATTAGGTAAGGGGATTGGGGGGATCCTTTTTGGCCCTATGAAAGCTCCGCCCCTAATGTGATAACCAAACTATATCATGTATTACTTTCATTCATATATGAAACATTAATCCATAAAATACTTGGTTTAAGTCGGGATGTTTTTTAACCCGCTTATCAGTGTCTAGTTGCTCCAAATACAAATGTACCAACTTTGGGTTTAGTTTCGTATCATTCGTCCTCACTTAAGTGAAGAACCTGGCCTCGAGTTTTTAAAATAAACAATGTCGTCTGACGATAAATGCTTATGCATATCATCCACATTGAATGTCTTGGATACATGTTGATATAGTATCTTGTAGACCAACAAAAAATGCATTATCGTTTCTCTTAAAAGAATCTTGTATTAGCCATGCCATCCGGAAACTACTCCTTGTGAAGGTAGGCTATTGTATCATTGATCCCCAGTGTCAAATGTATATTAGAACACTTATCTATTGTTGGTTTATACTTGGCATATGATCAAGAGTGTGGTTGACCACTTCTGTATGATCGTCTAATATTGTAAGTTGTGCTACTGAAGTTAAGTTATGTGCCAAAGAGAGCCAAGTATGTGTTGTCATTTCTGCTTCAGATACCCAAAGAAAATGAGTACTACAGAGTCCATTATATGTATGAAGTTTGTCAGCTGAAGGTATGCTTGTTGATGATACACAAGTGAAGAGTTGAAGTTCATGGGCCTTCGCACATGTTATGATTTTTTTAGCCTGTATGATGCATCCGAAGCATGATAAGTAAAAAAATATAGATACCTGACCAATGATTTGTGTATCTCATGGATGTAGGCGAAATTATTTTGTGACATTACTATACAGACTTAAGTGTGTAACACTCCCATAATAATGACTATTTTATGATTTTCTAGTAAAAATATAGGTAGGTAAGTAATACTCCATTTTCTTTTTTCTTGGCTTGATCTAAATTCACCCCCTAATTACTAATTATACCCCCTTTGAGAGGAAAAGTACCAGTTCCACACAGGCTCCACCGGTAAACATATGAGAGGAAGGAAGTGTATACTGTAATTAGGGGGTGTATTTAGTATCACCCCTTTTTTATCACGGGTCTGTCTCAACAAGCATAATGTGATGGTCCCTTGTCCTAACAAGGATCAGCCTTACATGCGCCAAAATAAGGTGATATGATGATAGACAAGTGTTTTTTAGTTGACCTTTGGAACTTTTCATAACGACGATCTGATGTATTAAATTAGTGGTTAGGGACAAATTTAAAGAGTATTGAAGCAGGCAAACTTAGAGACCACTAGCGTTGTCAATTAGCCGGTTTTTTGTGGAAAATATCAAACTTTTGGAACATATCCGATGTATAATAAGCTATCTTCCGTTTAATTACAAGTCTAGGCCATCGAGTTCAATTTTCAACAGAAAAGACGGCTTGTTATTTTCATTTGCTTCAATCTAGTTATATGTATTTGTTCCATGTTATAATTTTCAACTTTGTCCAGAACTAAAAGTAATGATAACATTTATGTTTGTTTAATTATAATAAAAAAATAAGGTTAAAACATAATAAATCATAGTGGTGGATCTAGAATTTCTTTATTAGAGGTTATCATAAGACTGTTTTCTCTAACAATTATTACTAGTGGGTCTAAATCATTTTTTTATAAAAATCTATCATATTATATATAAAAATCTAATAAATTCTCATAGTTGGGAACAAACCATGCTAAGTAGATTTTCTCTGATCTCCTTTTAAATATCCAAAGCAGCAAAGCTGTCTACCACTGGGCTTATACAAAAAGGAATAATTTACAAATAAAGAATATAAGAATTTAATATGTACATAACGATACTACAAGAATTGCAAAAATTATAAAGTTGTAATGTCTCCTCGCAAGCGAGATGGTGGTGGTCTAGGACTAACCAAGTTAATTGTGAGCGAGGAAGACTTTTGATAAAGATGTCAGCAATCTGATGCTTGGTCGGAATGAATCTGGTGTGTAGTTTTCCGAAAGCAAGTGACTCGGAGATAAAATGATAATCAAGAGCAATATGTTTAACTCGTTAATGTGAAACAAGGTTCTGTGTAAAAAAACATAGTACTACGATTATCACACATGATAGTTGCACGATCTGGCAAAAGAACATGTAGTTCCCAAATTAGGTGAGTGATCCATACAAATTCAGTAGCACTATTGGCCATTGCTCGGTACTTAGATTTACTACTCGAGCGAGAGATTGTAGGTTGTTTATTGGCACTCTAAGAGATAAGATTACCACCCAAGAAATAAGTAGTCATAAGTAGACCTTGGTGTCTCAAGGCATCTAGCCCAGTCAACATCAGCGTACTCAAGGATCGAAGTATGGGTGGGTTTTCTAGAGGTCAGACAAAGTGCCAAAGTTCTTTCAGGTAGTAGAGAATCCATTTGACCTTTAGGTAGTTAAAACGGTGGGAGCATGTAAAAATTGACCGAATTAGTTAACAACGTAGGAGATGTCTTGTCGAGTGATTGTCAATATTGAAGCGCACCAACAATCGAGCAATAATGTGTTAGGTCCGGAAATGGGTTACCTATAGTAACAAAAGAAACGTTTGTTCTAGTGGTGTAGAGTCCGGTTTAGCACCTAACATCTTAGTTCTCATAAGAATTTATTTAGCATATTTGGATTGATTTAAAAAGAGCCTATTAGTGTATAAGTGACTTCAAGCCCAAGAAAGTAGTTGAGCTCCCCCAGATCTTTGATAGAAAATTTGTTGTTGAGACGCTTAATGAAAGCCTTAAGAATGTAAGGTTGATTGCCTGTTAAGAATAAATCATCAACATATACTAATAAATACATGATGGATGCATCATGTTTGAACACTAAAAAAGAGATGTCAGCCCGATTGCATGAATAAGCGTTGTCAATCAAAAGACTACTCAGACGATGAAACCATACCCGTGGGGCCTATTTGAGCCGTTATAAATCTTTATTCAACTTGCATACATGACTAGAGAATCGTGGGTTAACAAAGCATGGTGGTTGCTCCATATAAACATATGCATTCAGATTGCCATGTAAGAAGAAATAATTGATTTCTAATTAATGTACTTGCCACTGATTGATAACAACTAGTTCTCAATGCAAGCCATTGTCTCTTTGACAACGGGCTAAACGTGTGAGAATAATCTAGGTCCGAAATTTGACTAAAGCCCTAGTCCACAAGCCAAGCCTTGTGGCGTTCAATGTGCCACTGGAGTGAAATTTGGTCACAACCCGACTCATGGTGGAAACATTAAGGTGGGACGAAGTAGATTGCTCGAGATTTCATAACATACTAATTGTGGCAATAATTTAGATAAACCATATTTCATTTGATTCTAACTAGAAATACATTGTCTTGGAAATCAAATACAACATGTTAGTCACATAAGCATGACGAAACAATTGGAAATACATAATGTTGATCCCAGATAAACAATGCTCTTTTAACATAATATGGCAAGTGATTCCAACAGATGTAAAAATAGTGTGTGGAAATAGAAATTGAACTTTCAAAAAACAATCACAGAATTTTCAAGTTTATATCACTTTGAAACAAAATGGTTTACAAGGTGATTGTGAGGTTATTGACTAGTACAAGCGAATACATGTGTAATTCTATGGTGAAAGGGCAACGGAGTTTTTGTAGTAAGTATTAAATGCTTGGCTTAACTCAACATCCTTTGCTAGTTTACTCTCTATTTATAGAGAGTCTTTAGCATGAATAAACATTTGTTTATTCATGCACTTACTCTGCATAAAGTAGCTTTTTGGCATATTCATTTAATCTATTGAGTTCAACTTGATACTTTGCAAATATAGCAGAGACTCATTTTTCAGACAAGTTAGCTTATCAGAAGTCTTGAGACTCAACTCATCAGAAAATCTGTTGAACAGATCACCAGATTTTCTAATAATCAGATTGTACCAGAAACTGATGATACTCATCAGAATTATTATCAGATCTGTCAGAATGCTCTTTTCTGATTGTCTTCATTTGTTTCTGATCCTTTTCTGATGAATGTTGATGATATGTTGTCTTTTTCTTTTGTCCAGTCGTGTTTCATCTTTCTGTTTGACCTTCATGAGTTTATCTTCAGCAGTTGATCTGATATATCATATTTTTCTTCACTACTTACATAAAAGTTTCCTAACAATTTCCCCCTAAGTATTGTAAGAAAAATAACATCTCAAACCGAAGAACATACTTAAAGAAACTTCAAAACCTCAAAATCCAAATAACAGACACAAACATTGTTTAGAATTTCAATAAAGCAAAAAAAGAGTTCTCATACAATCTTCAGTCCACTCTTGTAGAGATCTCCTTTCTACAGTTGTCTCTAGTATTCACTCAGCTTATGCCAGACCTTATACATCTTTTTTGTACCATCCTCTGGCTGTGATCCATTCATTTATGATGTCTTCGATTTCTTTCCTCAGCTTTTCCTTGTTTCTTCCTTTAGCCTTGAGTTGTTCCTATTTCTTATTCATGCAGTCTTTGATATAGTTGAGTGTTTGATTTGAGTACCTACATATTTCATTCACTTCGAACAGAGCCTTTTTATCCTCAAGATCCCTGAAAACAACAAATAATCCAAGTCTCTCAAAAATGACTCCTATTCTGGCTTTAGGTTCAAGCTCAGCTGGAACAGATGTGTCAGGAGGTGGTATTTGCCCTTTCTTGCTGTAATTAAAAACAATGCAAAGGTCAAAATCTGCTAGAGCTGCCCTTGAGTACATTTTCTGTCCTGCTTTTGTTAGGTTGTGGATAACCCATCTATTAATCTTTATATCTCCCTTTTCTTTATCAAAAATCTGCTTCAGCTTTGTTAAGTGCAAGGGATGAAGTTCCTCTCCAAGATCAGCATCCACAACTGTTGTTACTCTGCCATTAATCTGATCAGAGCATATTTGTTTTGCTCGTGAGTTCCCATTATCTTGTCTGCAGTGGACTGGGTGTCCACCTTGTGTACTCTAACTACTGGATTTGTAAGAGGCGGGTGAAGACTGGCCTTCCTCTTTTCAGCTTGTCTTCTCTTATTCTTGTGCTCATTAGGCTTAGAGGCATGTCAGCTTATCTTCTTCGTTATTCCAATAGTAATTTCTCAGATGATATTTAGGGAACATAATATTGTCTTGATCAATCTGTTGCACCAGAAATTCCTTTTCCTTTCCTTTTGGGTCTTTTCTGATTTCAACTCTTGGTTTCTTTGAAGAAGTAGAAGAGTCTTCCCACTTTTTCTTCTCTGCCTGGTTCAGCTATTCAATAAAAACAGTTTCTCCAGATGAGGTTATTTTTTGTTTTTCTTGTTGAGTACCTTTTGAAGAAGCACTTCCTAGTTTAGAGATTATCACAGGAGTGGCATCGAGTCTTTACATCATTTCTGACTTTGGCACCGCAGGTGGAGGCCCCATGGTGTAGGCCTAAATTGACTAAGAGGTGTTACTTTCTTTGTTTGTGTATGCTGGGTAGCTTCTTGTTCTTTCTGGTGTGAGGTCTCTTTGGGAATGGGAGTTCTGAGTTCATGAACATCAGTGTTTGCCAGTTTGGCAACATTTAGTTGTAGCCTCTTTACAAGTGATTGTACATCACTTAGCATTTGAGCATTCCTTCTTTCTTCTTCATGTATCTTCTTGAACTCCTCTATATTTCGATTCTGATGTGTAGCCCATTCTCTTGCCAATTTATCTAGAGCATCAGTCAGACTATTGTTACTGGCTCTTAAGCTATGAATCTCCTCTAGAATTTTACCAGAGCTCATGGAATCTCTTGTTTCCATAACTTTAGTTATCTTTGTCTTGATGTCTTTTATTTCTTCAAACATTTTCTCAAAATCTGCTGCAAGTTTGCTGTTGTCTGGTGCCTTCTCTAATTGTTGTAAGTTCTTCAGGACTTCGTTATTCTTTTCTGTTTGCTTTCTGATGGTTTCAATTGATTCTGATAGAACTTTCATATCAGACTTTTGGCTTCTGGTTTCTTCTATCAGCATATCCAGCTTTGCTTCAACAGGAGACTCTTCACAAACCTTGATGACATTGTCTAGCATGTTATCAAGCTGTTCTTTTTGAGATGATTGGTTTAGGGGCAACGGTGGAACAACAAATGTTCCTTCTCTCACACCAACAGAAGACACACTTGCTGCTGTTGTAAAGGATCAGGTTGGTCAAAAGACCAATCCTGCATACCTTTACCAGAAATGTGAAACTTATTCACATCCTGGATTTCTTCACTTCCTTGAATCATTCCTGAGAATGATTCTCTGTGAATTGTTGAGAAAAGCTCATTTTTCTCACCCAGGTTTCCTTGATCAGCAGGCTGATCTCCACCCGTTGCCGTCTCAGTCTCCTCCGCATTAAATGATTCAGAGGTACCACAGTGGAACTACTAATCTCTTTATTCACTGTTGTTGGTTTTCTATGCTGTACAATATAATCTCCTCTAACATATTTATCTGAATCAGAATCTGTTGAGTTTCTAACAGTAAATAAATCAGGATTAGTTTGAGCACCTGATTCAGCCATGTGTGAAGCCTCAGCATGATGTTGTTTTACTTCTGGATTTTGTTGCATTTGTTGATCGACCTCCATTGGTTCTGGTGAGAATCTAACGTCTTGATGCTGAATATCCTTTGTTTCATCAGCTTGTGGAGCCACTGATCCTTGATCATCATGATCTAGTGAAGAGCTGTTGTCATAAACTTCAGTATGCTCCAATCTTCTGTTCAGAATTACCACATTTTGTATCTTTAAGGTGGAGTCTTCAGCTATCAGGCTCATCATGCTTTCTAGTAGGTTGGGTACATCTCTGCTGGATTTCCATGCTAGTGTTGCACACCATGGTTTCATTACAGATGATTTCCAGATGTTATTTGATATAGGAAGTTCAACATTCCTTTCAACAAATGTTTTAGCTATGATGATTGACTAGAATCTGGGAAAAGGTAGACGAGAGACAATTTTGCCAGATTTGATTAGTACAAATCTTTTCATCAGTTTGAAGATTTTTGTTCCATAATCAATGTTGGTCGTAGTGATGAATCCATAGAACTATTATGTTAATCTCATCAGTGCCCCCAATTTTTGAAGTTAGGAACTTGGTTAGAGTTTCCATCATCACTTGCTAGAAGGCAGGTAAATCATTCCTTTTAAATTCCCTAATTAAGGAAATCTTTCTTGCGTATCGCATCAGATCATCAAGTTGTCCTAACAACTCCTCCTTCTTAGGTGCTTCGATGTAGTTGTCATTTATTGGAAGTTCCAAAGATTCCCTGATTCTTTGTGGAGTAATGGTAAAAGAGATGTTACCCCAGAGATGGGTTGTGACTTCATTCATACCAGTTTTGCTAAGTGTATTGACAAGCTGCTTCATAATTTTTTTGGTACTTCTTTGGTTTTTTACAGAGCTTGAGCAATAGGACATCTTAGCAGAAATTCGACCAAAATTTGCATTTTTCATCGTATTCCTCATGGTTTGTGTTCATCAATAGGTTTTCTTCCTTCATCGGTAGAAAGTCATCATCCCTGATGAATGGGACAGAGTGTTCAACAGCTGGGATATTGAGATTGACGAGGTTTGGTGCGACCATGGTGAGTTGAATTTTACGTTTCAAAAACTGTAAGGTATTTTGTGAGATTGGAGGTTGCAGGCTTGTTTCTCACGCTTTTAAGTGGGTATATATAGGGTTTGTGGGACAGAGGTCGTGGGTGTTGGATCGTGGGTGGTTAGTATTTAAGTTGGTTAATGACAAGTTAATGATGTTTTAACTTTATCCAAACCGTTTTTGAGAACTTTTGGTATATCCCCAATTTTGATGTATCTCCAATTTTGATATATCTTTTTGAAAGTTTTGAAGATAATTTTTGATTGATGAATACTAACGGCCAAGTTGTACCTGTTACCTCTGGTGGGACCCTGTTTCAGAGAGAATGTCCAGTAATATTTTTTTTCTAGAGTCTGACATTTTCCCCCTTTTTGAAAACAAAATTCAATCTGATGACATCATCAGAAATGTGTCTATATATCTGATGTAGATATTCAAAACATTTTAATCACTATTCTTATGAAAAAGTCATCAGAAATAAGAGTTCCCCCTTGATAGAGTGCGTTTTTCTTTTCTTTCTTCTTTTTTTTTTTGAGATGAGAGGTAATGAGTAGAGTTTCAGAGATATCACTTACACATGTTTTTCTGGTGGAAGTCCAAGTTTTTGTTCTTTTCTTCAAGGAACATTTTGCGAAAAACTTTTGAAACATAAGAGTCATGAGTATTATTTTCTAAAATTTCACACAGTTTTTATCTCTTATCATCGTTGTCATTCCTTTTTGAAGATTAACTGACCAGATTTTGGAGTTATTTAGGACTTTGTTTTATCATAAATTTTCTTTTTATATGTCAAAATATTTTCTTTCTGATAAACTTAAGTTCATTGACCTTTGTTTTAACTCCCTTTTTTTGTGACACGATATACCCTTGTACTTACAGTATGAGATCTAATAGAGTTTCTTCCCTTTTGTTTTTAAATTTTGACTTAAAGGACTATTTTGACCCCTCTTATGAAATGTTACCAGAAAAGTTCAAGGGTTTTGACTCTTTGATATGAGAATTCTTCAAAAAGTTTTACTAGAATTACATCAGATTTGACATAATTTTATAAGATCTTTTGGTGAATGTTTTTAGTTTTTACAGATCTGATAAGGTTCCCTCTTATAATTTTTCTTTTTAAACCTTTAGAACTTATTCCCTCTTCCTATTTTTTTAAAGATGCATTTATAGATAAATATTTATACCTAAAAAGGAAAGAAAGGAAAACTTATGGAAAAAAACATACAAAATATTTTACAAAAACAAATAAATAAACTAATCTTCATTGAAGATAAGTTGAGCAAAAATCCACAGATAGGTCACAACTTCGGAATGGTTAGAGGTTGTCATCAGGCTAGCATTGTGTATGTTTTCTTGAAGAATAACATGTGCTCTCGGGTACCAGTTTGGAACTACTGCGAAGTCCAGTTGATGTGTGATCACCCTCATTAAGAAACGAGGATAGATCAGAAATGGTCTAAGAGAGTTCAACTTCCCCTCGAAATCTTTCATGAGATATTTAGAAAAATTGCAGGGGACTTCTTGTACTATTGCATGTACCACCTCCATCAACCTGTATGAAACCTCATGAATGTTTGCTTCCTTTCTAGAGAAACATAATCCAAGTTGGGTGACCAAGAAGTGCCACGGTTAAATGAATCCGGATTTGTTGATCCCTTTGGACGATTCTCTGTGTAGTACCCCATTTTCTTCAGGGTCTGATCCAGAGTTTGGCGAGTGAAGAATGTGACGTCATTATTGTCATTGAGATGTAGAGCCTCTCTAATCATCTCCTCGCTCATGATGATATCTTTCCCCATCACTTGATAGTGGATCCAGACTTTTGTCCCTTGTAAGATGGTTCGTGCATTCCACCAAAACTCTTGCAGTAGACTTGGGTGGATCTAGATATATGCCGACAAGGCATATGCTAGGGGGGCTTTGCATCAACATATTGAGAACAACACCACAACCTTCCCATGCTGGTCCATCAAGGTTCCTCCAGACCCTCATGTTGTGAGTTTGGTAGAATGAAAGCGGGAAATGTGTGGCACTTAGTTTAGCCATTGTTAGGGTTTTTACAAAAGATAAGGTTGATAGGGATTTTGAACAAGAAGAAGGAGGATGACAATGACAGATGAGATGAAGTTAATCTTTAAGTGGTGGTTGCATATATAAGTGAAAGTGATAGTTTCACCATAAATGACATTTAATAACTTAAGATTTTCTTTCTTTTTAACTCCACTATCTTTTAATGCTTAAGATCCTCAGTTAGAAGCAAAGAGAATTATGTGAGATAAAAGTTTTCTGCACTAAATGTCTAAACGGCTATTTATGAGAAATTACAATCATTATCTTGCCCAGGTGTTCCCTTCTATCTCTCTAAGTGTGGATGACTAAGTTTTAAAGACTAATTGACAGTGTATTTGAGCAACAGATTTTGTTTAGAAAGTTTGCTTTATGACGTAATCAACCCTAAGACTCAGAGAATCGTAGTGGATTTTTTTTATTCTTTTGATTTTTGTAAAATGAGAAAATGAGCAAAAATAACAAGCAAAGATTTCGTAAGTCAAAATAATGTACATGTGATGATGTGCATGTATGGAATAATTTAAAGTAAGAAAGCTTAAATAGTAAATCATATCAGAGTTCTGATGATCTTGATGCATTCTGATCAATCACTAGAAATTCTGATGGATTTATGCAGCTTCTGATGAGGCATCAGAATTTCTTTCAAATTTTTGATGATTCACAATTTTGATCATCTTTTTGTGACAAAACATTTTCTGAGTTTCTTCATATTTTGTGTTGACCATACCCAATTTGCTGATCAAAAAGTTATGTCTCTTTTCATCAGAGATTTCGTAAAGATATCAACAATTTGTCTTTCTGTTGGAACAAAGTACATTTCAATGTTACCTTTTTCCACATGGTCTTTTATGAAGTGATATCTGACATCAATGTGTTTCGTTCTGGAATGATGCACCGGATTTTCTGTTATGGCAATAGCACTCTTTAAATCACATAATATTGGAATTTTTGTCAGATTTACTCCATAGTCCTTCAGCTGAGTTTGCATCCATAACACTTATGAACAACAGCTTGCTACTACAACATATTCTGATTCAGCTGTTGATGTGGAAACACAATTTTGTTTCTTGCTTGCCCAATAGACTAGCTTTTCTCACAACATTTGACAAGCACCAGATGTGCTTTTTCTATCAATTTTGCAACCTGCATAATCTGCATCTGTGTATGCTATTAGTTCCAAATTTATATCTTTTGGACACCATAAACCAAGGTCTGATGTGCCTTTTAGATACTTTAAAAACCCTTTTTACAGCTTTCAAATGGGACTCTTTAGGATTACATTAGTATCTAGCCCGAAAACATGTGGAGAACATTATATCTGGTCTGTTGGCCGTTAGATACAACAATGATCTTATCATTCCCCTGTAAGTTTTAATATCAACACTCTTGCCATCTGGATCAGAATCAAGTTTTTTTCTAGTTGCCATGGGAGTTTTTGAATTAGAGCAATTTTCTAGTGAATATTTTTTCAAAATTGTTCTAACATACTTTGATTGACTCAAAAATATGTCATCACTTCTTTGTTTGACTTGTAAGCCAAGAAAAAAGTTTAATTCACCCATCATGTTCATTTTAAGGATGGTTGTTAGTTTCTCAAACTTTTTGCAAAATTTTTCATTGATTGATCCAAAAATAATGTCATCAACATAGATTTGAACCAACAAAGTGTGACCCTTGTGAGTTTTCAGAAATAGAGTTGTGTCAATAGTACCTTTTGTGAAGCCTGAATTGTTTAAGAAATTTGAAAGAGTTTCATACCATGCTCTTGGAGCTTGCTTCGACCCATACAAGGCCTTTTTTAACTTATAAACATGTTTTGGGAATTTAGGGTCTACAAAGCCTTCTGGTTGTTGTACAAACACTTCTTCCTCAATCTTACCATTAAAAAATGCTGATTTTACGTCCATTTGATAAAGTTTGAAGTCTTTTGATGCAGCATAAGCAAGGAATATTCTTACAGCTTCCAATCTGGCAATTGGTGTAAAGGTTTCATCATAATCTATTCCTTCTTATTGACAATATCCCATCACTACCAATCATGCCTTGTTCCTTGTATGACCCTTTGTTCATCAAACTTGTTTCTAAATACCCATTTTGTTCCGATGACAGACTTGTGAGTTGGCTTGGGTACTAGATTCCATACTTGACTCTTTTCAAATTGGTCAAGCTCTTCTTGCATTATTTGGACCCAATCTGAGTCATTGAGTGCCTCTTTGACATTTTTTTGGTTCTATCATGCTTAGAAAACCAGCATATAGACATTCATGAGTTGTGGCTGATCTAGTTTTGACACCTTCTTCAAGATTCCCAATTATGTTTGATTGAGAATGTCATTTGATCCATCTGCAACTGTTGTGTGAGCTTGATAGTTCTGATGGTTCTGAAGCTTCCCCCTTGTTAGTTACAGCTGCACAGTGGATCAGAATTTTGATGCTCAGTTTGATTTTCTGATGAGTTTTCAGAATTCTGATCTTCTCGTGAATTTTCTGGTGAATGCACTAGGTTTTCTGCAGGGTTAGTATGTGACAGATGTTTTGATGATTCTTTATTTGCATAGTCACATACAAGAAGTTCTGCAGTTAGAATATTAAGAAGATAATTAGGAATTTCTTGCTTATCAGGACAGTTTATTTCTTTCATAATTTCATCAGAGACTTTTGTTTCTGATGAATCATCAAATAATACATATAAACTTTCTCTTATTGTCCTAGTGTTTAAGATGAAGATTCTGTAAACTTTTTAGGACAATGAGTTACCAAGAAAAATGCCCTTTTTAGCTTTCCTGTCAAATTTTTCAAGACTTTTAAAATCATTAAATACAAAACATCTAAAACCAAATGTGTGCAAAAATTTGATATTTGGTATTCTTCCATTTATGATGTTGTAGGGTGTTTTATGAAGTCTCTTATTTATTATGGATTTGTTCTATGTAAAACATGCATTTACAATTGCTTCTACCCAAAAATAAGTGGGCAGTTTGGCATAAGCCAGCATGGTTCTTGCTGCTTCTACCAAGGTTCTATTTTCTTCGTTCCACAACTCCATTTTGTTGTGTCGTTCTTGGAGCAGAAAAATCATGAGAGATTCCTTTGCTTATAAGGAAGGTCTCAAGTTTTGAATTTTTAAACTCTGTTCCATTGTCAGATCTGACCCTTCTGACTGGTAATTTAACGAATTTTCTATTTTTCTAATGAAGTTTATGATCAGATATGGGGTCTCGCTTTTCTTTCTTAAAAACTCAACCCAAGTATACTTGGAGTAGTCATCTACAATGACCAAATTGTATTTCTTACTAGAAAAACTTGTTGTGCTCACAGGTCCACAAAGGTCCATGTGCAAAAGTTCTAAGTTTTGTGTTGTTGAAGATTCAAAAACTGTTTTCTGTGAGCCTCTTTTTTATTCTAATTCACAAGCTTCACATTTATCCTTCTTGGAGGATATGAATGGTAGACCTTTTACCAAACCTTTGCTTGCTATTTGATTTAGATTTTTGAAATTTAAGTGTGCAAATCTTTTATGCCACAACCAGCTATTACCCTTGTTATTTTTTGAAAATAAGCACAATTGAGGGTGCTATTTTCTTCTTTGAAGTCAAAGTAATATACGGATTTTATTATTCCTTTTCCACTCAAATAAATTTTGTTGTCATCTAGACCAACCAACAAGCATTAGTCTGGCAAAAAGGTAACCTGAAAACCTTTGTCACAAAATTGACCACAACTTAGTATATTGTACTTCAAACCTTCTACATAAGCTACTTTCTCAATGGTCAAAGATCCATATATAAGGCATCCATAGCCCAACGTTCTTCCTTCACTCCATTTCTAAAATTTACTAATTTACCCAGCTTTGGAAAAAAATTGCTGAGTAAGCTCCTATCCCCAGTCATGTGCTTGGAGCTTTCTTAATTGTCGTACCAGATCTTTTGCACATGATGGTCCTGAAATGGAAGAGTTAGAGAATTTCTTGTACCCAGACTTGCTTGGGTACATTTTCTGATGAAAATTTGTTTGAGTTTCCCTTTTTGGATGAAGAAATTTCACCAGAAATTCTGTGATATGCTGAGCTATTGACAAATTGTTTGGTTTTTGTTTGGAGATGGTATTGAAATAGCTTCAGTATGTCAACACACATACAATTTTCTCTATTAGAATTTTCTGACTCCTTTGACTTTGATGGAAGGTTTGCAGATTTTTTAAATTTTGGATGAATTTTCTTTTTATTTTTCTGAAAAAGCTTGTTTTGATTCATGCCTTTTTCCTATGGTGTTCACTTTTGATGATAAGAAAGAGTTGTCAGAACTCATTGATTTGCAAGATTCGGTATCCGATTGTGATGTTATTTTGTCAGAATTCTAATCTGATACCTTGACAAAAGTAGTGGGATTTCTAATGTTTGTCTTTACATATCCCAACCCTTCCCCTTTGTTCTTTGGTGTGGTTTAAATAAAGTTTATAAAACCTTTAGCTTGCTGAAAACCTTTTACATTGATTTCTTTGTCATGAATTCTTTTATATAAATCTTTTCTTTCCTTTTCATAGAATTCAATTTTCGCATTTTGTCTAAGCTTTCCTAAATCAGTAATTGGTTTCAAGTATTACTTTATTCAACTTTTTTGTAAATCATCAGATTTCTTGTTTTCCATCTTTTGTTTTTCTTGTAAGTTCAGAAAATCTAACATAAGCTTGTTTAATTTCTGTTCAAGATCAAAATTATTTGAACTTACCTTTAGTTCTGATCTTTCTAATTCTAATCTTTTGGACTCTGCACCAGAAAGTTTTTCCACAAGACAGAAATATACCATTTCTTCTTCTTCTTTATCAAAAGAATCACCAGTCAACCAGGTATCTGTCCCTATAGTCAGACTTACTTGTTGTTGCTTTTTAGCTTCCTCTAGCTTCTTCTCATAGTAAGCAACATCTTTCAGTTTTTTGTTTTCGTATTCTGATGCATAATGCCCCTTTTGCTTACATTTGTAACACAACTTCTGTTTTAGCTTTGTTCTTGACTTTCCTTCCATCCTCCCCTTGTCCTTTTCTAGTAATTAAGGTTTTCCACCTCTCATCCTTTGCTCAAAAGTTTTAGTGAGCATTGCAATTGCCTCAGCATGGAGAAAAATCTGATGAGGTATCAGAATCTTCCATATTTTGGCAATAAGAGGTTTATGGATTAGAATTAGATATTCTTTGAGAGTTTGAGATGAGAGCAATGGATCCTCCTCTTTCGTTTGAGTTTTCATATATCTTTCTTCTCTAGGAACAAGAATGCTATAAAACTCATGTAGACTCATGTTTCCTAGCTCTAAATTGGACGCTAGAGTCATTGTGAGACTTCGCCACTCTCTTCGTAGAGCATTTAGGAATTTCACGTTCCTTTCATCGTTTGTCTTTTCAATTCCAAATTTCTTTAGATCATTTAAAAGTTTTGCAAATCTATTATAGGTTTCACAAAGATTTTCATTTGGTAAACTTTTAAATCTCTCATAAGAGCAGATACAGTTTGTTCGTTTGTTTCTCTTCATTCTTTCTCCTCCTTCACAAAAATTTGCTAACTGATCCCATATCTCTTTAGCAGAGGCACATACATCTACTTGAGAGAATATGTCATTTGAAAGTGCCATAATCAAAAGTGATTTGGCCCTTTCATCAGCTTCCACCTTTTCTTTTCTTCTTTGCTCCAGAAACTTTCAGCTTGCTTTTGGAGCACAAGAGATAGGTATTTCAGGTGTTTGATCAGTTGCTAGTGAACCTAGTAACTTAACCATGGGTATATGTGGGCCACCACAATGGATTGAAATAGAGCTCGATCATGTCTATTAAGGAAATTGATCATTATGATTTTCCATTGGGGGTACTCCTCTCTGATCAAGGTCAGAGGCTTTAACATAGACCCAATGTTGAAAGCATTGTTCCAGGTTTGAAAGTTTGCCATATTTGATGAAAGAAAGTTTAAAGATTATGAGCAATTGATGGTTTGAAAATATTTTATTCAATCTGCTCTAATACCAATTGTTGATCCCAGATAAACAATACTCTTTTAACGTAACATGGCAAGTGATTTCAACATATGTGAAAATAGTGTGTGGAAATAGAAATCGAACTTTCAAGAAACAAAAACTACAGAATTTTCAAGTTTATATCACTTTGAAACAAAATGGTTTACAAGATGGTTGTGAGGTTATTGACTAGTACAAACGAATACTTGAGTAATTGATGAAATGGCAATGGAGTTTTTGTAGTATGTATTAAATGCTTGGCTTAACTCATCATCCTTTGTTGGTTTACTCTCTATTTATAGAGAGTCTTTAGCATGAATAAACGTTTGTTTATTCATGCACTTGCCCTACATAAAGTAGCTTTTTGGCATATTCATTGAATCTATTGAGTCAACTTGCAACTTTGTAATATAGCAGCGCCTCATTTTTCACACAAGTTGGCTTATTAGAAGTCTTGAGAGCCACAGAAAATCTATTGAACAGATCACTTTCTGATAATCAGATTTTACCAGAAACTGATGATACTCATTATTATTATCATCAGATTTGTTAGAATGACCTTTTCTGACTGTCTTCAGTTGTTTTTAATCCTTTTCTGATGAATGTTGAGGATATGATGTCTTTTTCTTTTGTCAAGTCTTGTTTTTTCTTTCTGTTTGACCTTTATGACTTTATCTTCAGTAGTTTATCAGATAGATCATATTTTCTTCAATACTTACATAAAAGTTTCCTAACACATCATAATAATAATAAAAATTTGGGTGTGTTTCTAGTTCACCCTACAAAGCTTTCTTGCATATCATCATCAATTTCCTGCAACATGTATTAAATTAAAATCAACACAAAGTGGCGAGTATACTGGTTTGATTACATAGCATACGTATAAAAGATTGTCTTAGATCCAACTTGGCATTTTGTATACTAAGTTAAATTACATACTAGCATGCACAACTTAAGTGTCAAACCAGAGATTCCATGAGCGTAATATTGTCAACAAGTGAACAAGATCTTTTAGATTGAATGCTTAACATAGACCACAAACAAGCGGTGTGCTACTCCTATTGTGACAACTCGCATTTTCAGGTTAACACCAAATACTTTTACGTACTTTTTATACTCTTTATGATTTGTGAATATCTATATGTGTAATTATTATAAACATACAATATGGTTTTATATGAACATTTAAAGTTAACGTGTTAACTTTCACACTGTAACATCCGTCAAAAACGGATTTACCAAACCCGCTCCGTTTATCAACCGAACAGTCAGTCAAAAATTTCGTTGCGAATTAAATGCCCAAAATAATTTTAAACGATACATAATCAATTATTATACGGGAATATATAATTAGTTTTTGAAAAACTGTTAAAAAACGCAAAATAAAAATGTTTTGTTCCTGCCGGGTTTCGAACCCGGGTCTGTACCGGTTCAACAACAAGCCTTATCGCACATCACACAAACCACTGCGCCACTTGTATTGTTTGATAAATATTGGAATCATTTAAATTATAAAGTGACGTTACGAATTCAAAACCGGCGCCCAATAGTTCAGTCGTCGGAAATCCCGGAAATCTCGCGAGTTTTAACGACAATTTACGTTATAACGTAAACCATTACTAAGACATCGGTTATAACCGACGTCTGAGTCCGCGACCAAAGTTATAACCGCCGGAGTTTTTATAATTTACGAATACAGTCGGAAATCAGACCAGGTTCTTCGACGATTTGCCCTATAAATTCACCCACAAACCACTGCAAACCTTTTCGCTCAAAACCACACCTTTTCTCGGCGTAATTCCACTCGCCGGAATTTTTCTGTTTGTCGCCGGATAACCGGGTTCCCCATTGCCGAGCCTTATTGAACCTCCTAAGCTTATACCGAAGTCACCCACACCTTTTGTAAACTTTCTGAAGGCTCGCTGCTGCAAAACACACGTCGCCGGAGGTGATTTCTGTCGCCGGAGTTCTGCCGGAAAACAGAGGAAAGCGAGTCGGTATACCTCACGCTTATTTTTCCTTCTTTTTACTTATATCTCATCTATAATTAACCTAAAACGTTAAAGGAACCTGAATTAATCATTGAACCAGTCAGTCGTCTTTTCTGGTTATACCTTGATGAAGAAGACGATGTATTCGGTATCTTATAAGTATAATTAAAATCAACTTATTAATCGGGTTAGACACACAGTCCAGCGGTGGACTGTGTGCACATAAAACGCAAAGGTCTCGAGTTCGAATCCCGTTTCACACACGCCGCCTTAATATAATGCCTTTTTGTTTTGTTAACCGAACCGGAGTCGCCACAGGTACAGTTAAGTATATGAATAATCGGAATAATAACCAAGTTAGACACACAGTCCAGCGGTGGACTGTGTGTATGTTTAATCAAAGTGCACGAGTTCGAGTCTGTTTTCCTGCATCGACCCGGTCAATTGTTTACCTTTTTAAAATAAGTCAGAAATGAAAACAAATAGTTTGTATTTAAGTATAATAAAAGTTGGATTATATAACATGTTAAACACACAGTCCAGCGGTGGACTGTGTGTTAGTTTAAGCCACAGGTCCCGGGTTCGAGACCTGTGGAGCGCATCGTCCGAGTAAATTAAACTGTTTTTAAAATAAAATGATTTTCGGTTTAAAACTATTTAATGTATAAATATAATTAAAATCAGATATATAACGGGTTAGACACGTAGCTCAGTTGGTAGAGCTGCGCCGTAGCTCAGTTGGTAGAGATGCGTGCACGCGTACGAGAGGTCTCGGGTTCGAGCCTCACTCAGCGCACTTGTATACATGAATCGAACCGGTCAACGGTCAGGTCAACGGTCAGTCAACGGTCAGAAAAAAATCAAAATTTTTTATTATTTTTATTTAATTATTTTAATTAAAAATCAATTAAAAATACTTAAAAATAACATTTTTAAGGTTTGAAAATAGCCTTAAACTCACAAAAATGCACCCAACAATCCTACTAAAATAGATTAATCAAACCCGTTTACTTACAAAACCATAATGCGATTTATCTAGGTTAATCTCACTCGTGGTTAAAACCACTTCGCGTGCATTCAACGTCATCAACCGAACGCACCCACTGTGAGTGAATCTTACAACTTCCCCTTTTAAATTACACGTTTTGGGGTGTGTCATGTGTTATGAAAATAATTAATTTATTTATTTAAACTTGTGCCATACCACATCATGACCTAAACTTAGATTGTTTATATTGTTGTGATTTACTTATTTCCTTTTGTCAAATTATATGAAACTCATTCATTAAGCCCATCAGTTCCTCGTGGGAGACGAGTTGAACAACGTGTGCCTCAAATCAAATTCATTATTGTTCATGTGTGTATCATTGAGTTTATATTGTTTGTAGTTGTGTCATTCATATTATCATGTTTATGCAATTCATTCATCAGGCCCCTCAGTTTCTCGTGAGAGACGAGTTGAGCATCGCGTGCCTCTAATTGTTCCATTATTGTTCATGTGTGTTTCATTTAATATCTTATGATTGTTGATTAAGTTACATCTATTTTTACTCATGTTTGGTTGTGCACATACTTCATAATCAATTTAAATAAATTTGTTCAAATGTTTTCCATAGGATTCACTCGCCAACATTATGTTGATCCAAAAACCTTTTTACACATGATACAGGTGAACAGGTTGAAGCAAGGAAAACATAGGATATGCCTTAGAAGAGAACAAAGGAGTTTAGATTGTTAGTTAGAACATGTTGTAACATTTATTGTAATTTTCCATTTAATTTGTATTAATGAATATGAAACGCATAATAAATGTCATGAGCTTTGATGATAACCCAATCATGCCCCGATCACCTTTTCCGCTGCGGGTCGGGGTGTGACAGATTGGTATCAGAGCCATGACTATAGGGATATAGGATAGGTTATTAGACCCTTAGAGCCTATACTATACTCTGCCTAAATTTTAATTGATTAGGTGGTTACATACAAACTTGTGATATTTATTTGTTTCATATTTGTTTACATTTACAGTCAAACATACATGCTTATATACATATTCATTATACATATATACATATTCATTATACATATATCGATGTTCATGTATTCAATTTATTTTTCATACTCTCATTATCCAAAGATTTTGTGCAATTTTCAAATCTCATCAAAGTAAGTTCTGCGACGGGCATGTAGTAACTGGAAGGGTACAAGTACCGGTAGTCGGAACGTCCTGTCTAGGCTGGCATTCGTATAAATCCAATATAACGGACCAGTTTGCCTACCTGGGGACCAACGATGAGAGTACGAAGGACCTATTAGGCCAAAGCATGCCACACCAAACGTCGTTCGAACTAACCCTACTTTGAGGTGTCACCGTGTCTACACCTGGACACATTCTGAATATCACACGTTGTATACATATTTCTCGATTTTCTCCGGGTTTTTGTGTACGCAACCTGGCAAACCCGTGCGAACCATATGAAAAACCGGTATTCATGGGGGCCCACATGATTACACAGGTAAAGTATGGCGGCATGTAGGGCCTAACAGCGAGCAAAACCCAAGACATCCTATGGATGTAGTAGATTTATTTATCTATAATTATTTTATGAATGTTCATTCCTGAATGCGACCCATGATCTCAAAAGCATCCAACTCATACTCTTGTCATGTATTCCTTGTAGATGTCTTCTAACCTCGCCCGTAGGAAGGCGAGAGCAAGTAAAGCCCGCGAACGCATGGCTGCCTTAATCGCTCAACAAATGGCTGCCGTAATACCCAACATTGTAATCTAAGTTCAGCAAGCACTTACCGCTAATCCTGTCAATCAAGCAAACCAAAACATTATCAACTCTCCCCCAAATACCACTAAATGCACCTACAAGCATTTCAAATCATGCGACCCTCCGAAATACAAAGGAACTGAAGGCGTCACCGCACTCCTCCATTGGTTTGAAGAGATGGAGAACACTTTCCTAAATTGCGATTGCCCTGATGATCGCAAAATGCGTTATGCTACCGGTCGATTATATGGGATAACACTTACTTGGTGGAATACAGAGAAGGCCAAACGAGGCGTCAACGATGCTATGACTTTAACTTGGAATGAATTGAAGGAAATCATGACCAGACGATTTTGCCCGAGGAGCGAAATCAAGAAATTAGAAGATGAATTTTACTCATTGAAGCAAATGGAAGGAGACCACATCACATACAACAAAAGGTTCCTCGAATTACATCAAATGGTTCCCAACATGTTCACTCCCCTCTACCGTTTGATCGAGCACTACATTCGTGGTCTTCCGTCAAAGATTCAAGACTCTGTAATAAGTGCCAAGCCTGCAACTTTGGAAGCAGCAATGGAGCTAGCAACAGAGCTCACCGAGAACCGAATCCGAAACAAAGACTTCAAGGAGGAGAAGAAGAAGGATAAAGAATCGACTGAAATCTCCGACTCCACTCAAACCGAATCCCTTCTCAACCCAATCCTAAGAGAAGAAGAGTCGGGCGACTTTTCGCTGCTACCCAACGAAATCCACCAGTTTTACACGTCATACCCATCCGAGCTATCCCAATCACCCAAGTGGCACCCAACTCAGCTTACCCAAATAAGAAACCATATCTTGGACCTCACCCTCGATGCAACAACTGTTTTTATCACCATCCCCATACCCTACCTTGTCGTCTATGTGCAACTTGTGGACGCTATGGTCATTTGAGCAATGTTTGTCGCACCTTTCAAAACCAAACCTTTTTCCCTACTCAAAACATGGCCCAAACTTATCACCAACCCCAATACCCCATGTTCCCATATGCTCGAGCTTGTTTCAATTGTGGCGACCCTACCCACTTTAGAAACACATGCCCTCAATTGGTTAACGTCATCAACACTCAAGCCTAATCAAACCCAGTTAACCAAGTAAACCAAGGAAACCCAACCGCTAGGCCACCAGCAAGAGGAAGAGTCTTCAATATCAACGCCAATCCTGTCGAAGATAATGACGGCCCAAATGAAGATACTCAACTAGTCCTCTTTGCCGAAGATCCAGATTCAACTCCTATCGTTTAGTTTTATGTTTTTCTTTATCACATCAAACCAATCATAACTTAAGGATAAAGCCAATGAAACTTTGACAAGAGTACGGTGGATACGCCGCTGGTACTTCCTATATATAAGTATTCTTATCAAAGGATCAGAAGCATTATCTGGCGGTTATGAGAGGTTCCATGTGTAGACTGTTAGAGAAATTATTGTATATTATATATTATATATTGTTTTCAGTATATGCTTTTGCCGAGGCCGCAGCTCCCCATCCATCGAGGTTGAGCTTGATCCCCATTTTATTATGTGGTTGATCTTGGCGTGCCCGCACGATCGGCTCCGTTTGATTGAGCCTTGATCGGTCATTTCATTTTACATTTCAATACATGCAATACGCTCGGCTCCGTTTGATTGAGCCTTGAGCGCACAGTTCAATTTACATTTCCAGTTCATGCAATACGTTCGGCTCCGTTTGATTGAGCCTTGAGCGCACAGTTCAAGTTACATTTCCAGTTCATGCAATACGTTCGGCTCCGTTTGATTGAGCCTTGAGCGCATATACATTTTCATTATCAGTATCTTGTGGTTGTGGTATTTGTTGTAGAGTCGCGTAGAACTAATCATAACTTGCGGATAAAGTCAATGAGAATTTGACAAGAATATGGTGGATACGCCGCTGGTACTTCCTATATATAAGTATTCTTGTCAAATGATCGGAGGCATTATCAGGCGGTTATGAGAGGTTCCATGCATAGGCTGTTTGTGTGATTGTTGTTTAGATTAAGTGGTTCATTTTCAGTACATGCAATACGTTCGGCTCCGTTTGATTGAGCCTTGAGTGCACATACAATTTCAATTTCAGTACATGCAATACGTTCGGCTCCGTTTGATTGAGCCTTGAGTGCACAGACAATTTCATTATCAGTATCTTGTGGTTGTTGTGATTGTTGTAGAGTCGCTTAGAACTAATCATAACTAACGGATAAAGTCAATGAGAATTTGACAAGAATATGGTGGATACGCCGCTGGTACTTCCTATATATAAGTATTCTTGTCAAATGATCGGAGGCATTATCAGGCGGTTATGAGAGGTTCCATGCATAGGCTGTTTGTGTGATTAAGTTATTCAATTTCAGTACATGCAATACGCTCGGCTCCGTTTGATTGAGCCTTGAGCACACAGACAATTTCATTTTCAGTACATCCAATACGTTCGGCTCCGTTTGGTTGAGCCTTGACCGCACAGACATTTCATTTTCAGTACATGCAATACGATCGGCTTCGTTTGATTGAGCCTTGATCGCATAGATATATTTCATTTCAGTAATTTATGTTTGTTGTATTGGTTGTAGAGTTATAGGACTAATCATAATTCACTGATAAAACCAATGAAAATTTGACAAGAATATGGTGGATACGCCGCTGGTACTTCCTATATATAAGTATTCTTGTCAAAGGATCAGAGGCATTATCGGACGGTTGTGAGAAGTTCTATGTAGGATTTATTAGTTTCTTGGTAACCAATCATAACTTGTGGATAAAACTAATGAAAATTTGGCAAGAATATGGTGGATACGCCGCTGGTACTTCCTATATATAAGTATTCTTGCCAAAGGATCAGAGGCATTATCAGGCGGTTATGAGAAGTTCCATGTAGGATTTAGTATTGCCTTGGTTGGAATTTGTGTTACATTTATATCATCATGCTATTTAAAGAGATTGGATTGTGTTCCATTTCTACATAAACTAACCTCTCCATCATAACAAACGAGAGAGGAACTTCCACCATTCAAACATATATGCTATCAGAATGTGGATTCAAATATTTGCTGTTGTGTTTATTCATGTTCGAATATTAGCTGTTGTGTTTACTTATGTTCAAATATCAGCTGTTGTGTTTTTATTTATGTTCCATGTAGGTTGTAGTGTTAGGAGTTTTGCCTTAGGATATAACCATACTTTCCCAAACGTATCTAAACTCTTATGCATGATATCATTTTTAGCAAATCATTTCTGCTTATCAATACTTATACAGTAGGCAACAAAAAGCGATTCCTGTAATAGGGTACTTAACCCTTACAAGGAACGTTACCGCCTCAAACAAAAACCTAAACCCTTATTTTTTTCTAAGCATATAACTGTCAAACTAAACACCATCATTCTTTTAGTCAAATATATCACAATTTAAATTTCGGGACGAAATTTCTAAAAAGCAGGGGATACTGTAACATGCGTCAAAAACGGATTTACCAAACTCGCTCCGTTTATCAACCGAACAGTCAGTCAAAAATTTCGTTGCGAATTAAATGCCCAAAATAATTTTAAACGATACATAATCAATTATTATACGGGAATATATAATTAGTTTTTGAAAAACTGTTAAAAAACGCAAAATAAAAATGTTTTGTTCCTGCCGGGTTTCGAACCCGGGTCTGTACCGGTTCAACAACAAGCCTTATCGCACATCACACAAACCACTGCGCCACTTGTATTGTTTGATAAATATTGGAATCATTTAAATTATAAAGTGACGTTACGATTTCAAAACCGGCGCCCAATAGTTCAGTCGTCGGAAATCCCGGAAATCTCGCGAGTTTTAACGACAATTTACGTTATAACGTAAACCATTACTAAGACATCGGTTATAACCGACGTCTGAGTCCGCGACCAAAGTTATAACCGCCGGAGTTTTTATAATTTACGAATACAGTCGGAAATCAGACCAGGTTCTTCGACGATTTGCCCTATAAATTCACCCACAACCCACTGCAAACCTTTTCGCTCAAAACCACACATTTTCTCGGCGTAATTCCACTCGCCGGAATTTTTCTGTTTGTCGCCGGATAACCGGGTTCCCCATTGCCGAGCCTTATTGAACCTCCTAAGCTTATACCGAAGTCACCCACACCTTTTGTAAACTTTCTGAAGGCTCGCTGCTGCAAAACACACGTCGCCGGAGGTGATTTCTGTCGCCGGAGTTCTGCCGGAAAACAGAGGAAAGCGAGTCGGTATACCTCACGCTTATTTTTCCTTCTTTTTACTTATATCTCATCTATAATTAACCTAAAACGTTAAAGGAACCTGAATTAATCATTGAACCAGTCAGTCGTCTTTTCTGGTTATACCTTGATGAAGAAGACGATGTATTCGGTATCTTATAAGTATAATTAAAATCAACTTATTAATCGGGTTAGACACACAGTCCAGCGGTGGACTGTGTGCACATAAAACGCAAAGGTCTCGAGTTCGAATCCCGTTTCACACACGCCGCCTTAATATAATGCCTTTTTGTTTTGTTAACCGAACCGGAGTCGCCACAGGTACAGTTAAGTATATGAATAATCGGAATAATAACCAAGTTAGACACACAGTCCAGCGGTGGACTGTGTGTATGTTTAATCAAAGTGCACGAGTTCGAGTCTGTTTTCCTGCATCGACCCGGTCAATTGTTTACCTTTTTAAAATAAGTCAGAAATGAAAACAAATAGTTTGTATTTAAGTATAATAAAAGTTGGATTATATAACATGTTAAACACACAGTCCAGCGGTGGACTGTGTGTTAGTTTAAGCCACAGGTCCCGGGTTCGAGACCTGTGGAGCGCATCGTCCGAGTAAATTAAACTGTTTTTAAAATAAAATGATTTTCGGTTTAAAACTATTTAATGTATAAATATAATTAAAATCAGATATATAACGGGTTAGACACGTAGCTCAGTTGGTAGAGCTGCGTGCACGAGTACGAGAGGTCTCGGGTTCGAGCCTCACTCAGCGCACTTGTATACATGAATCGAACCGGTCAACGGTCAGGTCAACGGTCAGTCAACGGTCAGAAAAAATCAAAATTTTTTATTATTTTTATTTAATTATTTTAATTAAAAATCAATTAAAAATACTTAAGAATAACATTTTTAAGGTTTGAAAATAGCCTTAGACTCACAAAAATGCACCCAACAATCCTACTAAAATAGATTAATCAAACCCGTTTACTTACAAAACCATAATGCGATTTATCTAGGTTAATCTCACTCGTGGTTAAAACCACTTCGCGTGCATTCAACGTCATCAACCGAACGCACCCACTGTGAGTGAATCTTACAACTTCCCCTTTTAAATTACACGTTTTGGGGTGTGTCATGTGTTATGAAAATAATTAATTTATTTATTTAAACTTGTGCCATACCACATCATGACGTAAACTTAGATTGTTTATATTGTTGTGATTTACTTATTTACTTTTGTCAAATTATATGAAACTCATTCATTAAGCCCATCAGTTCCTCGTGGGAGATGAGTTGAACAACGTGTGCCTCAAATCAAATTCATTATTGTTCATGTGTGTATCATTGAGTTTATATTGTTTGTAGTTGTGTCATTCATATTATCATGTTTATGCAATTCATTCATCAGGCCCCTCAGTTCCTCGTGAGAGACGAGTTGAGCATCGCGTGCCTCTAATTGTTCCATTATTGTTCATGTGTGTTTCATTTAATATCTTATGATTGTTGATTAAGTTACATCTATTTTTACTCATGTTTGGTTGTGCACATACTTCATAATCAATTTAAATAAATTTGTTCAAATGTTTTCCATAGGATTCACTCGCCAACATTATGTTGATCCAAAAACCTTTTTACACATGATACAGGTGAACAGGTTGAAGCAAGGAAAACATAGGATATGCCTTAGAAGAGAACAAAGGAGTTTAGATTGTTAGTTAGAACATGTTGTAACATTTATTGTAATTTTCCATTTAATTTGTATTAATGAATATGAAACGCATAATAAATGTCATGAGCTTTGATGATAACCCAATCATGCCCCGATCACCTTTTCCGCTGCGGGTCGGGGTGTGACACACACAAACGGTAAAGTTTGGACACACGAGAGGATTATCTCGTCATAACGCAAAGTTATCTAGGATAACTTCTACCCAATATAGTTTACGGATCTTGAGGGACTACAAGTGCAAACGAACTAAAGTTATAACCTTTAAAAGTTCAAACATGACCCTCGCGACCCTTGTCACCTTCGTGACACATTGCCACACGAAGGTCTTCACATTCGCGACACACAACACCACTCGAAACTCCACCTTCGTGGACCCGAAGGTCACCTTTGTGGCCCATGGACCACTTTCGACCCAGTATCTCGAGACCCAACTTTTACAATGCCAAACTATTGTTATAAATACAAGCAACCCTCGTCCCCAAACACTAATCCACAAAAAAATAGAAGTCTCTCCACTGTTTCTCTGATCGACAAGGAACTTAGGCACAAAGCCTTCATCTCTTTCAATTCTTGAAGCCTCTCGATCCTCCTTACTCTCTCGGTAACCCACATCTATCGTAATTATAGTTTTCTTGTTATTCTTGCACATTCATGGTTGCGTTTTCTTGCTTCATGATACCACATGTTCTTGATTCTTGAATTTTAGGGTTGAGGAAATAACAAGTTTTGATACATGATAATGTTTGATGGTTTTTATGTTGGTAGACATGTATGCATGCGAGGTTTTCGATTATAACTTGATGTTGATGATACTTGGTTGTTCAATTTGATGTATATGGGGTTGTGCATAATATACGAGCCGGATTTGGGCTAAACAAGATCATAAACACGTTTTTGTGAAGAACTGGGAGTAAACACGTTCTGTTAGAAATTTACAACCGACTTGTGTTAGTTGTAACTGGGTCAAAACTTAATGAAATCATGTACTTCTTGAGTCTAAAACATAGTATTTTGGAATACACTTCAAACCCCACTGGATTCGTAATTTTTCGAGAAGATTAAACCAGTCAAATGAATTTTTTCGTGTCAAAGGTTCAGACTGCATTTTCTATCATAATTTGCAGCCTATTACGAGTGTTATAACTTGGTCCGTGGTTGGATTTAATGTTTGAAATTTTACAGTAGGTAGTCCCATGAGATTAAGATATTCTCCAACTGGAAATTTTAAATATATATACCGCAAACTGTCGACATAATATGACGAGTCAGACCTATGTGTACTATATGATTTTTAGTGCTTTTTCTGTAAACTATTACGCCTTGAAAAAATTACACAAGGTCTACCCAACTTAATGACATGGATCAATAATTTATTTGGAATTTTTATAGTATGTTTATTATTTAAATAAGTTTCGAAAAACAGCTCTAAAACTGACATGAAACTACGTAAGCTGAAACATGATTTTTGTGTGTGTTATTGGTTGTGCTAGTAGATATAAAGTGTCTATGCATGATTAAAGCTTAAGTAAACGTGATACATAACATGAGAGGTACACCTACTCATAATTAAATGAACGGATAACTAAGCATCAACGTGTTGTATATTATGTGGTAGTTATGTGTAAAATTTAAGTATGTACAATTTAACTAAAACGGTAATCATATTTAGACGTGGTTCACTACCACTACCACTACCACTACCACTACTACTACCATAAATCATTTGATATTCTAGCCAAACAAAACTAAGGTAAGTTCACAACTATTTTCTAAAAGTATGCGTCTCTAGTTCGGGAAACACATACGGTACCCTGGTTTGGGGCTACACGCGCATCCCTGGATTGGGATCACACATACTCTACTATCCCTAGACGTGGAATAGTACACAAACTATACGCAAACTCTATCTGGAAGTCCCTACACATTTTACCGATTAGCATGCCGGGTTGGCAGGTGGGGTATTGGTTGTTCGCACTATTAGGATTGACAAACCTCACATCGTGCTGGGAGCCGAGCATGAACTTTTGTCCTTTTCATTTCGTCAATGCAGATAGACATTAAGAGGGCAAGAAAACTATAACGTCAGCATTCGGTACACACAATTTAGTTGTCTTGATGAGGGTTAGCTACCTGAGTCATGGTTTATAACGCTTTTTCATGTGAACTTACCTTACACTTTACGCTTAACTAAAATTTGTAAATTCGCCAACTTTATATTGACACACTATTGCATGCTTTGCAAGTCGTTAGGTACAGCTGTACAGAGGCTTGCAATTTGAAGAGTGTCGTGGGTCATTAAACTTTACATTTTACTTATGCTATGATCTTGTTTGTTTTTGAATTGTGTCTGAATTTTTAAACTTTGCTTCCGCTATTAACTTAAACTATGTTTTGGACTTTTAAACTTTCATCACTAATCGTGTTGAGTGTGATGATTTTATAACTTTAATACTAGTGGCTGGATCCTAGTCAGTCGCACGTCTCGCAGTAAAACCCAACATGTGAAATTTGAGGGTGTGACAGATTGGTATCAGAGCCATTGGTTATAGTGAATCAGGTTTAAAACTTTTGAAAATAGTAAAAATAGTGTAACCTCAAAAGATAGTTTGAGATCATGTTCCAACAACCCTATAAAAGCTTATTTACATGTTACTTTATACCCAAAACAAAAGAAAACAAAATTGGACAGCTAATTTACCTTTTATGTCAGGGATCTACTATTGTGTAAATTGATAATTCGATACGTAAACTTCAATTGTAGACGAATCAGTTCGTTTCTATGACTTTCAAAAGGAGTAGAATTTGAATAACCCCTTTTAGTTTATATTGACTACTGAATCTTTCTTTTATTTCTTGGTAAATTTCTATAATAAAACAGACACGATTACAAACTAATAGCAGGTAAAGTATACGTAAATTTCAAATTATTGAGTTGAATGATTTTCCATAATAAATTTTAACAAAACCAGAAATACAAAGAAAATCAATAAATATTAATTTGCTATAATTACATAAACAATTTGAACAAAATTTAGCATAAAGATTTGATCTGATTTTTGTACAAACAATCAAATTATAAGATGGTTAAATTAGGGTCAAGAACTTACCTCCGGGTTCTTCAGGGTCTACCACTCTTTTCTTTCCCTTCACTAAATTGTGTTTCTGATCAAACACCGGATCACAATACTTACTACAAACCCACTTTTATAAACTGGTTCTTAAGCTACCATCATTGATGCAAAAACGAGAAAACACACCAGAAGCACAAAAACAAAAATTAACATTTTTACACATGCCAACATGCACCACACTTATTTATACTACCATCACCAAATGACCAACATCCTGAGGTTTATGCTGGGTTAAAGTGAGGCACACTGAAGGCACTTAAAAGGCAGATCAAACAGACATGCACATGGGTTGTTGCGGTGTTAAACCGTTTCCTGGAACCCGTCATGGCTCTGGTGGACCAGAGGTTGAGGGAATTTGGGCATTCAAAAGTTGTGTGATCTATTAGAAAATATAAACATAATTATTCGTATGATTATATGTATTTAGTTTAGGTTATATTACTTATATTTTATGTGTATATTCGAGATATTTGAGCGGTTATGATGGTTAGAAGGCACCGATTCAAAGGTGGTTATTCCCTCCAATTCTAACTGCACATAACTGTCAATTATATGAACATATATATAGTTCTTGGGGGGAACCATAACCGGTACCAAGACAATTCCAAACTTTCGAATTGTCCATACTTGTTCACTGCAAATCTTGATCATTATCAATTAATCATTCAATCATGAAACCAAGTTATCTGGATAATTCCGCTGCAAAAAGTTTAGAAAGCCACTTGCGAAAACGATTCTGATCTCATGCCAACTTCTTCCACGATGCCATGTAAACATTGTTCTGACGTAAAGAGGGAACGAAAATGGTTGCAGAGACGGTGTTACTACTGCAATAAAGCAGGATATTAAATCTCAACTTGCAAGATGAAGGAAGATGACGAAGAAACACAACTGATCCGTCTTGCAATTGACACCAGAACACAGCAACAACAAAGTGAAGACCATGATCATGAGAGTGGTCAGAGGATGGAGTATCTGGTAGACGGAACCGATGGAGGATTCTGGTCGGAGATATGGTATGTAAGTAAATCTCTGAAACATCATTTTTCTGGCAATCTAGATATGTTTAAACGAATAAAGTGCATGTCCGGTGTTGAAACAAAATTTGGAGAGAACCAGTTTATTTCATAAGGGGCATAGGGGTCGTTGAAGTAATGTCTGGGTCGGAGAAAATCCGTATTCAGAGTGTGTTTTATACTCCGGATATCGACAGAAACGTGTTAAGTTTAGATCAATTAATTACTCAAGGTTTCACAGTGAAATTCATTGGAGACAAGTGCAAGTTATTCCCTACGTTTAGTGTTCCTTTAATTAATAAGAAAAGTGACATAACTGGGATGACTAAGGAAGAAGAAGTCGGTATGTTAGAAAAGCAATCTGTGATTAGTAAAGAATTAGACATGAAAAGTTCAAAACAGAATTTTTGAACGATTATTTTGAAAGTCTGAATGTATCGACACACGAACCAGACTGGAATGTTCTAATACTTCAAGCAATGTCTTTCAAGGAGTTTCAAGACTGTAAATGACTTCTTGATATGCTTGATGATATGAGTATGTCACGAAATATAAGTATCATCTCGAAACCAAGTTCAATGATATGATTGATTGGTTTCTCAAGGAGAAGTTAGAAATCAACACAAGACCACTACCTGCATATGTATCGGACAACCGAAAAGTGTGTTTGTTGGATCTGTACATGGCTGTTAAACGAGAGGGTGGACCCCAAAGGATCACTGAAAACAATATGTGGGAAATGATTGCCAAAGAGATAGGTTTTGATTATAATGAAGGTGAGTTTATAAGACTGTTATATGCCATGTATTTGGACGTGCTGATCTACTATTACAAGTACAAGTCAACTCAAGAGAAGGTGCATGGGAAAGAGGAAGTCAAGACGGTGGTTGATCCAAGAAGAAGCAGGAGTGAAGTAGATGAAATGTTAGTGTATCAAGAAGATCAATCGGAGGGCAACTCAAGGAATGAAGATGCTGCAGGAAAAGAGGCTGAACATTATGCATTTTTCGCCGGTAACGATTGGAAAGGAATCAAGAGGCTGCAAACTAGGAGGAGGTTCGACTTCGATCGGGCAAAAGCAGCCGTAGATGATGCAATAAAAGCGTATTGATACACTCTCACAAATATAATTATGTTTAGGGGAGTGTATTAGACGATATAAACATAATTATTCGTATGATTATATGTATTTAGTTTAGGTTATATTACTTATATTTTATGTGTATATTCGAGATATTTGAGCGGTTATGATGGTTGGAAGGCACCGATTCAAAGGTGGTTATTCCCTCCAATTCTAACTGCACATAACTGTCAATTATATGAACATATATATAGTTCTTGGGGGAAACCATAACCGGTACCAAGACAATTCCAAACTTTCGAATTGTCCACACTTGTTCACTACAAATCTTGATCATTATCAATTAATCATTCAATCATAAAACCAAGTTATCTGGATAATTCCGCTGCAAAACGTTTAGAAAGTCATCATGATCACCATTTGGAAGTCTCTTCTTTTGCTCCACTCGTGTAAACACAGGTCTAGTTTCTTTGACGCCACTAGAAACTCAACTGCCTGCAATGGTGTCAAAATATCTATCATACGCTTAAGGATATCCAACCTCAGCTTGTCTGCTTCGATTATGATCTTGTAGATATCAAAAGCATGACTATCCATCGCTTCATCCACATCCGCACCTTGGCTTAATTCCCCTACTGTTTTGCAGTTGTATGCTAGCAACGCCGGTGGCTCATCTGCTACCTTCTCGTGTGCATACACGCTCACACACATCAAACATCATCACCTTCAACCTATAACACACATCTCTAGTTGTGTCTAGAGTATGCAGACATAACATGTTAACTTTATTGATTTAATTACATTGTTTACACCACGATACATTAAAATTTTTACTTAGTACTAACGCGACAAACCTTGAGTCTGCTAAACGTTTTCTTTATGTTTTGTTGTTCTAAGAAATGCAAAAGTTTTTGAAGCTGGGTTTTGAGTTTACTTGTGTTTCCAGGTACTTCCCTTGTTGAGAGAACAGAGTCTACAAATGTAATATTACGGAGTCTAAACCAGATAGAAAAACAAAATAGACTTCCCTCCCTTAACAAATAGAATTCGCTCCCTCAACGACCAAAGTACCCAGAAACACCAATAAACTAAAAAACCTTCTACAAAGTGTTTCGTAAAACAACAGAAATAAAAAAATCTATAAACATTCCTAAAACACTTAAAAGTAAAACAAAAAAAAATCTGCCGCTCTAGCACACAGTTAACTTTATGATTTATATAAAATGGTTACACAACGAAGCATTATCAAAATTATTTTTTAGTGATAATGCGACAAACCATGTAAGTCCGCTCTAGCACACATCTTTGGAACATAAGATGCAACGTTAAGCTGTATTATATGCCTGTACGCTTGCCAAAACCGAAGTGAGCTTATCTTCCTCTTTGATAGTTCTGCCATGGAGAGAATCTATGTTTCTGATCTGAGAGCTTGATAACTCTCCCAGGTTTCCACGTCTAACCCCTTCAAGAAACTCCGCCAAGTGTTCGTTTAGTTGCAACCCACATAAGACGTACACGAGTCGGGTGATTGACGAAGGCCTGCAACCACCGATCCAAAGAGACGAGTTCTCAAAGGTGGTCCCCCAAGGTGGAGCCAAGAAGGAAGGCCCATCGTGTTTGGCCAGTTGGGCTCGAGCGGTGTGGTAGTTTTCAAAGTGATTGATGGCTTTTTTAGTTATGAGTTGGAGGTAGTCGAAATCAGTAGGGAAGTTGGAGAGTCCTTGGAGTAGTTCATCATGGTCTAGCTTCTGTTGAGTCATCCAGTTCTGATAGCATGCTTGACACTGTTGATGATTCGCCATGATGTACTTACTTCACATGGGCGTTTATGGAGAAGAAGTGGATCTATATATTGAGAATGCATAAGAGACAAAGAGGATCGAATATTCAAAATTAAACACAGATTCCTTGTTAACGATCCTGATCACCCCAGGTAGCAGACTGCTTGTAACGCAATCTTTTTTTGGAAAGTTGCGGAAAACGGGATATGCATTCCAAGGCTATTGAAATACATGTTTGAAAAATCACGAAACCTGTCAGGATGTCATATTTTTTTAGTAGGGGCAGATCAGCCCGTTACCTTAGCGGTATCCTAAAAGTTATTTTTTATCGTGCAATAATAATAATAATAATAATAATAATAATAATAATAATATAGCCGATAATAAATAAATTAAAATAAATACCTAATAGATTTTTCCTCTTTTTGTTTCGTAGCTTGAAATCATTCCATCATATGTCGTCTTTTACTTTAGCAAAAGTTTCTTTTTCGACCGCACAAACCATAGCATTGTTTAAATATTCCGGGTCCATTCGAGATTTTTTTATTGTGATTTCATCTTCACTTCAAGAAATCAACCTTGCCTAGTTTAGCAAAAACACTAAACTTATTTAAATACTAAACCGTAACAGATCTACAACAACAATACTACATAAACAATAAAAACAAGTAAAAAATCAAAAGACAAGAACACTCACTAAACACATAGGTCAACCGCCGGTCAACGGAGCAGCAGCAGGGATGCTGGGACGATCGCAAATTACTGTGACGTTCGGTTTCCAACTTTGGCGCTCATACACAAAAGAATATTATATTATTTTGAAGCTTGGACTAAGTTTATCAATTGGGCTTCTTTTAAATAAATCATTCTTAATATGGGCTAACTCTATTGTTTGGGCTTAATTATTATACAAGTTTGGTGTTGTAAAAGGTTTAGGCTTATAAAAATTTGAAATTTTAATAAATTCAAAGGAGGTATTCCCATATTTGTTCAGTGTATCTTTTATATAAAACCGAAAAAAACAATTACACTATAAAGACAGGTTAAGCCATAACCCGTGCTACACCTCATTATATTATACCCCTGCCCCTGTTTTCTAGTCATTCATGTGAAAGGAAATAATATATATAATCATGTGATACCTCTTAATTTTTTATCCTATCATACTCTAATTACAAAAAAGTCCATTGTTGGTTAGGATTGGTATAAATCAAAGTTAGGATTACAATAACAGAAAACAATTGATTCATATCTTGCGTTTTTCATCAGGGTTCTTCACTCTTTGTTTGATTACAGACCTTCACATATATACACATGTGATAAATCGACGCGGCGCTTCAGTGAAGCGACACAACCTTAAGAGCACCCACAATATGGTTAAATGCGGATGAGGTGGCAACGAGGTGTCTAAGTACATGGATTTTTGTACATTGTTGGGTGAAGTTTAGAATCAAGTCTGGAAATTTGGTCCGAAACTCAGTCCAAATGATCTTAGGTGGGACCCCACTCACATATACATACATACACACACATATATATATATATGATATTTTTAATGGAGTTTATGAAAATTTGCACATTGTGAAAAAAGTGAGGGTTTCTGAAGAATGTTACGAAATCTGATGTGGCGCTGAAGTTGCAATAACTACTTTCATTGCCTATATGAACAAATCTAAAGGACAGTCTAGCAAGTCCTAAAAATATGAAGCTCATTCTTCTTCATATCAGCATACTAAAAGTTCTCACAACAAAACCTAAGTGAGCAAGTCCAATCTACATTAAAAAGGGAGTGTGCTGAGGAAGGCCTACTGAGAAAAAGAAGGGTTGTACTTACACATAAGTGATAAAGGAGCAACTGATGGTTAGAAGAGATGGAAGTCGTATTACACATCAGTGAACGTGTAAAGAAAGATATGATCATGGTTGTTTCTCAGTCGCTCAAATTCGAAGCGTTATTTTGGCGGAAAACAATTTTGCAAAACCGTGGAAAGAAAAAAGTTTGTGGGATGAACTGGAAATAGTTCTACAAGTTGGTGAAAGAGAATTCTTGTCCATTAAATTAAATTGTAAGTTTCGAAGCATCGTTAACTGGTCATGATCTAAGTAGTTAATGCGGTAAAATATCGAATACCAGTCAAGGACCGATATTTGAGACATCGCTTATCGCGGAGGGATATCGGTACTTTTAATGTCATGCTAAATTTATATACATAGCAATTTAACACTAACAATTCAGTATACTCTCCTACTATTAACAAATTAACCTTTTGCAACTTCCCAAACACTAACAATTGTAGCAATACTAAGACTTAAAACACTAACATTTAACAATAACAACAAACAATTAAGACTTAAACACTAATAGCAGCAACAAGAAGAAAGAAGAATGGTAGAAACAAGAAGAAAGGTATTGATATCGATCAAAATCAGTTTTATATCAGTCAAATATGGGTACCGATATTCTGACCCATATTTTGCAGTGATATATCAGTGATACATAGGGAAATTAACTACATAGGTCATGATAGGCACCAAACATTGAGAATACACTTTTTGTATGAATTATCAAGATTGGTACCACATTCGGTTACCCCCAAGGAAAAGTGAGTGACTGGCTATATTTGGGTTTTAACACCTAAAATTCAAGGTATGGTTAAGTTATCTAGACATGCTACTTTCTAGTCCATTGTAGACATTACATGGACTTTGACCAATGGGAAAATTTGATTAAAGGGGGTAGAGTTGATCAGTTGTCGATAACGAAGTGAGATGAGATTCCATGTGTGGTAGGAGAAACTTTAAAAAGGAAGTTCGAAGCGGTAGAAATAGATTTGGGTGTAAAGTTTCTAGGGAGATGCATTCTAGGAGAGGTCGATTTGAGAAGAATATTTGTGGCATTTGTAAGAATACCGGTCACACAACTCAATATTATCAAACATGAGTAAAAATGTATGTTTTGAGTGTGATGAAATGGGCTATATCAAGTCCAGTTGCTCCTAGTTCAAGAATAGAACTTCTTGTGGGGAAATTCCAACAAGCAGGGTGAAGTTAACAAGGGAAATGCTCGAGCCTTCCATCTTAATGCCAAGCAGGAAGTAGATATGCCAAACGTTATTATAGTTACATTTTTTGTTTATGATGTTTTTGCAAGAATACCATTCGAATTAGGAGGCAATAAGAGTTTTCTAGACCATAAGTTCTATGATATGTTAAACTTCCCTTTGAAATCATTAGATCATACATATGTCATCGAAATGGATGATGGAAATTTTGAAGAAATCACGAAGTTGTTAGAATGTTGTACTTTTATAGTTAAGGGTCACAACATACTTGTTTTCATTTAACTTATCACCTTAGCAGGCTTTTGGTGTGGCATTAGTTAGGGGCTAGGCACAAATTTCTTGTAATAGATAACTCATAGATATCAAACTCCCTCTAGTAACACTTTCACTATTCACTGCGATCGTAAGTCTGGAACAGTCTATACCAAATTTATGCCTAGAGCAACCAAATGCCTATGAAAGGATGTATCGCTTTCATAGCTCATGTAACTCTGATTTTCCGGAGCGAATGGTGGAAGACATTCCAGATATCTCCAAATATCCAGACATATTCTTTGATGAATTGCCAAGACTACCTTCGCTAAGTCACTTGATCACTTAGCTCTAACTAAAATGAAGGAATTAAATGTCACACCCAGGGATGAAATAAATTGCTCGAGACTTCACATCGCTAATTTGCGACAAGTATTTAATGATCAAAATTTCATTTTATTACTAAAATCAAATACAATGTTTCGAAGCAAAATACAACAATTTAACAAAAGTACAAATACAACAACAAGTACAAAAATTAAGATGAGTTTGTAGTTCATACTACTAAGTTCCATTCGTCGTCATCATCATCATCAATTTTCTGCAATACGCATTAAAGTACATGTTAATACATAAAGTATTAGCGAGCATACAAGTTTGAGTACTAGCATATGTATAAAAGTTTAAACGAATCCACATGGCATAACGGTTATCTAGAACTAACGTACGATACGTGCATGCAACTATAAATGTCAATTTTGTTTAACTTAACATGACATCAAGAATAAGGGCGGTGCGTTACTCCTATAGTATACATGTTAAGGAGGCTTGTACAAAGTTAATGACAAGCATAAAGCATGAGAATAGTCTAGCATATACGAATTCAAGTATAACATATTAAGCATGTATATTGGATTGTTTATGAAACGCCCATTTCGTCAAAAGGTCAAAACATCATATAACTTAAACTTTCGTACCGTGATGTAAAAATTTTGACCAAAATGCCCTTTGTATTTGTACAAAGCAAACATGAACACTAATTTATAAAGGAGCATTCACGTAGACAACTGTACCAAAATACCAACTTTAGGTTTACACACAGAAGACATAAGTGATAAAAAGAAACGACATTTACATCCCAAAAGTGTTTGTTTTGATCCATTAACATCAAACTTGAACAGGAAGCATGTAATGAGCGATGCGGTGTGTTCGTCCCAAGCACGCCAATATCATGATTGCGATTTCCCTATCTTTCACAACACGAATGTATTAATTAGTATAATCCATTAAACATAAGGATTACATTCTTCCTTTAATTGACCCGTTAACAAGATCATGCTTTGTATCATTCTATTTACTAACACATCTTACTCACAACGATCTCACTTTCTACAAAATTGTAGTATTCATTCTTTTAGCATCATAACACAATTCATCCAACCCGTTCATACGGGTCCTTACATTGACTATTTCATCCATATCGACAAGTCTACAACAAGTCGTATTAAATGTACTTTCATCACCTTACTATGCATTGTTTTGACCCACTTGAAATGGGTCAATTGACATACATAACGAAATCATCTTCTAACAACTTCTCCAATGTTCATCACATCGCTTTATGGTATATTAAAATATATCTAACAAACTAGGAATATTATGATTAAGCTAATTCCACGGATTTCATTAGGATAGTACAAAGTTCATATGAACTTACCTTTACCTTTGTTGCTTGCGACCCGGATTGACTCGTGCTCTCTTTCTTCACTTCTACAATTTCATATTCAACATTCTTTTAAATCTCATGCTTTCATCTCACTTTTACTTTAACATAGAGAGCAAACAACTCATTAATTTACCGGTCCTAATCATTTAACATCATATTCATATGAAATTATCATCATCACATAAAAACCAATACCCAAGCATTTAATCAAACACATGGTGTGCATAACATTAGTAAAGCATAATATATAAGTATCTTATGCATAACCTCACTAGTTCATGTCAAGATCATCAAATTCAACTAATTTCATATAACATTCATTCATGATAAATTTCATCGAACAAATATTCATCATAAGCAACTTCATACATAATTATTACACTAACTTGTACATAATTAATCATTACACTTCACAATATCCCTACTTCAAGTGGGTTTTCACTTACAATCATCAATTCAGCAAAATTCAAGCATGATTCGTATCCTATGTGGTGTTTCTAACCCTTAATCACACTGATTTCACATATGTTCATGGATTGCTTGAAACCCATTTCATACAAGATCATCAAAGAATAAAATTCTACTTACCCTATGCTTTAATGTGCTTAGATGATCAAGAATTCAAGAACATGAAGGGATTTTAATTAGATTTCTCTTGTCAATTGGCTGCATTTTGATTGTACATTCATGGAGGGTTTTTCTCCTCTTCTTCACTCCCTGGTTGACACCCACATACCCTCCCCCATTCTTCCTTCATGTTTTGTTATAACATTTCATTTACAAGTTACACTTTCAGCCCCTTAATCTTTTAAAACATGTCACTTTAATATCTAACTATTAACTAAGTTACTTTCTCTTGATTAGCTTTATTCATTCTAAACATTAAACTTACTAGCATGATTAACTGACTATTATTATTGTAATAGTCTAAAATCACCATCTTACTCTTACGATATCGTACATATAGTATTATAACTAAAACATATGAAATTTGGGTTACAGGTTGTTTGTGTTTTAAACATAAAGTATGTGATTGTGTGAGTTTGATAATGTATACATACATATTACACCCAAAAGTGTTAAAATAAAAAAAAGGGTCATGTACACTCACGGTTTTGCAAAGCTTCCGATTAAACCGAGAGTTGATGAGTTGTTGAGATGAGAACACCAAAGTTACCCTACATGTGGAAACGAAGGCGTGTGAGTATTTGGAGTTGTAGGAAGTTTGGATTTAAATTGAAGTACAAAAGTATTTGTATGCAAAAATTATATCTCGTCTATACATTCGTTTGGACACTAAGTTTTTAGTTTGTTTTCGTAGGTCCTAACGTGCCCATAAGAATCGCAAACGAGGAATAAAGAACAAAGATAATATAACCCACATTCATGGCATATAACCATAACCTGGTTAACATCAAGAATTCGGTTAAGTATATTATATTTTATATAGAATACATTATAGTTTGTTTGTTTATTTAGTCCATCATGTATAATCATAGAAATCATGTAAGTCAATCATGAAGGTATGTATATCTCAATGTATGATTCACCAAAGCACAAAGTCATCAACTTAGTTGATGACCCGGTTGGTCATGAATGAAAAAGAAAAATATAACTAATCTATCTGGTTCATCAAGTAGCCAAGTAAAAGCAACCCGTGTGTTTCATACCTATCATGGAAAATGTTGGAGATGCGGCGAGGTTGTGTTAATTTAGGTGTAGGAAACTACTTGGAATAACATGATAAAACATCAAGTGAGATAGTGGAACAAGTTTGGAAAGCCCAAGCTTCCATGGTTCACACATTTAGACACATGCAAGACTCACCATATGAACAATGGCGAGCTTGGATAGTCACTACACTTGTAGGTTGTCTAAACCTTGTCAAAACAGAAAGTTTAGAGGATGTTTGCACCTCTAAACTTATAAGAATCAACCTTAAACAACTCCCATAACCGTATATTGGTTTAGGAAAAAGTTAGGCACAAGATTCATGTAAGAAAGTTAAGTTTTATAAAAGTTTGCAACATACACTACAAGAAAATGAAGCTAATGCAACTCTAGTAAAGTGTTGCATTAGGCCTTGTAAAGGTTGCATTAGGCCTAATGCAACCTTTTATCAAAACAAAAGCTGCGTTAGGCAAAGTTGCATTAGATCTAATGCAACTTTTTTTGGAAGGGTTGCATTTAGTATTCAAATGCATCCTTTTTATAATGCAACCTTTTTGCAAGCTAGTGCAACTTTTTTACTTTTAAATGCAACCTTTGATGTGCCAAATGCAACCTCTGCTGCACTAAAAGAACTTTTGTTGTACTCAAATGCAACCTTTTTTACATCAAAAACACTTCTAAATATTTTGTTATAACAAATGCAACCTTTTATACAATCAAATGCAACTCCATCGCATCATTGTTTAAAGTACTAAAATGGCTATTAATATCTTATTTATACCAATACAATAGTAAGATAAATACAATACCTTATATTTATGAACATATGTCCAAACTCAATATTACAATGTCACCAAAATAAAAATAAAAGTGTCAATTACAATGGAAAAGGCAAGATAAGGAATAGGTTCTTGGGTTTGATAATAAAACCTTCCGAACAACTTTGTGATGCTACTGATTTGTGGGTTTTTTTCTAGACTTGGAGCAGTATGGGAGATTATATATGCTTGATGTTATTTTACATGAACAAATTTGGAAGTTTGGTTCCAGTTGTATTGTCCATTAAGCTTTATGTCCTTCCATAAGTCCTTGGGCAGCTTGTAAACAAGAAATTCTTCATTGACTTCCTGTTTTCTTGCTAAGTGTTTTGTTCATAGAGTGTCACACCTTCATTCAGATCTTCAGGAAACATCTTGTGGGACATCCATACCTCTACACCCCTCCTTTTTACCCTCATTTCTACTCATAGTGTCATTAAGGATATCTATGTTGCACCAACCAAAACAATCAAAATAAAATATGTGCATATATAGTTCAATAACACAATGTGTATGCAAGATATACAACCATTTCCCACTTACATGTTTCTTAGAAGAAGAAACTAGAATAATACATGTCCAAGAATATCCATAAGTAGGTACTTGTCTTGAGGTTTTGACCAAGCGAGCTAACTGACTGAAAAATAATAAAATGCTTACTACCAGAGTTTTCTATATATATATATATATATATATATATATATATTTTGGTGTACTTAAATGCACACCTTAAATTTCTTATAATCCCAACAGAAGCAGTACAAGAACTTCTAGGGACAATCTGTGGTTTCCACCACATGAGACTTGAAAGCGTCAAGGAATTTGTCGAAGTTAAAGTTAAATCTGATTAAAAAAATTATTTGATATGGTTGAAGAGGTTTGCAACTTGTGTTAAAAAATGCAAATCCCCATACGGTTTTCACCACAATATAGAGACGTGATATCACAAATCATGTTATCCTTGCATGTAGCAAGCCAGTAGTCATCGACCCTATCTATAGAGACAAGTAATGGAATGTTGTTTAAACATCACAAACTTAAAAAAAGCCTTTGTAACTAGAGAAACCAGTCCCTTTCTGGTTGGTGTGATGATCGGAATTGTTGTCTCCTGCCTAGAATATAATGTAATTCATCATAGTTAAACTAATATTGATTCTTCTATCTCGACAATATCCAGGTAACAAAGCATTCCAAACAGACAGACAACAGTTACTACAATACCCTTATAAATGAATTCTATAGTCGCCAGAACCAATCAACGATCACAAACTTTATATTTAATCTAATAATAAGTTACTAGAACAAGAAAATAGAATATGTACCAAGAAACATAAACCGGATAAAAACTGGGGCAAGTTTATCATGTTACTCAATCAGATAGAACATATGAATATTTAGAGACAAACTAAGAATTGGAATGGTGCAATATGCTTCCATATAGTTGCAAATCAATATGACTACTTTAGATGTAAATCAAAATAAGGAACTTGACCACTTAACCTACAAAGATTAAAATAATTGTTGTCATTCTAAAATCCAAGATTTATGATCATCATATTTTCTTTGCAAAAATAAAAAAGCAAATTGCATGTCGATGAAGAGTCAATGTCGTGACAAACATAATGGGTTTGACTTTGATAACCCTTAAGCAGGCCAGACTCCAAGAAAGCTAGAGAGCGAAGAGAGTTCCGAGTGGGGCAATTTTCCCATGCTTTTTTATTCAACACAAACAAATTACATAAAGGAAAGAATAGAAATAACTGTAGAACACGATGAGAACGTGGAACATTGACTGAAACCTAAATTGCATAAAACAAATAAACGTGGATGCATTGCAGATCGTGGCCCACTTCCAGCTTACTCATCATATTTGGTGGGCTTTTTGATGGTGCGCTTGGGCCTGACCTGAACTGATGAGCCAGCATCTAGCTGGACAAGGCTGCTCGTATCATTGCCCTCCCCTTCAAAGTTTACTTCGTCCTCGAAGTTGATAGAGAAGTGAGGATAAAGGCTTCGGATGTCTTCAGAATTTTCCCATGTAGCTTCTTCTGTAATATCACGATCCATCCATTTGATGAGGAGCTGTTCGTCCTTCTGTGGTCGTGCGTTTGTTGAGAACTAGTTCTGGAATATATGATGTTTCAGCTCCATCATTAAACCAGTTTGGTGGAAGTTCCATAAAGGTGCCTTGGTCAACACTTTCCTTCAATAGTGACACGTGAAAAACAGGATAGGTCTTGGCACCGTGTGGCAATTCTAGCTGATATGCCATCTTACCAATTTTTTTCAAGACCCTGTAAGGACTGAAATAACGCTTTAACAACTTCTTGGTGGCCCTACCGTCAACCGAGTTCTGTTGATAAAGCCTTAGTTTCAGGTACACGAGATCGCCTTCCTTGAAGTGCTTATCCATGTGAGACTTATTTGCTTGATGTACCATCCGTTTTTGAGCTTTAGTCAATGCTGTTTTGAGAACCTGCAGTAGCCGTTGATGTTCACGAAGAGTACTATCAATAGAGGCTGTGGAGTTCTCACCAGGGGTATAATCATGGATGACAGTACCATAAAGCACCTTGAATGGAGTCATATTGATTAAGGAATGGAATGAAGTGTTGTACTAGAACTCCGCCAAATAAAGGAGCCGCTGCCAAGCATGAGGCTCAGTATGGACAAAAGCTCGTAAATATGATTCCAAACAGCGGTTTACAACCTCGGTTTGGCTGTCCGTTTGCAGGTGGTAAGAACTAGAGTGCAATAATTTAGTGCCCAGTTGCTTGAATAATTGTTGCCGAAAACGACTAATAATATCGGATCTCTATCGGAAACAATTGACTTGGGTAGACCATGGAGCCTGTAGATTTCTTTCAAAAATAATGAGGCTAGAAATCTGGCAATGGTTAGGTAATGGAAGAAAATGTGAAAACTTAGAGAGTCGGTCCACGATGACCCAAATAGCGGTTTTACCATTGGAATTGGGAAGGTTTGTAATGAAACCCATTTAGATTTGTTCCTAGGTATTAATCAGAACAGGCAGTGGTTGTAAAAGTCCATAGGGTTTAATTGTTGAATATTTCGTTGTTTTGCATATAACACAGTTACAAATGTAATTGTGAACCTCTTGACGGAGATGGGACCAGTGAAAATGGGAAGCTAATCGGCGGATGGTCGCCACAATACCGGAGTGACCCCCTAATGTCGAATCATAATATTCTCGCAAAAGTTTCTTTCGAAGTGGAGGAAGGTCTGGAATTAGAAGTTTACCACTGACATAAACAAGACCATCACGTACCGGATGTTTGGCAATGAAGTTGGGTTGTGGCTAATTTGCAAAATCAATTCTTCACCTTCTAGAGCTTCCTTGAAATATGCCCTCAGTTCAGCAAGCCATGAGGCTTTCGGTGAACTTAAGTAAAGAAAAGTCGACTCATCACGTAGGCTTAAGGCATCAGCAACCCGGTTTTCACGACCCGATTTGAAATGTAATTCAAAGTCATAGCCTAACAGTTTCATGACCCATTTGTATTGAGTTGGAGTTTTAATGGTTTGGTTATGAGAGTCTTTAGGTTATGATTTTCAGTGTACACATGAAAACGTTTGCCAAGGAGGTATTGTCTCCACTTCTAAATACCTCTGTGATTGCATAAAACTCCCTAACATATGTGGACTGAGTTTGCATGGTGGGGCACAACTTTTTGCTGAAGTAAGAGAGTGCACAATCCGGTTGGGAGAGGACTGCTCCAATGGCAATGGCTGATGAATCGGTGGTAAGGTCGAATGGTTCCTCGAAATTAGGGAGTGCCAATGTAATAAGTGTTGCCATGGCTGCCTTAAGTGTAGAAACGCCTTGGCGGCTTCCGAGTTCCAACTAAATGATTTTTCTTTTACAGGTCTGTGAGAGAGGCAACGTTTTTGGCGTAATCCCGAACGAAACGCCTGTAATAACCTGTTAATCCTAGAAATTCCCAAAGAGTGGTTAAGGAGGTCGGCATTGGCCAAGCTTGTATGGACGCAGTTTTGTCTGGTTCAGTAGCAACACCGTGAGCTGAAATCCTATGACCCAAGAACTGGATTTCATCTACCCCAAACATGCACTTGGAAGCCTGTGCATGAAACTGATTTTGGAGTAAGGTTTGGAATACAAACTGTAAATGCTCATAGTGGTGAGGAAGTGACGCACTATAGATGAGCATATCGTCAAAAAAGACCAAGACAAAACGGCGTAAAACGGTGCGAAATAGATCATTCATGGCGGCTTGAAAGGTAGATCGGGCGTTGGTTAAACTAAATGGCATTACGAGAAATTCGTAATGGCCGTCAACAGTTCGAAAAGCTGTCTTTTGAATGTCTTTCGGGGCGACCCGTATTTGGTGATAACCAGCACGTAAGGCAATCTTAGAAAAGACCTTTACTCCATATAACTCATCCAAAAGCTCGACTATCGGAATTGGAAAATGGTCTTTAACTGTAACCGCATTCAAAGCCCGATAATCGACACAAAATCTCCAAGTGCCGTATTTCTTTTTCACTAATAAATCGGTGAGGAGTATGCATAAAAATTGCAACTTTTAAATAACAAGGTTGCATTATATCTTCTAATGCAACCTTTATGTTCAAGGAAGTTGCATTAGAGCCAAATGTAACTCATCTGAAAAAGGTTGTTTCTAAAAAGTTGCATTAGGCCTATTTTCTAATAGTGATAACTTCCAAAACAGAAAGTTTAAGAGGTTCTTGGACCTTAAACTTGATGTAGAACAACCACACACAAACCCCACAATCATGGGTTTGATTGAGGACAAAGTGGGTACAGGTTCTTCACAAGGACTGAACTAAAAGATGAACATATATAAAGTTTAGTGAAAGCAAAAAATTAAACCCACTTTGGACATCAAAATCGGAGTTGTACCACCTTGTTACACCTTGGTGAACATTGGGTAACAAACCTTGATGTTTTCCAAGTGTTTTGAAGCAAGAAAACTCAAAGAATAAGTAGTAGAAGTGAGTTAGAACTCATTTTGAACTTCAAAGATATTCTGTCCAAAGATGATTTTGAGAGTGATTAAGTGTTTGGAAAGTAAAACAAGGTGTAGGTAGTTCCTATTTATAATGGGGAATTAGGGTTTAAGTAATTAATGAAGTTGGTGGTGGTTGGAAGTTGGAAAAAGGGAAATGGAGCCAAAATTCGCGGATCACAAGGTGGTGCACATCAGGTGCGCAGTCACGCGGATCACAGTGTACATGGTCGTGTGCCTCAGTTGCATGGTCATGCACTACCTGCAGAATTTACTAAACATTCTAGAGTTTGCAGTTTGACCCCTAGAGTTTGATAATTCCATTATTTTATACTAGAAACTCATAAGCATATTTTTAGGTATTCCAAGTGCAAGGTAGTGTATGAGTATAATGCACGTATAATTGGTAATTTCAAGTATTTCAAGTGTCGGTTTTTGCGTATATACACGTATTCGAGTTTATAGTATATAACACAAGTATATAACATGTATAAGTATAAAATTGAATTCCATTATGATCAAAGCCTTTAATTACAAGATTGGGAAGAGAGTACGAATGTGATATGATTATAAGTTTCTGAAAATAGAGTTACAAATATACTTTCTAAATGAGAAAGGTACGGAAAATGTGAAGTGTTAGATTAAAGAAGCATTTGCAAGAACTGCTAGACAAAGGATGTATCAGTCTTGTTAGGGATGGCAATGGGATGGGTATGGCTATCCCATACCCGGTTAAAAAAAACTTGTCCTATACCTTGCCCAAAACCTATTAGGTATCTAACAGGTAATTACCCATCGGGTATACCCACGAGGTTTCGGGCATTCTTATGGGTTTCAGGTTTTGGGCATATCCATCGGGTATCAACGAGTAAAATCGATTTATGTTAACCAGTATTGTTATGTGGTAAATTTAATTTAATAACATTAATAAAGTAATACGCTTATACCGTCAAATAAAGTTTAATTTTTTAAAACAATACATATTCGAAAGAAGCTAAGGAAATGCTTGAAACTAATACATATTCAAGAATGATAAACCATTCTTAGTTTTAATAAAAACCAATATATATTCAAAAACAATACGTCTATCCTTGATCATCCATTTCAGTCTTTTGCTTTCACCAGAAAAGAACATGTCCAACCAAAAAGCTTGTCTCATTTCTTTAAACATTTTTCCTACAACTAAATAAATAAAATAAAATTACATTAGCAAAAAAAAAAAAGAAATAATACTCCCCACAAGATTGCATTGTTCGACGTAAATAAATAAAACGTATTTGTAACAATTACTGGTAAATGGCAAAACTGGGTGGATACTCTTTGGGATTGAGATTTGAGAATTTTATATTAAGACTACAATATAAAATCTATATAAGATTACGGTAAGCATATAATATATAATATATATAAATGAAAAAACAAATCTATATCCGGTAATCAGGACAGATAAACGGGTACCTATAATTGGGTAATCGGGGCAAGTAAAAGGGTATAACATCAAATCGCATACCCGTCCCATATTTACAAAACTAATACCATACCCGACCTCATAGCCAATTATCGACCCCATACCCGTTGCATATGTTTTGGTTATCGGGTTTTCTTATCGGGTTCGGGTTTCGTTGCCATCCCTAAGCCTAGTTCTTCACCCTATGGAGCTTCGATATTGTTTTTCAAGAAGAAATATGGTTTAATGCACACATATATCAATTATCAAGTAATTGAATAAGATAACTTTAGGGAGCAAGTGCAACTATACTTGGTCAAGTTTCGGAAATTACACTTTAACAAGTATGTATAAATTGTAAAACTGGTGATTAAGATACTTATTTCATAATTATTTTATTTTATTTTAAATTGTATTTGTTAACTATATATACTAGTGAAAGCTAACATAATTTAAAGATTGACACTGGGGTGATCATTAAACGTAAAAGTTTGAATGTTCTAGTTCAAGTGTCCTAGGAACTTGCAACTCTTAAGACCATGACCCATGATATCACTAAAGAGCCTTTTTTAAGCTTTTGTGTCTTAGACCTAACCAAAGGTTGTTTTTCCTTTAATCAAACAGTTGTGTATTCTGGTTTTTCCTTTAATCAAACAGTTGTGTATTCTGATCTTTAGATTTATTAAACTTTCATTATACCTTTTGTTATTCTTACCTTTTCGTTGCACATAAATTATATAATCAATCATGTATCTGTACCACAAATGGCCCCACCGAAATCAGGGGTGTGAACAATAATGGGTAATGCAGTAGATTTGACAGTGGGCACAAAACTATTACTTGGACCTGAGATTGGGGACAATGAAAATGCACACGTATATCGATTATCGGGACCGGAAAAGATAACTTCAAGGAGCAAGTACAAATATACTTAGTTAAGTTCCAGTAATTGCACTATAACAACAAGATCAAATGTATAAATGGTAAAAGTGGTGATCGGCATACTTATCTCAGAATTATTTTCTATTAAATGCATCTATTAATTATATTTATAGATTGACTCTTAGGTGATCATTAGACGTAAAAGTGTGAATGTTCTGGTTCAAGAGTTCTAGGAAATTGCAACTCTTAAGACCATAAAGAGCCTTTTTGTAAGCTTGTGTTTCTTAGGCGTAGCATAAACTCTTGTGTACTCTAGTCTTTCTAGTTATTAAAATTTTACTTCCATAGTATAACTTTTGTTATCCTTACCCTTTCATTGCATATTATGTAATCAATCAGTCATGTATATCCCGAATGGACACACTGGGGTGTGATAACAACAATGGGTTTAGTAGTAGATTTTAAAAGTGGGCACAAGACTTTTACCGGGAATCAAGAGTGGGCATAGTGAGTGGAGGCTTAATGGAAGCAATTGTGTAAAAGCCTACTATGTAGAAACCATAGACTGCTGTGTAGGAATAGTAGGTTGCTGTAACAACTGTCACCAAATTATGTTAACATCCCTTTAACTATAGTCTTATTGTTAGCTTGATACCTTGATCGGGCCTATATTGTGTGAACATAGCCCTATGATAGGTGAACTTACTATATTAGGTAAGAGTCTTGAAATAAAATCTAGACATATCCTACTATTTATAGAAATGTACGGGAATTGATAAGCATTGGCCAATAACCGCTAATTGCCCAAATAAGGAAATTACGCCCAACAAAACTTCAAACATATCAAAATTATGCTATTAGTAGCTAATTATATCCAAAAACAATAAAACTTCCCTTTATTGGAAGCTTTAGTTGCAAAACCGAGAACAATAAGCCTACTAATTAAATAAAACATTTAATTGATTTATAAAAATAAATAATTCTAATAATTAATATTATAATTTCTATAAAAGTTAATTATATGTATTTTTGGTTAAAAACTTAGTAATTATCTCTAAATCACACTTTATATAACAATTACCTAAACTTATCAATTAAAAACTAAAGTTATCCCAAACCACCTACACACATTTAATCCCCACCATAATTCTTTAAAAGGTACCGCCAAACACATGGCGAATTGAAAGATCATCAAATTCAAAATATAGTTCCTTATATGTTAAAAAAATAAGTATCAAATGTTTTAATTAAAACACAACATCAACTTTATAAATTCTTATAAAAATACCATATATTCACCATTAACTTCCCCATATCCTAGACGAACAACCCTTTCTATTTTTCCTTTTCCGATTTTTGTGAACCCTCTAGCCAAGGAGCAAGCCTTATTGATTTTCCAAGCACAAACACAGGAACATCGTTAAGGTAATCCACCTCTAAATCTTGATTGATTCTTTATAAACTATAAATTCAGATCTGAAACCTAATTAATTAATACTATTTTGATTGTACAGTATAATCTATAGAGGAGTTCTAAGCGTGTGGAGTCCCTGGATCACTAAGAAGCCGCATCAATCAACACAACGTCTTAACCCTGGCTTTGTTATTTTGGTTGTCAGAAATTAATTCATGAACAAAATCTAAGTACACCTAAGAATACTAATATAACATGAATAAGTCGTTAATTAGTCTTTATACGGGTCATACATGCGAGTTTGAGCATTAAAGAGCGTTAAAAACTCAAAACAATAACATCAGTATTCAAATAATATCTGAACCCAAAATTGTGAGAATCACTTGAATGATTCTTGAGTCTAAGATGTAATACTATGAGTCAAGAACTCAAATATTATATTTTGTAATTTTTCAATAAGTCTAAGTTGGTCTTTTTGAATTTATAAAAACATGCGCCCAAACTGTTTTCGGATCAGAAACATTAGGATGTCTTACAAGGGTTATAACTTACAAAATACAAGTTTAAATAACCTAAGTTTATACAGAATGTAATAATATGAGTTACAAAGATTTCTCAACTAGAATGACATGATTTGAATAAACATATAATTTTTAGAAATTTTTGTTGTAAACTATCACCGACAAATCATTGTAATGACCTTTAGTGTTAATTTATTTTTCATGATTTTTATACAAACATTTAGCATCAACTAAAAGTATTTGGAAGTCAACAAAACATGTGGGAACATCCCATATAAATTTTGATTATTTAGTATTCTATTAAAATTTGTGAACAAGGACCAGAACTGAGGTGAAAACATAGCAGCTGAACTTGAATGTTTTCACCTAAATCATTAACCTAATGACTTTGTTAGCTTGTAAATATCATAAAACCGTAAATCACATTAGGGGATACATAACAAACTTTAATCATAGAACTAACTCAAAATTGACAACGAGAAACATAAATCATCTTATAACGTCAACTTGAAATGTAACGCTTATTAATTCGCCATCGCTTGTCTTAATACACAATAATTACTTTGTAGCCTTTGCGTAGACGACTTTACAATCTTAACAACTTTCGCGTGGATCATCTAGCAACTTATCAGGGGAGTTTGCAGCCCCCTTTTCTCTTGTTTTATATCTTTTAACTCGGGGATGGAAAACATGCAAACCTTAGAACAGTTTAACGTTAACTACTTGCTTATATATGTATTTGCTTTCAACATGATGATTGTAACTAGACAACTATAACCATTTAACTTTGGGTTATAGCTGTTAGATAGGGTTGGATTGAGCTATTCGGGTTTGCACCCCCACTCAGTACACTAAAGGCCACAACATTGGCACTTGAGTGAACTTCTCTCAATTTTATCGTAAGCTGTGGCAACTTGTATCTGTCAGCTTATCATAACCCTATTGATTTATGTGTAAATCATCACAACGGGGTATAACGTATCACCGGTATGCTTTGTTGTAACAAACATAATCATATATGTTTAAATGTTTTATACATATTGCATGCAAGCAACAACATCAGCTTATCAACTTATCTTTTTTTAACTATTTTAGCACGCGAAATTATAACCTGTAACTCACTAACATCTTTAGTTGACCTTTTAGCATGTTTTTAAGGTAACAGATAGAACTGATCATAGCTATACTAACGCCATAGCATAACCACCTCATTTATCCAAGTCTTGCATTCATCTTTTTAGACATTTATTTTTTAAATAGTTTTTGCTTGAAACATGTTTTGAGACAAATTTTGTTTAGTTTGTTTGAACATGTTGTATATCACGACACTATTTGAATTCATTTAGTATTTCCCCTTGATTTAACTGTGTAGTGATATGTGATTGTCCGATGCTTGTGTTTCTGGCATCGTTGGGTGTGCAGATGCTATGTAGGAACTGTATAATGTTATGTATGAGCCAGTTGTTTAGGTACTGTAGCCTATCATTTAGCAACTGTAGACTGTTATGTAAGAGCTTGTTTTTTTTTCAGAAAATGTATTTTAGGTTGGTGTAAAGGAGAGTGTTGTGAAGGAGAAGTATGCTAGTGTATAATAGCCTTATCAAGATAATTAGATTAGAAAAATGAATCCACATCAATAGGAAATGTTGTCCTAGATAATGGAAATGTTGCTTCATCAAACTAAGCATGTTCCATGATATAAACACGAGTGGTAGCAGGATCTAAGAAAAAGTATTCTTTTTATCAAGTGCTATAGCCAATAAATACGCATGAAGCATTGCAAGACACCAATTGTAAGCTGAGCAATCACATAAATAAGGTAACACCCAAGAACCGAAGACACAGAAGTTCTCATAGTTAAGGATGTTGTTAAAACAACTCAAAAGTTTTGTATAGTAGTGGAAAGAGACTATGAAATCAATGATGAAATTGTTTCTGGCCTTTAGTTTATGAAAATATTTCTTGAAATGGTCATGGTTGAACAACCAAATGAGCGGTAGAGAAGGTTTCAAAAGACGAACCAAACCCATAAAGATACCAGTCAACAACCAGGTTGTCCAACAGGTTCCAGTTGGTCACATTAAGACTTGAACTTTTTTCCATAATCAACAAAAGAAGTACCTTATTGAATTTGTCATAACGAGTCACATACTAGACGTGCTGTTTTATGACAGGCGTGGGGAGAGACTCCCTCGATGGTAGCGACAACAACCATTTGGGTTTTGGGTATTAGACAGGTAGAAAGGGGAAAGGTATACGAGTCTGTATATGTAGAATTTAAAATAAGTGGTACAAAAATATATACCATGACCCATTCTAGAGTAATCACAAATTAACTCTTATTAACTAGACTTACGAATATATATATATATATATATATATATATATATATATATATATATATAGGGTAGGGATCATGAGTGAACAACTCTCTAAGAGTGAACTGTGCGAACTGATCCAGACCGTTGATTCCTATCATCTTGAACATTTTAATAGGGGCATGATTGTAATTAATAAGTAATGTTTTTTAATTAAAAGTTAAATGAAAAGGGTATACTGGTAAATGAACATTATTGCAAATCTATTTGAATAAATGAAACACAACCGTTTCCATATCTTCTTCCCTCATATTCAGTCACATTCCTCCCCCAAAATCGTGAACAGCATACGATTTGAAGAAAATCAGAGTCAAGAATAGCATCCTCTCATCCGAACCGATTAAAACCACATTGTCGCCGCATGTTTTAAGCGATACCGTGCACAAGGAAACCTAAAATTAGGGAAGACGGACGAAAAGAGACTGTGGTTAAATCAATCGTCGAATCAAAGGTAATCGTAGTTGTTCAAGTAATGTATTTTTGACGGTTTTCGGGTTTTTGTGTGTATGTTAGTATCTGGATTCGTTAGTACGAGGAATCAAAATTTATTGTAGATGTTTAGGGTTTTCATACTCGTGAACAATATCGATTGGGGCGTTTTGAAATTTTTATGTTTTCTTCCTTGCTGTGTTTTTGAACAAGCATTGGTTGATTAGGGTTTGCAAAATTCACGATAATACAGTAAATGTTTAGTACACATATGTATTACCTGTATATTTGTAATTGTAAAAGAGTGCAGAAGCAGGGTGCTAGCAGTTGGAATGCTAGAAATGTATAGTACACTTATGTATTAACAGCGTGCTGGATGTGTGAATGCAGTAAATGTTTAGTACACATATGTATTACCTGTATATTTGTAATTGTTAAAGAGTGCAAAAGCAGGGTGCTGGCAGTTGGAATGCTAGACATGTATAGTACACTTATGTATTAACAGCGTGCTGGATGTGTGAATGCAGTAAATGTTTAGTACACATATGTATTACCTGTATATTTGTAATTGTTAAAGAGTGCAGAAGCAGGGTGCTGGCAGTTGGAATGCTGGACATGTATAGTACACTTATGTATTAACAGCATGCTGGATGTGTGAATGTAGTAAATGTTTAGTACACATATGTATTACCTGTATATTTGTAATTGTAAAAGAGTGCAGAAGCAAGGTGCTGGCAGTTGGAATGCTGGACATGTATAGTACACTTATGTATTACAGACATTATCAATGTTAACTTCATCATCGTTCACCATTGCCTTTTCCATATTTGTTATACGTTCGACGATATTACAAAAACAATAAGAAACAAAAAGGTGTAACCACTGAAAAAACCGTTGAATAATAAGAAACGAGTAGGATCAGTAACGAATTGATATACGAATAATGGATTAAACAAACGTTTCGAATAAATTGAAACAGATCTGAAAGTATCTCGAAACTTTTTTGATTCTGAAACTGAATAACAATAAAGCCTAGATTATAGAATATTTGTTCTGATTTGATTACATATAAATTTGGATTACGAATCTGTTGGAACGTTTTTGATTAAATCTGCCTCTCTACAAGTTTTAGAAATTTGAACTGATATAATTTTGGATTAATAATGGGTTAGAACAAGCAACAATTCAATCTTGATCTTCACCCCAGATTTCGAAACGTTTGTTTAATCCATTATTCGTATATCAATTCGTTACTGATCCTACTCGTTTCTTATTATTCAACGGTTTTTCATTGGTTACACCTTTTTGTTTCTTATTGTTTTTGTAATATCGTCGAACGTATAACAAATATGGAAAAGGCAATGGTGAACGATGATGAAGTTAAAATTGATAATGTCGGTAATACATAAGTGTACTATACATGTCCAGCATTCCAACTGCCAGCACCCTGCTTCTGCACTCTTTTACAATTACAAATATACAGGTAATACATATGTGTACTAAACATTTACTACATTCACACATCCAGCATGCTGTTAATACATAAGTGTACTATACATGTCTAGCATTCCAACTGCCAGCACCCTGCTTTTGCACTCTTTAACAATTACAAATATACAGGTAATACATATGTGTACTAAACATTTACTGCATTCACACATCCAGCACGCTATTAATACATAAGTGTACTATACATTTCTAGCATTCCAACTGCCAGCACCCTGCTTCTGCACTCTTTTACAGTTACAAATATACAGGTAATACATATGTGTACTAAACATTTACTGTATTATCGTGAATTTTGCAAACCCTAATCAACCAATGCTTGTTCAAAAACATAGCAAGGAAGAAAACATAAAAATTTCAAAACGCCCCAATCGATATTGTTCACGAGTATGAAAATTTGAACTGATATAATCTTGATCTTCACCCCAGATCTGCCTCTCTACCAGTTTTAGAAATTTGAACTGATATAATTTTGGATTAATAATCGGTTAGAACAAGCAACAATTCAATCTTGATCTTCACCCCAGATTGCGAAAATTTGTTCATTGTTAACTGATAAAATCGTAGATTATATATTATAAATATATGTTTTAAATTAATCAACTCTATATATTAGGAAATAATGTAACTACCTATTGTAAATTTTGTTAAAAAGAAATTGAAAATTAAAATAATAATGTTTAATTATCATCCTGCCCTTGACAACTAATAAATAGATCAACGGTCCAGATCAGTTCACACAGTTCATTCTTAGAAATCTGTTCACAAATGATCCTAATCCTATATATATATATATATATATATATATATATAACTAGATAAAATTAAATAATAATTTATCAACTTTCCAATTTATCTCTAAAGGCCAAAATAAGGTGATACAAACATAGACAAGTGTTATACATTACTTTTGGAACTTTTAATCACGACGATATGTGTTGTGTTAATATGGTTGGGGCCTGGGGATAGAACTATAGAAGTTCTCAGAGAAATCTGGAAAACAGATGAAGAAATCTAGAAATCTTTGATGAATATTTGAAGATCTTCAAACTTTTCTTGAAGATTTGAAGACAAAGGAAAAGAGAGAGAGAGTTCGAAGGAAACGTAATTTCTTCCTAGCTATTTCATCTATTTATACCCATCGCATTTAATGCGATGGGTCACCGTGCCAAACAACTTGCAGCGCGTGTCCAACCACAGGTTGACACGTCAGGCGTGAAACCGGAGCAACAGTTCCCACTCGCGCATGGAGTCCACTCTCGTGACACAAGACGAAACGGTGCACCTGTTATAGTGACACCATGCTTGTCATTGTGTCAGCGATCACATCACACGTCGTTTCCACCACCAACCTGTCAGAAGATGCTCTTTTCAAATTTTGAGAATTTTCCATCGCAAATAAGATAGATAACTTCAGAAGTAATTGTGAGACAATACACACGCGCCAGCTTTACTAGCACACATGCTGATTTCCTAAACACCATTTTAAAACGCACACTTATTTTTTTATTTCTAGTCAAGAGCTCCAACTACTTGCTTCGCGTATGAAAGCAACACTGGACTGGGGGACTTGAAGGGGTATGTTCCCACATCCTACGTCGACCATACGAGTTAACCTCAAGCCGCGCACGAAACCATACCCAAGATAAACCAAAATTATAACTTTCCCGACCTTGCGATGACTACACAGATGTTTACCAAGTCGCGCGTGAGGTCAGGTACAAAATGAAATCAATCCTAACACTTAGAGCCTTGACAAAGACCTAGCTTCCTTGACCTTGCGCCGACTACCCGGGATATATCTAAGTCGCGCGGAGGTAAGAAGCGCAGGTCAACATCGGACAAGTACAAAAAGTACAAGTGGCAGAGTAGTGGGCCAATAGGCGCTCAATAGGCTGTATCGAACATGCTGCACGATGAACAATCGTGATGGGGACAAGAAGTACACAAGGACACATACGTGGCACCATTCAGCTTGCGCCGACCACTGCCCCACGATCTCCACTTAACTTCTGAGGACAGACCAAACAACAAGGATAACCATCAGGACACGTGGATCCATTCAACATGTGCCAACTACCCTCTCGCCTGGAATCACTAACGGTCGTGGCAGAGGAGGCAGAATGGATATTCCTTGTTGTAGATCTCAGGCCTAAGGCCCATCAGCCCATCTCCTTCACGAATCACTCGGCTATATATAGAGAACTTCATCCCAAGGTTCAAGGATCGCTCTCTTGCTCTCCCACTCAATACATACACTTTTATCCTCAAAACCGATACTTATTCTCACGCTGGAGGATGGTTACAAGGAGAACCCTCCCTATTCTCCACTTTGTAACGAGCTTACGTTGTGTTGATTGTTTTGCAGGATCATTATTGTTGTTTAGACTAGAACGAAAGAAAACTAATCTTATTTTGTCGAGGCACAAACCATAAAATAATCACTTGATTAGATTGGTGTTTCTTCATAACTAAAAGCATAGGAACACTCTACATCGGGGTGTTCCTGTCCACCTATTTGTATGTGACATGAAAGTAACAGAAAAGAGAAAGAAGGGAAGCAAAAGTGGCCAGGACTCAAGAGAGAGGCTGTAGGTACGCTCATGGAATTGCGATGAGAGAAATGGGCATCGGATGTGGCACTACTAGAAATAGACCATTTTCCTACAAAAATTTTCAACAGGAACAAATCCTAAGAAATTCACATTGAACCCTTTATTTCTTTCTATATAATTAACACTAAAAATTACCAGTATTCTATACTTTTATCATTGTATTTTTTCTTTTCTACACAGGTTTTAAAAAAAATTAAAAAACTATAGAGGGTGAAAAATATTTTCTCCAAATATACCAATGAACAGTAACATTTTTTGTCCCTCCACTTGTGACCTTGTAGTAGGAGGCTTGGATTTCCAATGGAAACTTAAGTTCAATTCACACTTATGTTATATTGGGTGGATATAGGCAATGAATGATTTGGAGTAGACCTTGTGTGAGTTTGTTAGTTCGATTCTCGAGCCCAACCGGTTTTCGTCCCACCGTGGGTCACGTCAGAGAGTTCTACTCTTGTGGTGGCAAAACAACTGTTAAGTGGCAGCCGGCGGTATGGTTTCCCAAGGAAACACCCAAAAAAGCCAAAATTTGAAGCTAGCATGGGCTCGGTTAAGAAAACATAGCCTGGCCAAAGTGGGGGCAATACGGGCTCTCCGATCTAGAGAGTCTGATAACCTTATACATGAAGTTCACCACTCAAAAGAAGTAACATTTAATTTTCTACACTCACAGCCACTCTATATAATATAAAGAAAACACTCACGTAAACATGTGGAAGATTCAATGTGAATGCTCTAATTTTTACCATATTATTAGGACAAAATTTCAACTACTTGTTATATATATTGTGGGAAATTTCCCACAAAAAATATTTGGTTGGAAATAAAATAAATAAATAAATAAATAATCAATTTTAATACTATTGTTAGTATTATCATAATCAATAATAACTAAAACAAATTAAAAAAAATGCTTTTGAGCGAAAATATAAAAAAATAAACAAATAAAGTAGGTTTTGTCGGAAGTTTTTAGATGGAATAGTTTTGTCGCAAGTTACTTTCAGACGAAATCCGTCTCTAGAAATCATTCACTACTTTCGTAGAGTAAAGCGAAGTAGAAATGTGCTCGATGTAGGTATTGAAAATACCGATACTGAGAATCATTAAATAAAATATGGGTAACGGTAAAAAAATCAACAAATGTGAGTTCTCCAATGAGCATCCCTAGAAAGAATGAGAGGTAGAGTAGTGAGGCAGTCATGATGACTCATGACCAAGGACTGACGTGGGGCACCCTTGAAGATAGCCTAAAGATTGCGTCATCTCATTTTGTACAAACAATCAAATTATAAGATGTATAAATAAGGGTTCAAGAAGAACTTACCTCTGGGAAAATTGTGTTTCTGATCAAACCCTCTTTTCTTTCTTTTCCTGAATTATGTTTCTGATCAAACCATAGATAGCTTTACTTATTACAAAGCCACTTTATAAACTGGTTTTTAAGCTACCTTCAACGATCCAAAAAAAAACACATTATTTTACATATGCCAACATGCACCACACTTATTTAAACTACCATCACCAAATGACCAATACTCTCGGGTTCATGTTGAGTGAAAGTGAGGCACTTAAAAGGCATAATGAAACTTTGCGGTGCTGGACCATCCCGTAGCCACTCATGGTTTTGACTCCGGTGGCGGGTTACCGGAGGTTGAGGGAATTTGTGTATTTAGAAGTCGTGTAATCCCTATTTGGAAGTCCCTTCTTTTGCCCCACTCGTGTAAACACAGGTTTAGTTTTTTTAACACCACTAGAAGCTCCACTGCCTGCAATGGTGTCAAAATGTCTATCATGCGCTTAAGGGTATCCAACCTTAGCTTGTCTGCTTCCATTAAGATCTTGTACACATCAAAGGCATGAGTGTCCATTGCTTTATCCACAGCCTCACCCTGGCTTGAATCCCCTACTTTTTTACAGTTGTATGCTAGCATCGCTAGTGCCTCATCTGCTACCTTCTCCTGAGCATACATACACACAGATCAAACTTCAACATCTTTAATCTATAATGTTAGAGAGAATATATTAGCTATGGCTTATTGTTATATAATGGAAAATGTATTAGTTAGGGTTTATTGTTGGGAAAATAATCGATATGAAGAAGTTGACAAAAAAAATAACAAAATAAACATTAACTTTTTGGCCTTTGCAAAAATAAGCATGTCCGAAAAAACTAGTAAGGAGAGGACTAATACGCACCGCCAGCTAAGAAGGTAAACCGTGGTCTAAATTCCAACCGGCACCAAAAAAACCTGGAATTCCCCAATGCAACATTTTGGTGACAACCTAAAAGGTTGATAGTTTAAATCCTAGAGTCCTAGAAAATCTATTGTTGTTGAGAAAAACCTTGAAAAGTACGACGAGGTCCACCAAAAAATCAAAAACATTGTAAACATCTAAAATGTGCGCTAAATTTAGCCTAATCTTAATCATTGTACTTGTATACATAGATGATTAGTAATATACAATACTTGATCGGGTTTCATTGTTTTACTTATAGAACATTATAGAACAATGATAACAGTGTTAAGTATTATGTATTATTGATCAATTGTCTATAAGAGTACAATGAAATAATTACAAAGGAAACTTAATCAAAAAATTATTTTTCAACTATGAAAATGATATAACAATAGAACGTAACTTTAATATGTCCTCTCTAATATAATATAGCTAATTCTAATATATAATACATTTTTACCCAACATAAGATGCAAAATTTAAAGATGTATTATATGCCTGTACGCTTGCCAAAACCGAAGTGAGCTTATCTTCCTCTTTGATAGTTCTGCCATGGAGAGAATCTATGTTTCTGATCTGAGAGCTTGATAACTCTCCCAGGTTTCCACGTCTAACCCCTTCAAGAAACTCAGCCAAGTGTTCGTTTAGTTGCGACCCACATAAGACGTACACGAGTCGGATGATTAAGGAAGGCCTGCTACCACCGATCCAAAGAGACGAGTTCTCAAAGGTAGTCCCCCACGTTGGAGCCAAGAAGGAAGGCCCATTGTGTTTGGCCAGTTGGGCTCGAGCGGTGTGGTAGTTTTCAAAGTGATTGATGGCTTTTTTAGTTATGAGTTGGAGGTAGTCGAGATCGGTAGGGAAGTTGGTTAGCCCTTGGAGTAGTTCATCGAGGTCGACCTTCTGTTGAGCCATCCAGTTCTGATAGCATAACTGAAATTGTTGATGATTGGCCATGACACATGGGCGTTTAGGAAGACCCTAGCTTGACTCCTCCGCACACTTGGCTAGCTAATGATATATATATATATATAGAGAGAGAGAGAGAGAGAAAGCGCAAAAGGGATTGCACAAGTGGGGAGAGAAGACAAAGATGAGTGAATATTCAATTCAAATGAGAATACAAACAACAACTATCCAGCAGAGAGAGATATATATATATATATAGAGAGAGAGAGAGAGAGAGAGAAAGCGCAAAAGGGATTGCACAAGTGGGGAGAGAAGACAAAGATGAGCGAATATTCAATTCAAATGGGAATACAAACAACAACTATCCAGCAGACATCGTAACACACTCTTTTTTCGGAAAGATGTGGAAAATGGGATATGCATTCCGATGATATTGAAATACGTTGTGTAAATCACGAAACATGTCTAGGAAGTTAATGTTTCTAGTCATGTGATAGAAGAATAATATATATAATCATGTGATAGGATAACCTTGTCAGATGACTACTTATGTTTACCAATCATAATTTAATCATGTTTATGCTGTAAGTGTATTAGGGGGGAGCAATGATCTTTGGGTGCATTTACAGAGATCATCCAAAATCTATTTTGTGAGTTTAAGTCTTTGTTTAGAGTAAAAATATTTTGGATTGAGCTAAAACATTTTATTATAATAGGTTTGGTGGGTTTTCTCTAAAATGGTACAGGTTGGTTTATCAGCTTTGTTTGCATTAGCGGTGTGAATGGTCTTTTGCCATTGGATTTACTTGGATGATCGAGCTTTTGTGGGTCATTTAAAATTATTAAGTCACACCTCCTCTGTCCACCATATTACCGCTACATTAGTTTTTTCCACTACTCTTCTTTTATGTTTCACAACTTGTCAAATCACAGAAAGTATAGCATGCTTTGTACGCTTCACATGCCACAACTAATTTTTAAATTAAATCTAAAATAAATATAACAAACTCAAAATACCTATTTAATTATTTAAGCATAACAGTATTATTTATCCAAAAGAAAATAATTGTAATTATTTAACATAAAAGAATATTATTTATTTAAAAGAAAATAATATTACTTACTTAAATATAACAATATTAAATATATAAAATAATTAAATATTTCAACGGCTTTATTTTAGTGGCCATAAATACACTTCGTCTTCCACCTTCAATTTCATCACTTTTAGTTACTTCAAAGACATGATTTGTATATCTAAAAATGGGAGGCGGTTATCCACATCCAATTAAGACTCCTCTTGTTAATGATCGTACAAGCAACATTGTATACCCTCCTCCTCCTCCACCGGTGATCTACCCTGCTTATCGTATTCTAGTACTTTCTCTTGCGGTTGCAACAACCCCCCCCCCCAAGCACGGTGTACGAGTACTGAACACTACCCCCTTCATCGTAACCGGGGCGTAGAGCTTGGTTTCCTGATGGATGTCATATGCATGGAAGCTTGATTTTCAATTTTTAAATTATTAATTATTATACCTTCCAATGAATTAGCTTGACTTCATAATTAAAATTTATCTCACAATCCACAAGATTTTAACATGCCTTATATGGATGAAACCATTCATGTCTACGGGACGCCTATTTATCTTCACTGTTTTCAGATTTCTTATGACCGTAATAATAGATAATGTTGTTGTTAACTTGAAATATTCAACTCTGTGGACCCATGAAAAGGACTAGAATTCATTATATTCTCACCATCCCGTAAACCGCAAAGATTGTTAATACATCGTGTGTGTGTATATATATATATATATACATATATATATATATATTTGAACGACAAATTTCTTTTTTTACTTCTTGTGATACTTGAATTTATAACCACTCAAATTAGGTGTTCCTCGAGGTATTGTCTCTTCCATTAGGCCACCAACTCTAATGATCATACATACATCATATATATAGGATAAGGATCCGTTAGAAACCACCATTTATTTCGAGAACCGCGAGAACCAATGTCAACACAACTAAAAAAATCTAAAAAACACACACTTTTTTATATTTCTTTTAAAATCGTTATCTTTGTCGCTACAAAGTTTTGAGTGACAATTATCGATGCACATGTGCATGTGTATCATTTCTTTGACAAATTCGGAAATACATTACCAATATTATACAATTGCACTTTCATTTACACTACCATTCGTAATACAATACTTTTTACATTACCAATATTAGAAATGCACATGTGCATCTATACGTATGAACATGATATAACGTGTTTTGGTACACTACTTTTAATACACTTTCCATTTCATCATATCATCCATAATACACTACCATTACCTCTTACCATCCATAATACACTACCATTACCTCCTTACCATCCATAATACAATACCATATGTACAATATTTTCACTTTATACACATGTATATCAACACCCTTCATACTATCCAAACAACATATTACATCATAAAGTAACAAATATAACAAAACCATCAACCACTATATATAACTAACTAAAAAACATGTATATGGGCCTACTTCATTGTCACACCCTCAATTTCCACTTGCGGAGTTTTACCGCGAGGCGTGTGAACAAACCGGAATCTGAAACACTAGTACGTCGAACGACTCTATATGATTTGATAATACGTTTTCCAAAAATCATTTGTTAACCATTCGTCGTAGATTTTATATTGTCTTAGTTAGTTACCAATGTTTAGCGGAAGCATTAGTTTTTAAAGTTGAGCGGAAGCATAAAGTAAAGTAACGGAACGGGCGCCAACATAAACGCCAAAACCAAAGAAAAACCCAAAACAATGTTTGTAAATGAGACTCGATGAAATATGTCTTGGTCAATGCAAGTGAGTGCACCTAGAGCTCCTAGCGTCCTGAGAAACATGTAAAGAAACAAGTGTCAACATTAAAGATGAGTGAGTTCACAGTTTTTCATAAATTCGTTTGTTCGGTTATGAGTTTGTTTCCCCCGTTATCCCTAACCCGGGATAACGATTTAGTTCCATTATTCCCAATCCCGGAATAATACTAATAGTTCCATTATTCCTTACCCGGAATAATACCGATAGTTCCATTATTCCTAGCCCGGAATAATAACGTTGTTGGTTCCATTATCCCTAACCTGGGATAATATTGCTGATGGTTCCATTATTCCTAACCCGGAATAATATTGTTGTTTGTTCTATTATTCCTAACCCGGAATAATATTGTTGATTCGTAATTAAGTTCAATGTTAACATATATAGGTAGCTAGCCTAAAGTTATGTCACATAAGTGTTCGCGATCGAAGCTGACTGTTGTGCCTCCGTGTTGCCAGGCCTATCACTGACCATGGCGAAGTTAGGCCAAATTATTCACCCGTTGACCATACCCGGTCGGCTAGCGCGACTAGCTCGGATGGGGCTTGTCGGGCCTAGTAGTACTACTTATGATTTCCCCGCTATTTAAACCCAATACTAACGATCCGAGAGATTGTCGAGGACTTATGTGATATAGATGCTTAGTGACCATAACGTTACATTAACATTAACTTAGTTACCGAATAGTTATGTGACGTTGATTTCGTATAACGTAAAGAGATTGAGTTGAAGAGTGTATACATGTTTCTCCCCCTGTTGTTTAAAACCGGATAAAAGTAGGGGCCGTGAACTCACCTTTAGTTGCTCGGTTAGTGTAATCACAGAAGTTGCAAATGATGGGACCGCTAATTGCGTCCTAATAAACCAATTGATTTCAAGTCAGTGTGTGAACACACCAATACAAATTCTACACATAATTTACGCACAAAGTGATACACACAATCAAAATTCCTAACACTCAAACATGCATGCAAGTATCCTCATGTGAACATAGTAATCAAAACAATTTATCATGAACATAATCCAATCCATGCAACACTTTGGTGCACACATTCACAAGTTATCAAGTTTCAGCTTACATACTCATAATTCGGCTGTTTTCTAGGACTTTTATATAATAGTTCCAACGTTCCAAAAATTCCAATTATTTTACAGCAGGTGACAACTATACCGTAGAAATTTATATAAATTTTTCAAGTCCTAATACTTTACCAATTATCCATAAATATTAATATACTAGGCTGCAGTCAGATTCGTGACTTTCTGACTGCAGTCCACGGAAGAATTTATTTAAAAATCACTGTTCGTCCAATTAACAAAATTCCAGTGGGAGTTGCCCGGAAATTTCCATACCTGGTTGCTTTACAAATTTCATGATTCGACTCCCTACAGATTATTAAATCCAACTCGATAAACAACTAACAAAATTTCAGGATTTTCACAGCTTTAGTTGCTGAACTTAATTGGCCACTTAAAAATATCAAACGACTTCAGAAAAATATGAATCCAGCGCCATTAGATTCGTTATTCAAAACTCTACGTTTTAGACTTCAGAAAATCCGTTTTTCGACAACTAATGACCGAGTTACAGCCAGTTGAAGTCGGCTGTAACCATCATTCAGCAACCTGTTTCAGCACTTTATCACAACTAACTCGCATAAACCGTTAATATATTGAACATATGCGATCAAGAACAGATTTTCCGATCATATATCAATATATATATCATATCCATGCAAACCCTAATCATAATCTCTAGTTTTTATCAACAAAACACAGCCTATGTTTCCAGATTTCGAACAAACATCAACTTACAAACATCATCAATAAATCGGCTAACATAACACTACATTCAAACATATAATCCGAATATGATCTAGCAAACCATGATAATCCTAACCTTTAATAACAAGATCAATGAGCCAAGACTTGGACAAGAGCCGAGAACTAGATGTGACTGAATCGGATGTTGGCGAGGACTTGCGACCGAGAAGAGAAGAACGGTGAGGGGACTGCCGCGATCAAGATGAAGTTGTAACCAGCTGTTTGCGGTCGAGAGACTGAAAGGAAGGCTGCCGTCGGCTGATTTCTCCACTAGGGTTTTGTGTTTTGTTTTTGTGAAGAAGGCTTATGCATGTGTGTGTATATATAGGCGCAAGAGTAAGGAGAAGAGGGAATGGGTTTGCGGTTTGGGTTGGTTGGTTTGGGTTTAAAACTTGGTTCACTCCTAGAGTCACAAGGAATCGAGGTTGGTTCGTGTCGCGGTTCGGTTTGGTTCGTGTACATATTTACTATAAATATTTTATAACTAAAATAATCACGTAATCGAACATCACATATTCACCAACTCATAAACGTTCAATACATATAGCACATACTTCATTTGACAAGTCCGCTAAATTATCGTAACTATTTCGAGCGTGCAAATTCAAGTCTCCGAATTAATAACCGTGAAGTAGTGCGTTTAAGTTATCCGAAAAACCGGGATGTCACATTCATCATTTAAAATAATAAAACTTTTGTACCTAAACACGTTATATCATGGTTATACATAATGATGCATATGTGCAGTTTTAATATTAGTAATGTAAAAAGCAGTATATTACAAATGTTAGTGTAAACGAAAGTGCAATTATATAATATTGGTAATGTATTGCGGAATTTGTCAAAGAAATGATACATATGCACATGTGTATCGATAATTGTTACTCGAAAAAAAAACTTTTTGTTGACGAAATATAGCGATTTTTTTAAATAAATATTGAAAAAAATGTGTTTTTTAGATTTTTTTAGATATTTTTTGTGTTCACATTGGTTCTTGTGGTTCTGACAATAAAAGTAGTTCTCAAATGAATCATACCATATATATAATCACTAAAAGCACCTGGATATATGGATTAAGCACAAGAACAATAATCACAACACAAGAGCAATCACCAAAATCTGTCCAAGAAACTTGGACAAGGGTTTTCATTGAAGTTCATATTTATACACATCTGACTACCCAGCGTATTTATTAAATAGATGGGAACTTAAATACCCCCGCCTGTTCTAAGTTTCACATATTTCACTTTTGACCCTTCTAGCTTAACTAACTTTTACAAAACTAGCTCAAACTATTAATAATCAAGTATCAACGGTCTCAAAACGTCCTAACAATATCCCCCCTAGACCGTTGCGTACTTGAGATTCTTCAGTTTTGTTCCTGAGCTTCAGGGCCTGAGGCTGATTCTCGATCCGTTCCTTGCGCAGCTTGATCTGATGGTTGTTCTATTGTTGCTTCAGTGGATTGGTTAATAACAGCTTCACTTGTGGTTGGTTGTGCCTCCATAATGACCCCATATGTGGATGAAGTCGGAGGTGGTGGAACGATTTGAATATCGGAGTCAGATGATGGATCTTTCTTGGCGGAGAAGATGGTTCAGGCTCAGCTGCTTTCTTCTTTCTGGATTCATCTTTTTCTTTCTTAGCGTCCATTCTAAGCAAAATTTCCATCACTTCAATCTTTCGAGCTCGTACACGCTCAACTGCCCTTTGAAATAGCATCCCTTCCTCGAGGTACTCGTTTCCTGCTCCGATGTTTATCTTGTGTCCGTACAGAACATTCAGATCCGAAAGACAAAACATAAATACGTCCATAGGATCAAGGATACGGATGTCTTCATTTGAGTTTGACCTGATGACTGCTTCACTCGTCTTGCCATCTTAAAACCATTTCTTGAAGTTAGTGAGAGTCACATGCTGTTCAGGAGGAAGTTTCACCCTTGTTACAACTTTCGCTTGATTGATGACCCATGTTATCTTTCCTTTTCCAGTGAACGGGTCTTTGGTGGTCTTTGACACACGTCTTCTTGGGCGTTGAGGCTTGAAGACAGAAAACCCACGCATGCATTCTCTTTGAATTAATCTCTCCAGATCTCCACCAATGCTGCTGTTTGTAGTATTTATCAGATTATGCCTGCTGAGCTCTCGGATATCCCATGTTGGTAAACTTTGCATGTCGTTGGCATTTCGGAAGTATTGAATTACTCAACCCCTTCGCTTTACCACGAACCATCCAGTAAGATTGCAGTATTTCCAGCTGATGATTCTATCCGTGACCTCAGTCTTCCAACTGTGATCACCTGATAAAAATCTGGCATCTTTGCTCTTTCTTTCTTAAACCATTTTGGATGCTGAGGTTCGAACTCTTCTCCACCATCCGTCTCATATAACACATCATCTTCCAATCCCCATTCAAGAAACTTTGCGGGCATCTCGGTTTTGTCTACTTCTTCTTCGTCACTGTCTTCATCAAGACTAACATCAACTGCTGATTCAAGACGTTTCTTTTTCTTTTCGGCTCTGTCATCCTTCTTTTTCTGTTCTCTTTCTCTGAACATGTCAAAGTTGAAAATATCTTCGCTTGTGTACTTTAGTTTTCGATTTGCTGACACATACAGCTCCTGCACTAGTTCATGAAGTTTTTCTGGACCCTCCTGTTGAAATCTGATGAATTCTGATTGCTTATAGACGTATGAGTGCAATTCTTTGTTCTTCTTTCTTTGTTCTTTCAGTTTTCTCTTGAGCACATCAGTATCATTCACTTGATTCTTCAGCAAACAAAACTCTTTTGCAGGAAATAGACCAATTTCTTTGGATAAACGATTATATAGATCTTGAAACGGTCTATGTCTTGAGGGAACTTTTTGAGGAGGAGGTTGAGAAGATACAGGTGGTTTGGGTGGAACATTTGCGGAGGATCCCTCGCCGGTTTTTCTTTTCTTTGGCGCAATGGTCTCGCTTGGAGAGGATTCTAGGGAATCGGATAAAAGCCCTTCCACGAATTGATCCAACTGTTCCTATTCTGAAGTAACTACCACAGGAGTTTCAAATTCTGTCATCTCTCTTCTCTTCATTCTGCTTTGTCGTTTTTCTGCCTCCGCAACCGCGTGAATGGCATGCATCTTTCGATTTCTTCTCTCGTTGATCCAGCACGAATACTATCGCCCATGATTCGTTCTGGATTAGGTGAATCTTTCTTGCTTCTTTTCTTTGAGGGTTTTTCTTCAACCACTTTCTTTCCTTTGTCTTTACGCTTACGAACAAGTGGTATTTCCTCTTCTAATTCAGCCTCTTCTACAACATCAATGGGATCGCCTCGACCTTCTACAACATCAAAATCTAAGTACACCTAAGAATACTAATATAACATGAATAAGTCGTTAATTAGTCTTTATACGGGTCATACATGCGAGTTTGAGCATTAAAGAGCGTTAAAAACTCAAAACAATAACATCAGTATTCAAACAATTTCTGAACCCAAAATTGTGAGAATCACTTGAATGATTCTTGAGTCTAAGATGTAATACTATGAGTCAAGAACTCAAATATTATATTTTGTAATTTTTGGGTGTGCAGATGCTATGTAGGAACTGTATAATGTTATGTATAAGCCAGTTGTTTAGGTACTGTAGCCTATCATTTAGCAATTGTAGACTGTTATGTAAGAGCTTGTTTTTTTTTTCAGAAAATGTATTTTAGGTTGGTGTAAAGGAGAGTGTTGTGAAGGAGAAGTATGCTAGTGTATAATAGCCTTATCAAGATAATTAGATTAGAAAAATGAATCCACATCAATAGGAAATGTTGTCCTAGATAATGGAAATGTTGCTTCATCAAACTAAGCATGTTCCATGATATAAACATGAGTGGTAGCAGGATCTAAGAAAAAGTATTCTTTTTATCAAGTGCTATAGCCAATAAATATGCATGAAGTATTGCAAGACACCAATTGTAAGCTGAGCAATCACATAAATAAGGTAACACCCAAGAACCGAAGACACAGAAGTTCTCATAGTTAAGGATGTTGTTAAAACAACTCAAAAGTTTTGTATAGTAGTGGAAAGAGACTATGAAATCAATGATGAAATTGTTTCTGGCCTTTAGTTTATGAAAATATTTCTTGAAATGGTCATGGTTGAATAACCAAATGAGCGGTAGAGAAGGTTTCAAAAGACGAACCAAACCCATAAAGATACCAGTCAACAACCAGGTTGTCCAACAGTTCCAATTGGTCACATTAAGACTTGAACTTTTTTCCATAATCAACAAAAGAAGTACCTTATTGAATTTGTCATAACGAGTCACATACTAGACGTGCTGTTTTATGACAGGCATGGGGAGAGACTCCCTCGATGGTAGCGACAACAACCATTTGGGTTTTGGATATTAGACAGGTAGAAAGGGAAAGGTATACGAGTCTGTATATGTAGAATTTAAAATAAGTGGTACAAAAATATATACCATGACCCATTCTAGAGTAATCACAAATTAACTCTTATTAACTAGACTTACGAATATATATATATATATATATATATATATATATATATAGGGTAGGGATCATGAGTGAACAACTCTCTAAGAGTGAACTGTGCGAACTGATCCAGACCGTTGATTCCTATCATCTTGAACATTTTAATAGGGGCATGATTGTAATTAATAAGTAACGTTTTTAACTAAAAGTTAAATGAAAAGGGTATACTGGTAAATGAACATTATTGCAAATCTATTTGAATAAAGGAAACACAACCGTTTCCATATCTTCTTCCCTCATATTCAGTCACATTCCTCCCCCAAAATCGTGAACAGCATATGATTTGAAGAAAATCAAAGTCAAGAATAGCATCCTCTCATCCGAACCGATTAAAACCACATTGTCGCCACATGTTTTAAGCGATACCGTGCACAAGGAAACCTAAAATTAGGGAAGACGGACGAAAAGAGACTGTGGTTAAATCAATCGCCGAATCAAAGGTAATCGTAGTTGTTCAAGTAATGTATTTTTGACGGTTTTCGGGTTTTTGTGTGTATGTTAGTATCTGGATTCGTTAGTACGAGGAATCAAAATTTATTGTAGATGTTTAGGGTTTTCATACTCGTGAACAATATCGATTGGGGTGTTTTGAAATTTTTACGTTTTCTTCCTTGCTGTGTTTTTGAACAAGCATTGGTTGATTAGGGTTTGCAAAATTCACGATAATACAGTAAATGTTTAGTACACATATGTATTACCTGTATATTTGTAATTGTAAAAGAGTGCAGAAGCAGGGTGCTGGCAGTTGGAATGCTAGAAATGTATAGTACACTTATGTATTAACAGCGTGCTGGATGTGTGAATGCAGTAAATGTTTAGTACACATATGTATTACCTGTATATTTGTAATTGTTAAAGAGTGCAAAAGCAGGGTGCTGGCAGTTGGAATGCTAGACATGTATAGTACACTTATGTATTAACAGTGTGCTGGATGTGTGAATGCAGTAAATGTTTAGTACACATATGTATTACCTGTATATTTGTAATTGTTAAAGAGTGCAGAAGCAGGGTGCTGGCAGTTGGAATGCTGGACATGTATAGTACACTTATGTATTAACAGCATGCTGGATATGTGAATGTAGTAAATGTTTAGTACACATATGTATTACCTGTATATTTGTAATTGTAAAAGACTGCAGAAGCAGGGTGCTGGCAGTTGGAATGCTGGACATGTATAGTACACTTATGTATTACCGACATTATCAATGTTAACTTCATCATCGTTCACCATTGCCTTTTCCGTATTTGTTATACGTTCGACGATATTACAAAAACAATAAGAAACGAAAAGGTGTAACCACTGAAAAACCGTTGAATAATAAGAAACGAGTAGGATCAGTAACGAATTGATATACGAATAATGGATTAAACAAACGTTTCGAATAAATTGAAACAGATCTGAAAATATCTCAAACCTTTTTTGATTCTGAAACTGAATAACAATAAAGCCTAGATTATAGAATATTTGTTCTGATTTGATTACATATAAATTTGGATTACGAATCTGTTGGAACGTTTTTGATTAAATCTGCCTCTCTACCAGTTTTAGAAATTTGAACTGTAATTTTGGATTAATAATCTGTTAGAACAAGCAACAATTCAATCTTGATCTTCACCCCAGATTTCGAAAATTTGTTCATTGTTAACTGATAAAATCGTAGATTATATATTATAAATATATGTTTTAAATTAATCAACTCTATATATTAGGAAATAATGTAACTACCTATTGTAAATTTTGTTAAAAAGAAATTGAAAATTAAAATAATAATGTTTAATTATCATCCTGCCCAACGGTCCAGATCAGTTCACACAGTTCATTCTTAGAAATCTGTTCACAAATGATCCTATATAACTAGATAAAATTAAATAATAATTTATCAACTTTCCAATTTATCTCTAAAGGCCAAAATAAGGTGATACAAACATAGACAAGTGTTATACATTACTTTTGGAACTTTTAATCACGACGATATGTGTTGTGTTAATATGGTTGGGGCCTGGGGATATAACTATAGAAGTTCTCAGAGAAATCTGGAAAACAGATGAAGAAATCTAGAAATCTTTGATTAATATTTGAAGATCTTCAAACTTTTCTTGAAGATTTGAAGATACAAAGGAAAAGAGAGAGAGAGTTTGAAGGAAACATAATTTCTTCCTAGCTATTTCATCTATTTATACCCATCGCATTTAATGCGATGGGTCACCGTGCCAAACAACTTGCAGCGCGTGTCCAACCACAGGTTGACACGTCAGGCGTGAAACCGGAGCGACAGTTCCCACTCGCGCATGGAGTCCACTCTCCTGACACAAGACGAAACGGTGCACCTGACATAGTGACACCATGCTTGTCATTGTGTGAGCGATCACATCACACGTCGTTTCCACCACCAACCTGTCAGAAGATGCTCTTTTCAAATTTTGAGAATTTTCCATCGCAAATAAGATAGATAACTTCAGAAGTAATTGTGAGACAATACACACGCGCCAGCTTTACTAGCACACATGCTGATTTCCTAAACACCATTTTAAAGCGCAGACACTTATTTTTTTATTTCTAGTCAAGAGCTCCAACTACTTGCCTCGCGTATGAAAGCAACACTGGACTGGGGGACTTGAAGGGGTATGTTCCCACATCCTACGTCGACCATACGAGTTAACCTCAAGCCGCGCACGAAACCATACCCAAGATAAACCAAAATTATAACTTTCCCGACCTTGCGATGACTACACAGATGTTTACCAAGTCGCGCGTAAGGTCAGGACCAAAATGAAATCAATCCTAACACTTAGAGCCTTGACAAAGACCTAGCTTCCTTGACCTTGCGCCGACTACCCGGGATATATCTAAGTCGCGCGGAGGTAAGAAGCGCAGGTCAACATCGGACAAGTACAAAAAGTACAAGTGGCAGAGTAGTGGGCCAATAGGCGCTCAATAGGCTGTATCGAATATGCTGCACGATGAACAATCGTGATGGGGACAAGAAGTACACAAGGACACATACGTGGCACCATTCAGCTTGCGCTGACCACTGCCCCACGATCTCCACTTAACTTCTGAGGACAGACCAAACAACAAGGATAACCATCAGGACACGTGGATCCATTCAACATGTGCCAACTACCCTCTCGCCTGGAATCACTAACGGTCGTGGCAGAGGAGGCAGAATGGATATTCCTTGTTGTAGATCTCAGGCCCAAGGCCCATCAGCCCATCTCCTTCACGAATCACTCGGCTATATATAGAGAACTTCATCCCAAGGTTCAAGGATCGCTCTCTTGCTCTCCCACTCAATACATACACTTTTATCCTCAAAACCGATACTTATTCTCACGCTGGAGGATGGTTACAAGGAGAACCCTCCCTATTCTCCTCTTTGTAACGAGCTTACGTTGTGTTGATTGTTTTGCAGGATCATTATTGTTGTTGAACGAAAGAAAATTAATCTTATTTTGTCGAGGCACAAACCACAAAATAATCACTTGATTGGATTGGTGTTTCTTCATAACTAAAAGCATATGAACACTCTACATCGGGGTGTTCCTGTCCACCTATTTGTATGTGACATGAAAGTAACAGAAAAGAGAAAGAAGGGAAGCAAAAGTGGCCGGGACTCAAGAGAGAGGCTGTAGGTACGCTCATGGAATTGCGATGAGAGAAATGGGCATCGGATGTGGCACTACTAGAAATAGACCATTTTCCTACAAAAATTTTCAACAGGAACAAATCCTAAGAAATTCACATTGAACCCTTTATTTCTTTCTATATAATTAACACTAAAAATTACAGTATTCTATACTTTTATCATTGTATTTTTTCTTTTCTACACTCACAAGTGGTTTCAAAAAAAATTAAAAAACTATAGAGGGTGAAAAATATTTTCTCCAAATATACCAATGAACAGTAACATTTTTTGTCCCTCCACTTGTGACCTTGTAGTAGGAGGCTTGGATTTCCAATGGAAACTTAAGTTCAATTCACACTTATGTTATATTGGGTGGATATAGGCAATGAATGATTTGGAGTAGACCTTGTGTGAGTTTGTTAGTTCGATTCTCGAGCCCAACCGGTTTTCGTCCCACCGTGGGTCACGTCAGAGAGTTCTACTCTTGTGGTGGCAAAACAACTGTTAAGTGGCAGCCGGCGGTATGGTTTCCCAAGGAAACACCCAAAAAAGCCAAAATTTGAAGCTAGCATGGGCTCGGTTAAGAAAACATAGCCTGGCCAAAGTGGGGGCAATACGGGCTCTCCGATCTAGAGAGTCTGATAACCTTATACATGAAGTTCACCACTCAAAAGAAGTAACATTTAATTTTCTACACTCACAGCCACTCTATATAATATAAAGAAAACACTCACGTAAACATGTGGAAGATTCAATGTGAATGCTCTAATTTTTACCATATTATTAGGACAAAATTTCAACTACTTGTTATATATATTGTGGGAAATTTCCCACAAAAAATATTTGGTTGGAAATAAAATAAATAAATAAATAAATAATCAATTTTAATACTATTGTTAGTATTATCATAATCAATAATAACTAAAACAAATTAAAAAAAATGCTTTTGAGCGAAAATATAAAAAAATAAACAAATAAAGTAGGTTTTGTCGGAAGTTTTTAGATGGAATAGTTTTGTCGCAAGTTACTTTCAGACGAAATCCGTCTCTAGAAATCATTCACTACTTTCGTAGAGTAAAGCGAAGTAGAAATGTGCTCGATGTAGGTATTGAAAATACCGATACTGAGAATCATTAAATAAAATATGGGTAACGGTAAAAAAATCAACAAATGTGAGTTCTCCAATGAGCATCCCTAGAAAGAATGAGAGGTAGAGTAGTGAGGCAGTCATGATGACTCATGACCAAGGACTGACGTGGGGCACCCTTGAAGATAGCCTAAAGATTGCGTCATCTCATTTTGTACAAACAATCAAATTATAAGATGTATAAATAAGGGTTCAAGAAGAACTTACCTCTGGGAAAATTGTGTTTCTGATCAAACCCTCTTTTCTTTCTTTTCCTGAATTATGTTTCTGATCAAACCATAGATAGCTTTACTTATTACAAAGCCACTTTATAAACTGGTTTTTAAGCTACCTTCAACGATCCAAAAAAAAAACACATTATTTTACATATGCCAACATGCACCACACTTATTTAAACTACCATCACCAAATGACCAATACTCTCGGGTTCATGTTGAGTGAAAGTGAGGCACTTAAAAGGCATAATGAAACTTTGCGGTGCTGGACCATCCCGTAGCCACTCATGGTTTTGACTCCGGTGGCGGGTTACCGGAGGTTGAGGGAATTTGTGTATTTAGAAGTCGTGTAATCCCTATTTGGAAGTCCCTTCTTTTGCCCCACTCGTGTAAACACAGGTTTAGTTTTTTTAACACCACTAGAAGCTCCACTGCCTGCAATGGTGTCAAAATGTCTATCATGCGCTTAAGGGTATCCAACCTTAGCTTGTCTGCTTCCATTAAGATCTTGTACACATCAAAGGCATGAGTGTCCATTGCTTTATCCACAGCCTCACCCTGGCTTGAATCCCCTACTTTTTTACAGTTGTATGCTAGCATCGCTAGTGCCTCATCTGCTACCTTCTCCTGAGCATACATACACACAGATCAAACTTCAACATCTTTAATCTATAATGTTAGAGAGAATATATTAGCTATGGCTTATTGTTATATAATGGAAAATGTATTAGTTAGGGTTTATTGTTGGGAAAATAATCGATATGAAGAAGTTGACAAAAAAAATAACAAAATAAACATTAACTTTTTGGCCTTTGCAAAAATAAGCATGTCCGAAAAAACTAGTAAGGAGAGGACTAATACGCACCGCCAGCTAAGAAGGTAAACCGTGGTCTAAATTCCAACCGGCACCAAAAAAACCTGGAATTCCCCAATGCAACATTTTGGTGACAACCTAAAAGGTTGATAGTTTAAATCCTAGAGTCCTAGAAAATCTATTGTTGTTGAGAAAAACCTTGAAAAGTACGACGAGGTCCACCAAAAAATCAAAAACATTGTAAACATCTAAAATGTGCGCTAATTTAGCCTAATCTTAATCATTGTACTTGTATACATAGATGATTAGTAATATACAATACTTGATCGGGTTTCATTGTTTTACTTATAGAACATTATAGAACAATGATAACAGTGTTAAGTATTATGTATTATTGATCAATTGTCTATAAGAGTACAATGAAATAATTACAAAGGAAACTTAATCAAAAAATTATTTTTCAACTATGAAAATGATATAACAATAGAACGTAACTTTAATATGTCCTCTCTAATATAATATAGCTAATTCTAATATATAATACATTTTTACCCAACATAAGATGCAAAATTTAAAGATGTATTATATGCCTGTACGCTTGCCAAAACCGAAGTGAGCTTATCTTCCTCTTTGATAGTTCTGCCATGGAGAGAATCTATGTTTCTGATCTGAGAGCTTGATAACTCTCCCAGGTTTCCACGTCTAACCCCTTCAAGAAACTCAGCCAAGTGTTCGTTTAGTTGCGACCCACATAAGACGTACACGAGTCGGATGATTAAGGAAGGCCTGCTACCACCGATCCAAAGAGACGAGTTCTCAAAGGTAGTCCCCCACGTTGGAGCCAAGAAGGAAGGCCCATTGTGTTTGGCCAGTTGGGCTCGAGCGGTGTGGTAGTTTTCAAAGTGATTGATGGCTTTTTTAGTTATGAGTTGGAGGTAGTCGAGATCGGTAGGGAAGTTGGTTAGCCCTTGGAGTAGTTCATCGAGGTCGACCTTCTGTTGAGCCATCCAGTTCTGATAGCATAACTGAAATTGTTGATGATTGGCCATGACACAAGGGCGTTTAGGAAGACCCTAGCTTGACTCCTCCGCACACTTGGCTAGCTAATGATATATATATATATATATAGAGAGAGAGAGAGAGAGAAAGCGCAAAAGGGATTGCACAAGTGGGGAGAGAAGACAAAGATGAGCGAATATTCAATTCAAATGAGAATACAAACAACAACTATCCAGCAGAGATATATATATATAGAGAGAGAGAGAGAAAGCGCAAAAGGGATTGCACAAGTGGGGAGAGAAGACAAAGATGAGCGAATATTCAATTCAAATGGGAATACAAACAACAACTATCCAGTAGACATCGTAACACACTCTTTTTTTGGAAAGATGTGGAAAATGGGATATGCATTCCGATGATATTGAAATACGTTGTGTAAATCACGAAACATGTCGAGGAAGTTAGATGTTTCTAGTCATGTGATAGAAGAATAATATATATAATCATGTGATAGGATAACCTTGTCAGATGACTACTTATGTTTACCAATCATAATTTAATCATGTTTATGCTGTAAGTGTATTAGGGGGGAGCAATGATCTTTGGGTGCATTTACAGAGATCATCCAAAATCTATTTTGTGAGTTTAAGTCTTTGTTTAGAGTAAAAATATTTTGGATTGAGCTAAAACATTTTATTATAATAGGTTTGGTGGGTTTTCTCTAAAATGGTACAGGTTGGTTTACAGCTTTGTTTGCATTAGCGGTGTGAATGGTCTTTTGCCATTGGATTTACTTGGATGATCGAGCTTTTATGGGTCATTTAAAATTATTAAGTCACACCTCCTCTGTCCACCATATTACCGCTAAATTAGTTTTTTCCACTACTCTTCTTTTATGTTTCACAACTTGTCAAATCACAGAAAGTATAGCATGCTTTGTACGCTTCACATGCCACAACTAATTTTTAAATTAAATCTAAAATAAATATAACAAACTCAAAATACCTATTTAATTATTGTAGCATAACAGTATTATTTATCCAAAAGAAAATAATTGTAATTATTTAACATAAAAGAATATTATTTATTTAAAAGAAAATAATATTACTTACTTAAATATAACAATATTAAATATATAAAATAATTAAATATTTCAACGGCTTTATTTTAGTGGCCATAAATACACTTCGTCTTCCACCTTCAATTTCATCACTTTTAGTTACTTCAAAGACATGATTTGTATATCTAAAAATGGGAGGCGGTTATCCACATCCAATTAAGACTCCTCTTGTTAATGATCGTACAAGCAACATCGTATACCCTCCTCCTCCACCGGTGATCTACCCTGCTTATCGTATTCTAGTACTTTCTCTTGCAGTTGCAACAACCCCCCCCCCAAGCACGGTGTACGAGTACTGAACACTACCCCCTTCATCGTAACCGGGCGTAGAGATTGGTTTCCTGATGGATGTCATATGCATGGAAGCTTGATTTTCAATTTTTAAATTATTAATTATTATACCTTCCAATGAATTAGCTTGACTTCATAATTAAAATTTATCTCACAATCCACATGATTTTAACATGCCTTATATGGATGAAACCATTCATGTCTACGGGACGCCTATTTATCTTCACTGTTTTCAGATTTCTTATGACCGTAATAATAGATAATGTAGGACTAGAATTCATTATATTCTCATCATCCCGTAAACCGCAAAGATTGTTAATACATCGTGTGTGTGTGTGTATATATATATATATATATTTGAATGACAAATTTCTTTTTTTTACTTCTTGTGATACTTGAATTTATAACCCCTCAAATTAGGTGTTCCTCGAGGTATTGTCTCTTCCATTAGGCCACCAACTCTAATGATCATACATACATCATATATATATACAGGATAAGGATCCGTTAGAAACCACATTTATTTCGAGAACCGCGAGAACCAATGTCAACACAACTAAAAAATCTAAAAAACACACACTTTTTTAATATTTGTTTTAAAATCGTTATCTTTGTCGCTACAAAGTTTTGAGTGACAATTATCGATGCCCATGTGCATGTGTATCATTTCTTTGACAAATTCGGAAATACATTACCAATATTATACAATTGCACTTTCATTTACACTACCATTCGTAATACAATACTTTTTACATTACCAATATTAGAAATGCACATGTGCATCTATACGTATGAACATGATATAACGTGTTTTGGTACACTACTTTTAATACACTTTCCATTTCATCATATCATCCATAATACACTACCATTACCTCTTACCATCCATAATACACTACCATTACCTCCTACCATCCATAATACAATACCATATGTATAATATTTTCACTTTATACACATGTACATCAACACCCTTCATACTATCCAAACAACATATTACATCATAAAGTAACAAATATAACAAAACCATCAACCACTATATATAACTAACTAAAAAACATGTATATGGGCCTACTTCATCATTTAAAATAATAAAACTTTTGTACCTAAACACGTTATATCATGATTATACATAATGATGCATATGTGCAGTTTTAATATTAGTAATGTAAAAAGCAGTATATTACAAATGATAGTGTAAACGAAAGTGCAATTATATAATATTGGTAATGTATTGCGGAATTTGTCAAAGAAATGATACATATGCACATGTTTATCGATAATTGTTACTCGAAAAAAAAACTTTTTGTTGACGAAATATAGCGATTTTTTTGAAATAAATATTGAAAAAAATGTGTTTTTTAGATTTTTTTAGATATTTTTTTGTGTTCACTTTGGTTCTCGTGGTTCTGACAATAAAAGTAGTTCTCAAATGAATCATACCATACATATATATATATATATATATATATATATATAAATATATATATATATAAATATATATATAATATACACACACATATATGGGAATGTTTATTTGAGAAGAAATTTAATGTGAGAAGCAAAAGAAGAAAGAGGGTAATGGTAAAACATTAAATAATTTATAACTCCTCTCATTAATTATGTTATCTCTCATTAATAAAGAAAAAACATTTTATTCTACACATTTCAAAATTTATCCTACATATGTCTTACATTTTGTGAGTCCCAAAACATATTCGGATCACAGTGGTTGATTGTTATGACCCAAACAACTTTAGATTAGTTGTTTGAATGTATAAAAGTTAAGAAAAAACAAAAAATGAAGATGAAGATTCTTGTATGGATCAAAAAACAAGTTTTGTATATGGAATCCCAAAAGATATAATCACTAAAAGCACCTGGATATATGGATTAAGCACAAGAACAATAATCACAACACAAGAGCAATCACCAGAATTTGTCCAAGAAACTTGGACAAGGGTTTTCATTGAAGTTCATATTTATACACATCTGACTACCCAGCGTATTTATTATTTATTAAATACGCTGGGAACTTAAATACGCCGCCCTGTTCTAAGTTTCACATATTTCACTTTTGACCCTTCTAGCTTAACTAAGTTTTACAAAACCAGCTCAAACTATTAATAATCAAGTATCAACGGTCTCAAAACGTCCTAACAATATCCCCCCTAGACCGTTGCGTACTTGAGATTCTTGTCACACCCCGACCCGCAGCGGAAAAGGTGATCGGGGCATGATTGGGTTATCATCAAAGCTCATGACATTTATTTTAACGTTTCATATTCATTAATACACTTTAATGGAAAATTACAATCAATATTACAACATGTCCTAAATATCAATCTAGGCTTCATTGTTTTCTTCTAAGGCATTTCCTATGTTTTCCTTGCTTCATCCTGTTCACCTGTATCATGTGTAAAAAGGATTTTTGGATCAACAAAAAGTTGGCGAGTGAATCCTATGGAAAACATTTGAACAAGTTTATTTAATTGATTATAAAATAGAGTGCACAACCACACATGAGTAAAAATAGATGTAAACTTATTCACCAATCAATTTAATATTAAATAATACACATATGAACAATAATGGATCGTTTAGAGGCACGCGTTGCTCAACTCGTCTCTCACGAGGAACTGATGGGCCTAATGAATGAATTGCATAAACTTGACAATATGAAATACATAACTACAAACAATATAAACTCAATAATACACACGCGAACAATAATGGATTTGTTTTGAGGCACGAGTTGCTCAACTCATCTCACACGAGGAACTGATGGGCCTAATGAATGAATTGCATATAAATAGACAAAATTAAATACATAACTACAAGCAATGTATACAATCTAAGTTTAGATCACAATATGGTATGGCACAAGTTTAAATAAACGAGTTAATTATTTTGTGACACATGACACACCCCAAAACGTGTAATTAAAAAGGGGGAGTTGTAAGATTCACTCACAGTGGGTGCGTTCGGTTGATGATGTTGAATGCGCACAAAGTGGTTTTAACCACGAGTGAAATTAACCTAGATAATGGCATAATGTTTCGGTAAGTAAACGGATTTTATTAATCCATTTAGTAGGATTGTTGGGTGTATTTTTTGTGAGTTTAAGGCTATTTTCTAACCTTAAAAATGTTATTTTTAAGTATTTTTAATTGATTTTTAATTAAAATAAATAAATAAAAATAATAAAAAAAATGTTGACTTTTTTGACCGTTGACTTTGACTGTTGACCGGTTCGCATGCGTGTATGTGTGCGCTGGGTGAGGCTCGAACCCGAGACCTCCCGTACGCGTGCACGCAGCTCTACCAACTGAGCTACGTGTCTAACCCGAAATATTTCTGTTTTTAATTATATTTATATACTAATTAGATTAAACTGAAAATCATTTATTTTTAAAAAATGATTTAATGAATCGGACCGGTGCGCTCCACAGGTCTCGAACCCGGGACCTGTGGGTTGAGTTAACACACAGTCCACCGCTGGACTGTGTGTCCAACTTGTTAAATAAACTGATTTTTATTATACTTAAATACAAACTAAGTATTTTCATTTCTGACTTAAATAAAAAGTTTGATAATTGTCCGGACCGGTGTAGTAGTCTGGACTCGAACTCGTGACCTGTGTTTTAAACGCGCACACAGTCCACCACTGGACTGTGTGTCTATCTTGGTTATTATTCCGGTTTTTATTATACTTAACATGTAACAGCGGTGACTCCGGCTCGGTAATAAAAAGGAACATTTTTATTCAAGCGAGTATGCGTGGGACAAGATTCGAACTCGAGGCGTAAGCGTGTTTAGTGTGCACACAGTCCACCGTTGGACTGTGTGTCTAACCCGAGTTATATCTTGATTTATAATAAACTTAAACACTACAGAAACTTCGTCTTCTTCGTTGAATTTAACCAGAATCGGAAGTCCGACTGGTTCGATGTTTTAATCATGTTCTTTAGTGTTTGAGGTTAATTACAGGTGAGATATATAAAAAGAATGAAAGATTTAAGCGTAAGGTATACCGACTGGACTCCTCTGTTTCTCCGGCGAAACTCCGGTGACAGCAGAAACTTCCGGCGACGTGTGTCCTGCGGCAGAGAGTCTTCAGCAAGCTTGAAATGGATGTGGGTGACTTCGGTATAAGCTCTGGGGGTTCAGTAAGGCTCAGAAGTGAAGGGTTCGGTTTTCTGGCGATGTGCAGAAATTTTCCGGCGAGTGGAATTACGTCGGGTAAAGGTGCGGTTTTGAGCGAAAAAGCTTGTAGAGGTTTGAGGAGGTATTTATAGGGCAGGTCATCGATGAATTTGGTCCGATTTCTGACTTGATTCGTCGGTTAGAAATTCTCCGGCGGTTATAGCTTGTGTCGCGGACTCAGGCGTCGGTTATAACCGATGTAGTGATTAAGGTTTACGTTATAACTGAAGAAATCGTAAATTCTTGGCGAGTTAGTCGGGATTCCGACGACTGAAATTTGGGCGCGCCGATTTTGAATTCGATAATCATGTTATGATTTAATTGTCTTCAATAGTGAACAAGAAATACAAGTGGCGCAGTGGTTGAGTGTGTGTGTGTTAAGTTGTTTGCTGAAACGCTGGCTGACCCGGGTTCGAAACTCGGCAGCAGCATTTTATTTTTATTTTCTTATTTTTAACAGTTTTTCAAAAACACAAATTATATATTCTAATATAATAATTAATTATGTATCGTTTAAAATTAATTTGGGCATTAAATATGCCACGAAATTTTAAACTGATTGTTCGGTTATTAAATGGAGCGGGTTTGGTAAATCCGGTTTTTTACGGATGTTACAGTATCCCCTGCTTTTTAGAAATTTCATCCCGAAATTTAAGTAGTGATATATTTAACTAAAAATGATGGTGTTTAGTTTGACAGTTACATACTTAGAAAAGTAAGGGTTTAAGTTTTTGTTTGAGGCGGTAACGTTCCTTGTAAGGGTTAAGTACCCTGTTACAGGAATTGCTTTTTGTTGCCTTCGGTGAAAATATTGATAAGCGGAGTTGATTCGCTAAATATGATATCATGCATAAGAGTTTGGATATGTTTGGAAGGATATGGTTATATCCTAAAGCAAAACTTCTGATACTACAACCTACATGGAACTTCTCATAACCATCTAACAATACCTCTGATCCTTTGACAAGAATACTTATATATAGGAAGTACCAGCGGCGTATCCACCATATTCTTGTCAAATTTTTATTGGTTTTATCAGTAAGTTATGATTGGTCCTATGATGTAACTCTAGAACATAAATAACACAACAACCAATATTTGAATCCACATTCGGATAGCATATAGGTTTGAATGGTGACAGTTCCTCTCTCGTTTGTTATGATGGAGAGGTTAGTTTATGTAGAAATAGAACACAGTCCAATTTCTTTAAATGGTGAGATGATATGAATGTAACACAAATTTCAACCAAGGCAATACTAAATCCTACATGGAACTTCTCATAACCGCCTGATAATGCCTCTGATCCTTTGGCAAGAATACTTATATATAGGAAGTACCAGCGGCGTATCCACCATATTCTTGTCAAATTTTCGTTGGTTTTATCCGCAAGTTACGATTAGTTACCAAGAAACTACTAAATCCTACATAGAACTTCTCATAACAGTCTGACAATGCCTCTGATCCTTTGACAAGAATACTTATATATAGGAAGTACCAGCGGCGTATCCACCATATTCTCGTCAAATTTTCATTGGTTTTATCAGTGAATTATGATTAGTCCTATGTGACTCTACAACCAATACAACAAACACAAAAATACTGAATATGAAAAAATGTCTGTGCGATCAAGGCTCAATCAAACGGAGCCGATCGTATTGCATGTACTGAAAATGAAAATGTCTGTGCGATCAAGGCTCAATCAAACGGAGCCGATCGTATTGCATGTACTGAAAATAATAAATTTAATCTAAACAATAATCACACAACCAGCTTATACATGGAACCTCTCATAACCGCCTGATAATGCCTCCGATCCTTTGACAAGAATACTTATATATAGGAAGTACCAGCGGCGTATCCACCATATTCTTGTCAAATTTTCATCGACTTTATCCACAAGTTATGATTAGTTCTATGTGACTCTACAACAACACAACAACCACAAGATACTGATAATGAAAATGTCTGTGCGATCAAGGCTCAATCAAACGGAGCCGATCGTATTGCATGTACTGAAAATGAAAAATGTCTATGCGATCAAGGCTCAATCAAACGGAGCCGATCGAATGTGGGCACGCCGGGTTCACACTCATAATGAAATGGGGAACATGCTCAACGCTCATAATGTAATGGGGAGCGGCGGCCTATGAAATTGCATGTACTGAAAATAATAAACAATAATTACTTAAACAGTTTACACATGGAACCTCTCATAACCGCCAGATAATGCCTCCGATCCTTTTACAAGAATACTTATATATAGGAAGTACCAACGGCGTATCCACCATACTCTTGTCAAATTCCCATTGGCTTTATCCTTAAGTTACGATTGGTTCTATGTGATAAAGAAAAACATAACATTAAACGATTGGAGTTGAATCTTGATTTCCGGTGAAAAGGACTAGTTGGGTATCTTCGTTTGGGCCGTCATTATCTTCGACAGAATTGGCGTTGATGTTGAAAACTCTTCCTCTTGCTGGTGGCCTAGTGATTGGATTTTCTTGATTTACTTGGTTAACTGGGTTTGACTGAGCTTGAGTGTTGATGATGTTAACCAATCGAGGGCACGTGTTTCTAAAGTGGGTAGGGTCGCCACAATTGAAACAAGCTCGAACATATGGGAACATGGGGTATTGGGGTTGTTGATAGGTTTGGATCATGTGTTGAGTAGGGGGAGAGATTTGGTTTTGAAAGGTGCGGCAACCCTTGCTCAAATGACCATAGCGTCCACAAGTTGCACATAGTCGACAAGGTAAGGTAAGGGGATGGTGATAAAAACAGTTGTTGCATCGAGGGTGAGGTCCAAGATATGGTTTCTTATTTGGGTAAGTTAAGTTGGGTGCCACTTGAGTGATTGGGATAGCTTGGATGCGTATGGCGTGTGAAATTGGTTGATTTCGTTGGATAGCAGCGAAAAGTTGCCCGTCTCTTTTTCTCTTAAAATTGGGTTGAGAAGGGGATTCGGTTTGGGTGTAGTCGGGGGTTTCAGTCGATGCTTTATCCTTCTTCTTCTCCTGCTTGAAGTCTTTGTTTCGGATTCGGTTCTCGGTGAGCTCTGTAGCTAACTCCATTGCTGCTTCCAAAGTTGCAGGCGTGGTACTTATTACAGAGTCTTGAATCTTTGACGGAAGACCACGAATGTAGTGCTCGATCAAACGGTAGAGGGGAGTGAACATGTTGGGAACCTTTGATGTAACTCGAGGAATCTTTTGTTGTACGTGGTGTGGTCGCCTTCCTTTTGCTTCAACAAATAGAACTCATCTTCCTACGGGCGAGGTTAGAAGACATCTACAAGGAATACATGTCAAGAGTATGAGTTGGATGCTTTTGGGATCATGGGTCGCACTAGGAATGAACATTCATAAAATAATTATAGAAAAATAAATCTACTACATCCATAGGATGTCTTGGGCTTTGCTCGTCATTAGGCCCTACATGCCGCCATACTTCACCTTCGTAATCATGTGGGCCCCCATGAATACCGGTTTTTCATATGGTTCGCATGTGTTAGCCTGGTTACGTACACTAAAACCCGGAGAAAATCGAGAAATATGTATATAACGTATGAGATTCGGAATGTGTCCAGGTGTAGACACGGTGACACCTCAAAGTGGGGTTAGTTCAAAAGACGTTTGGTGTGGCATGCTTTGGCCTAATAGGTCCTTCGTACTCTCATCGTTAGTCCCCAGGTAGGCAAACTGGTCCGTTATATTGGATTTATACAAATGCCAACCTAGACAGGACGTTCCGACTACCGGTACTTGTACCCTTCTAGTTACTACATGCCCGTTGCAGAACTTACTTTGATGAAATTTGAAAATTGCAACAAAATCTTTGAATAACAAAAGTATGAAGATGAATTGAATATATGAACATTGATATATGTATAATGATTGTGTATGTAAGTATGTATGTTTGACTGTAATATAAACAAATATGAAACAAATAAATATCATAAGTCTGTATGTAACCACCTAATCAATTAAAATTTAGGCAGACTATAGTATAGGCTCTAAGGGTCTAATAACCTATCCTATATCCCTATAGTCATGCCTCTGATACCAATCTGTCACACCCCGACCCGCAGCGGAAAAGGTGATCGGGGCATGATTTGGTTATCATCAAAGCTCATGACATTTATTTTAACGTTTCATATTCATTAATACACTTTAATGGAAAATTAAAATCAATATTACAACATGTCCTAAATATCAATCTAGGCTTCATTGTTTTCTTCTAAGGCATTTCCTATGTTTTCCTTGCTTCATCCTGTTCACCTGTATCATGTGTAAAAAGGGTTTTTGGATCAACAAAAAGTTGGCGAGTGAATCCTATGGAAAACATTTGAACAAGTTTATTTAATTGATTATAAAATAGAGTGCACAACCACACATGAGTAAAAATAGATGTAAACTTATTCACCAATCAATTTAATATTAAATAATACACATATGAACAATAATGGATCGTTTAGAGCCACGCGTTGCTCAACTCGTCTCTCACGAGGAACTGATGGGCCTAATGAATGAATTGCATAAACTTGACAATATGAAATACATAACTACAAACAATATAAACTCAATAATACACACGCGAACAATAATGGATTTGTTTTGAGGCACGAGTTGCTCAACTCATCTCACACGAGGAACTGATGGGCCTAATGAATGAATTGCATATAAATAGACAAAATTAAATACATAACTACAAGCAATGTATACAATCTAAGTTTAGATCACAATATGGTATGGCACAAGTTTAAATAAACGAGTTAATTATTTTGTGACACATGACACACCCCAAAACGTGTAATTAAAAAGGGGGAGTTGTAAGATTCACTCACAGTGGGTGCGTTCGGTTGATGATGTTGAATGCGCACAAAGTGGTTTTAACCACGAGTGAAATTAACCTAGATAATGGCATAATGTTTCGGTAAGTAAACGGATTTTATTAATCCATTTAGTAGGATTGTTGGGTGTATTTTTTGTGAGTTTAAGGCTATTTTCTAACCTTAAAAATGTTATTTTTAAGTATTTTTAATTGATTTTTAATTAAAATAAATAAATAAAAATAATAAAAAAAATGTTGACTTTTTTGACCGTTGACTTTGACTGTTGACCGGTTCGCATGCGTGTATGTGTGCGCTGGGTGAGGCTCGAACCCGAGACCTCCCGTACGCGTGCACGCAGCTCTACCAACTGAGCTACGTGTCTAACCCGAAATATTTCTGTTTTTAATTATATTTATATACTAATTAGATTAAACTGAAAATCATTTATTTTTAAAAAATGATTTAATGAATCGGACCGGTGCGCTCCACAGGTCTCGAACCCGGGACTGTGGGTTGAGTTAACACACAGTCCACCGCTGGACTGTGTGTCCAACTTGTTAAATAAACTGATTTTTATTATACTTAAATACAAACTAAGTATTTTCATTTCTGACTTAAATAAAAAGTTTGATAATTGTCCGGACCGGTGTAGTAGTCTGGACTCGAACTCGTGACCTGTGTTTTAAACGCGCACACAGTCCACCACTGGACTGTGTGTCTATCTTGGTTATTATTCCGGTTTTTATTATACTTAACATGTAACAGCGGTGACTCCGGCTCGGTAATAAAAAGGAACATTTTTATTCAAGCGAGTATGCGTGGGACAAGATTCGAACTCGAGGCGTAAGCGTGTTTAGTGTGCACACAGTCCACCGTTGGACTGTGTGTCTAACCCGAGTTATATCTTGATTTATAATAAACTTAAACACTACAGAAACTTCGTCTTCTTCGTTGAATTTAACCAGAATCGGAAGTCCGACTGGTTCGATGTTTTAATCATGTTCTTTAGTGTTTGAGGTTAATTACAGGTGAGATATATAAAAAGAATGAAAGATTTAAGCGTAAGGTATACCGACTGGACTCCTCTGTTTCTCCGGCGAAACTCCGGTGACAGCAGAAACTTCCGGCGACGTGTGTCCTGCGGCAGAGAGTCTTCAGCAAGCTTGAAATGGATGTGGGTGACTTCGGTATAAGCTCTGGGGGTTCAGTAAGGCTCAGAAGTGAAGGGTTCGGTTTTCCGGCGATGTGCAGAAATTTTCCGGCGAGTGGAATTACGTCGGGTAAAGGTGCGGTTTTGAGCGAAAAAGCTTGCAGAGGTTCGAGGAGGTATTTATAGGGCAGGTCATCGATGAATTTGGTCCGATTTCCGACTTGATTCGTCGGTTAGAAATTCTCCAGCGGTTATAACTTGTGTCGCGGACTCAGGCGTCGGTTATAACCGATGTAGTGATTAAGGTTTACGTTATAACTGAAGAAATCGTAAATTCTTGGCGAGTTAGTCGGGATTTCCGACGACTGAAATTTGGGCGCGCCGATTTTGAATTCGATAATCATGTTATGATTTAATTGTCTTCAATAGTGAACAAGAAATACAAGTGGCGCAGTGGTTGAGTGTGTGTGTGTTAAGTTGTTTGCTGTAACGCTGGCTGACCCGGGTTCGAAACCCGGCAGCAGCATTTTATTTTTATTTTCTTATTTTTAACACTTTTTCAAAAACAAATTATATATTCCAATATAATAATTAATTATGTATCGTTTAAAATTAATTTGGGCATTAAATATGCCACGAAATTTTAAACTGATTGTTCGGTTATTAAATGGAGCGGGTTTGGTAAATCCGGTTTTTTACGGGTTTGGTAAATCCGGTTTTTTACGGATGTTACAATTCTTCAGTTTTTTACGGTTATTAAATGGAGCGGGTTTGGTAAATGTCATGTGCTTTGGTGATAACCCAATTATGCCCCGATTCTTATTTCCGCTGCGGGTCGGGGTGTGACAGATTGGTATCAGAGCCATGACTATAGGGATATAGGATAGGTTATTAGACCCTTAGAGCCTATACTATAGTCGATTAGAAACTTATAAGAATTTTGTGTGTTATATGCCAAATTTCATGATGTTTATATGTTTATGTTAAATGTTACATTTGATATTATTCAAGCATGTTCATAAGTATGTATTATCAAACAATGCCTATCATGAAATCGTATGATCATAACATATCACATCCATGCAAGCACACACCACATCATGATTGATTTTACAATGATTTTCGTGTTTTCAAATCTCATCAAAGTGAGTTCTCATGACGGGCATGTAGTAACTGGAAGGGTACTAGTACCGGTAGTCGGAACGTCCTGTCTAGGCTGGCATTCGTATAAATCCAAAATAAAGGACCAGTTTGCCTACCTGGGGACTAACGATGAGAGTACGAAATACCTATTAGGCCAAAGCATGCTATACCAAACGTCGTGAGAGCTAATCCCACTTTGAGTTGTCATTGTGTCTACACCTGGACACGTTCCGACCAAACATCTCATGAGCATATTTTGTGGTTAGCATTCGGGGGATGCGAGTGTTAAATTGCCAATACTAATGTGAATCCTACCAAGCCAATAGCCATGGGGGCCCACATGACTATAAAGGTGAAGGTATGGGGGACATTTGAGGCCCAACATGAGCGAACCCAAGACATCCTTCGGATGTAGATGCATTATTGATATTTATGTTATTTTCATTTTCTTAAAGACACATGACACCTTAAAAGATACCATAAACTCACAATCTTCTCATTTTATGATCCTGTAGATGTCTTCTAGACCGCATCGAAGGAGTAGGAAATCGGAAAAGTCTCAGGAACGTTTGGCCACTCATATCGCCAATCAAATGGCCATGATATTACCTGACATAGTAGTACAAGTACAACAAGCCCTTGCTGCAAATCCTACTAACCCTCCTCAACAACAGGACCAGATCATCAACAACCCTCCTACCATCAAATGCACCTACAAACATTTTAAGTCCTGCGATCCCCCAAAATTCGAAGGGACTGAGGGAGTCACTGCTCTCCTACGTTGGTTCGAGGAGATGGAAAACGTTTTCTTAAACTGCGATTGTCCTGAGGATCGCAAAGTTCGTTATGCCACCGGGAGACTACTTGGTGTAGCTCTCACTTGGTGGAATACCGAGAAGGGAAAGAGGGGAACGGAAGATGCGATGGCCTTAACTTGGGAGGAGTTAAGGGAAATCATGACTAGGCGATTCTGTCCTAGGAGTGAAATTAAGAAATTGGAAGATGAATTTCATGCCCTGAAGCAAAAAGATGGTGATCACTCTACTTACGACAAAAGGTTCTTGGAGTTGAACCAGATGGTACCAAACTTATTCACTCCAACCTACCGTCTGATCGAACATTACATTCGAGGACTTCCCTCGAAAATCCAAGATTCGGTCCTCAGCGTTTCACCGGTAACACTCGAAGCTGCCATGGAGTTGGCAACAGAACTGACCGAAAACCGAATTCGCAATGGGAAGTTCAAGGAAGAAAAGAAGAAAACCCCTGCTGAGGGACAAACCTCAAACCACCACACTCCTTCCTCTAAATTTGCTAACAAGAGGAAGCGTAACAACAGGAACTTTGCAGTCACCCACACCAACACCCCTTTTCCTGCTGCACCCATCACTCAAGCCACTCCTCCACCCGCGCCATACAAAAGACCATACACAGGACCACTACCAAAATGTAACCGTTGTCAGTATCACCACTCCCCTGACTACCCTTGCCAATACTGTACCAGCTGCGGTCGCGCTGGACACACTGTTCAACACTGCCGCGCGCCACAACGAACAAACCGCCATCAACCTATAACCCAAACCCACCAACAATTTATGGGTCAAGCCCAACAACAACAACCATTCCAACCCACTCAACATTTAGCCCAAACATACTATCAACCCAACTACCCTATGGGCCAACCTATGCGGGCATGTTTCAATTGTGGAGATCCAAGTCATTTCAGGAACACATGTCCAAGACTGGTTAATATTATCCATGCTCAGGCCCAAGCCAATCCTGTGAATCAAGCGAACCAAGCTCCTCCACCTGCTAGGGGAAGGGCTTTCAATATTAACGCAAACCAGGCCAGAGCTGACGGCAATGTGGTCAACGGTACGTTTCTTATAAATGGAAGATATGCCTCTATGTTATTTGATACTGGTGCGGATAGAAGTTTCGTGTCATTAGAGTTTGAACCTATCTTAAGTAAAAATCGAGATAAGCTCGCGGAATCCATAACAGTAGAAGTTGCAGATGGAAAACCAGTTTCGTTAGACTCTATTTTGCGCAACTGTACGCTCACCCTAAACGACCACGATTTCTCAGTCGATCTTATTCCTATGAAGCTGGGAAGTTTCGACATCATAGTCGGAATGGATTGGCTCAGTCAGCATAATGCGGAAGTTGTATGTCGTGAGAAATTTATTCGTATTCCTCTTTCAAACGGTCAGACTCTTCGAATTATTGGAGAAACCTCAGCAAAGGACTCAACTTAATGTCTTGCCTTCAAGCTCAAAAATACCTTCGCAAGAATTATGTCGCGTTTTTAGCCCATATCATCAAGAAGGGAACCGCAGAAAAGAAACTTGAAGATATTCCTGTTGTAAAAGATTTTCCACAAGTTTTTCCTGACGACATTTCAGGACTTCCTCCAATCAGAGATGTCGAATTTCGTATCGATCTTATACCTGGTGCTACACCAGTGGCAAAATCTCCATATAGGTTAGCCCCCTCTGAAATGCAAGAGCTAGCCAGTCAATTGCAAGAGTTGACTGACAAGGGATTTATACGCCCCAGCTCATCGCCTTGGGGTGCACCAGTACTTTTTGTAAAGAAGAAGGATGGATCTTTTCGCATGTGCATCGATTACAGAGAGCTCAACAAGCTAACTATCAAGAATCGATATCCTTTACCTCGTATAGATGACCTTCTTGACCAACTACAAGGTGCCAGTTGCTTTTCGAAAATCGACCTTAGATCTGGCTATCATCAGCTTAGAGTGCATGAAGAAGACGTCCCTAAAACTGCTTTTCGAACTCGATATGGTCATTATGAATTCATGGTTATGCCGTTTGGATTAACCAACGCACCAGCTGTTTTCATGGACCTAATGAATAGAGTCTGCAAACCTTACCTTGATCGATTTGTTATTTGTTCATTGACGATATTCTTATCTATTCAAAATCCAAAGCTGATCATGAGCGTCATCTGCGACTTGTTCTTGCACTTCTAGAAAAGGAAAAGCTTTATGCCAAGTTCTCTAAATGTGAATTCTGGTTAAAAGAGGTGCAATTTCTCGGGCATGTAGTCAATGACAAAGGAATACATGTGGACCCATCAAAGATCAAAGCAGTTCAGGAATGGCAAGCTCCACGTACGCCAACTGAAGTAAGGTCTTTTCTTGGACTTGCTGGTTACTATCGTCGATTCATTTCAAATTTCTCTCGCATTGCGGTGCCACTCACGGCTTTAACCCATAAAGGGAAACCATTTGTATGGGGGCCCAAGCAAGAAGAAGCTTTTCAAACTCTCAAGCGAAAACTTTGTGATGCACCAATCCTCACTCTTCCTGAAGGTTGTGATGATTTTGTAGTCTATTGCGACGCGTCAGGACAAGGATTAGGTTGCGTTCTCATGCAAAGAGGGAAAGTCATAGCTTATGCCTCAAGGCAACTCAAGACACACGAAAAGAACTACACCACTCATGACCTTGAACTTGGAGCCGTTGTATTCGCTCTTAAGATATGGAGACATTATCTTTATGGTGCGAAGTGTGAAATATACACTGACCACAAGAGTCTTCAACATATCTTCAATCAGAAAGAGTTAAATATGAGGCAACGAAGATGGGTCGAACTCCTAAAGATTACGACTGTGAAATCAGATACCACCCTGGTAAAGCAAATGTGGTGGCTGATGCACTTAGTCTAAAGGGTTATGCGAACTCCATTCATCTTCTATGTTCGCAAATTATAACCAATATTAAGGATCAAATTCGAGAAGCTCAACACGTTTCAATAACAGAGGAAGATGTACAAAAGGAGATGTCCTGTGGAGCCGAGCTAAAGCTGGAAACTAAATCTGATGGTATTTTGTATTACCTAGATCGTATATGGATTCCTAACCATATCAATCTTCGTGAAACACTCATGCATGAAGCCCATAAGTCGCGATATTCTATACACCCAGGAGCCGATAAGATGTATCAAGACCTACGGTACACCTATTGGTGGCCTGGAATGAAGAAAGATATTGCCGTTTTTGTTTCCAAGTGTCTCACTTGTTCTAAAGTAAAGGCTGAACACCAAAGACCCTCAGGACTTCTGGTCCAACCAGAGATACCTGTCTGGAAGTGGGAAAATATAACCATGGATTTCATTACCGGGTTACCTCGCACTTCTAGTGGGTATGACACTATATGGGTGATTATAGACCGACTCACAAAATCAGCTCACTTTATTCCTATTCGGGAAGATTTCAAGAACGAAAAGCTTGCTCGTATTTATATCAACGAAATTGTCAGCCGACATGGAGTCCCGTTAAGTATTATTTCTGATCGTGATGGTCGTTTCACCTCACGAACATGGCAGGCAGTACAATCCGCTATGGGCACTCGACTAGATCTCAGTACCACCTATCATCCTCAAACTGATGGACAGTCTGAGCGCACCATTCAAACCCTTGAGGACATGCTTAGAGCATGTGTCATAGACTTCAAGGGAAATTGGGACGCCCACCTACCGTTAGTCGAATTTTCGTACAACAACAGTTATCATTCTAGCATCGGCATGGCACCTTTTGAAGCTTTATATGGTCGAAAGTGTCGATCTCTTGTTTGTTGGCACGAAATTGGGGAAGCACAAATTACTGGTCCAGAATTGATCCAAGAAACCACAGATAAGATTCATCAAATCCGAAACAATCTTCTAGCGGCTCAAAGTCGTCAAAAGAGTTACGCAGATAAATGACGGAAGCCCTTGGAGTTTAGCGTCGGTGATCATGTGCTTTTAAAAGTGTCACCGTGGAAGGGAGTAGTTCGTTTTGGTCAAAAGGGAAAGCTAGCACCACGTTACGTAGGACCTTTCAAGATACTCGAAAGAGTAGGTCCTGTAGCTTACAAGCTTGACCTACCGGAAGAACTCGACAGAATTCATCCCACATTCCACGTGTCGAACTTGAAGAAGTGCCTCGCTGATGAGAATCTTCATATTCCACTGGAGGATATTCAGATTGATGAATCCATGCATTTTATTGAAAGGCCAGTAGAGATTATGGACTATGGAGAAAAGCGTCTACGTCGAAGTCGCATTCCTATTGTTAGGGTACGTTGGGAGTCGAAACGGGGACCTGAGTTTACTTGGGAACGTGAAGACTCAATGCGTGAAAAATACCCTCATCTTTTCCCTACTACTTCAACTGTTTGAATTTCGGGACGAAATTCCTAAAAGTAGGGGATACTGTAACATTTGTATAAATCGGGTCTCCAAAACCCGCTCCGTTTTGTAATCAAATACCAAGTTATGAAATGACATTAAGTATTTATGAGTATTTTGAGTTTAAATGTTACATAATTAATATATAAACTAAACTATAAAAATTATATTTGATAAAAAGTTAAAATAAAATAAATAAAAAATATTTGGAACTGACCGGACTCGAACCCGGGTCAACTGCCTCCACGACTTATCTACCGATCTTTCAACCACTCCGCCACCAATTGTTTTCTGTTAACATTATGAAAACAATTGAATTTTATACACAAACACGACTTAACGGTTAATGATATCTGATTAACGGAAATCGGTAAACCGAACCGCCAAATCAGTTTTTGTTCGCTTAGTTAACTTATAACCGATGAATATCGGTTTCTAATTAAAGTTCAGATTGAATAAACTTCAAGTTTTGGGTTTTTGAAACCGAAAGACATTCAAACTCCAAATGATTCAGATTCCAATCATTTATACGATTCAGGACCGTCTCAAATACACTCCAATCCCTTTTCGTCGCAATTTCAAGTCTTTTGAGCACAAGAAAACTGTCGCCGGAATTCTCTGTAAATCTCGCCGGAAAACCGTGTTCAACTCAAACCAGTAAGATTTTCCTCTCTTGCTGTTTCAATCTATTGTTAGGTCACTACTAACATTATTCCGTCACTCAAAATCAGTCACAGAAGACTTTGCTGGATTTTCTGGGTTCGCCGGAGAAACTCTGGAATTCGCCGGAAACACGCTAGTTAACGGTAAACACATTCAATCGTGCTAATAATCCATGTACTCTGGTTCAATTTCAAATCTAATTCTTTAATTCTGTTGTTAGACTCTCTCAGCCGGAGGTTCAAAAACAGAGTTACCTGTTCTCGCCGGACTTTCTGAAGAAGACGACCTGTCCGGTATTTCTTTTCCCCAAACTGTTCGGTTTGTTCATTCAAATTAGTAATCGTGTTATATAAGTAGTAGAACCCTGAACCAGTGGTCTGAGTAAAAACCGGTAATTATAGTGAAGAAGACGAACCTAAAAAAAAACGGGTTAAGAATAAATAAAATTCGGATAGTTAACGGGTTAGACACACAGTCCAGCGGTGGACTGTGTGCAAAGTTTATATACGAGTCCCGAGTTCGATCCTTACTACACACACACTGCGTAATAACATTCCTTTTTATTCATAAAACTAACCGGGTTAGATCGAGTAGTTGTTAAGTATAATATAATTCAAGAATATAACCGGGTTAGACACACAGTCCAGCGGTGGACTGTGTGCAAAACAAACTGCACGTCGCGCGATCGAGTCCCGTCACAAACACCGGTTCAATGGGATTAAAACGTTTTGCAAAATAAAGGAATTTTCGGTAAATTCGAATAAGTGTATAAATATAATTAAAACTGGAATCCTAACGGGTTAGTCACGTAGCTCAGTTGGTAGAGCTACGTGCGCGTGAACGGAAGGTCACCGGTTCGAATCCCGCTCGGCGCAAGTATTACCGCTGACCGAACCGGTCAACGGTCAACGGTCAAACAGTAAAAAAATATTATTTTTTTAAATATTTATTTGTTTAATTTAAATTAAAAATCAATTAAAAATACTTAAAAATAACATTTTTAAGGATAGAAAATAGCCATAAACTCACAAAAATATAACTAAAAATCCCATTAAAATCTTTAATAAAATCCATCCATTTAATATATTTTTCCCATTATTATTTAGGTCAGTGATTCCTCGTTGACTCGCTTCGTCTAAATCGTGCGCATCTCACCAACTCAAATCCAACGCACCCAATGTGAGTGAACCCTTCAAATTCCCCGCTTTAATCACGTTTTTGGGGTGTATCATGTGTCTTGTTCATTTACTTATTATAACTAAGTTATTGTGCATATACCATATCATGACATGTGTGTTAGTTGTTGCTGATAAGTAGTTATTATTGCTTGCAAATTATTATTTCAGTACATGCAATTGCTGAGGCCGTAGCTCCCCATCCCTCGAGGTTGAGTTTGATCCCCATTTTATTATGCGGTTGATCAGGACGTGCCCGCACGATCGGCTCCGTTTGATTGAGCCTTGATCGGATATTTTATTACATTTCAATACATGCAATACGCTCGGCTCCGTTTGATTGAGCCTTGAGTGCACAGTTCAATTTACATTTTCAGTTCATGCAATACGATCGGCTCCGTTTGATTGAGCCTTGATCTCACAGTTCATTTATGTTAATTATCATATGATGTTGGTATGTTCATGTATGCTATCGATTGTTAATGTATGTTATAATTGTAACTGAAGTTGCCATTGCTTGATTTCATACATATGCTCTTTTATGATTATGCACAATATTTTATTGATAAACTAACCAGAAAATCATTATTAAATGTTTATCTATAAGGTTCACTCGCCAACTTGTGTTGACCCAAAAACCTCCCATTTTACACATGATACAGGTGAACCAGCAGCAGCTAGGAACACGTAGGACCTGGATTAGAAGAAATAAAACGATTTAGTACTTGGATTATTCTGTTTGGTTATTTTCCTTTGTAATGAATGGACATGTTTGAATGTTTGAGAAATGTAACTTTGACTTCATTTAATTATGAAACATAATAGTAAATGTCATGTGCTTTGGTGATAACCCAATTATGCCCCGATTCTTATTTCCGCTGCGGGTCGGGGTGTGACACTTAAACCATTTTGGATGCTGAGGTTCGAACTCTTCTCCACCATCCGTCTCATATAACACATCATCTTCCAATCCCCATTCAAGAAACTTTGCGGGCATCTCGGTTTTGTCTACTTCTTCTTCATCACTGTCTTCATCAAGACTAACATCAACTGCTGATTCAAGACGTTTCTTTTTCTTTTCGGCTCTGTCATCCTTCTTTTTCTGTTCTCTTTCTCTGAACATGTCAAAGTTGAAAATATCATCGCTTGTGTACTTTAGTTTTCGATTTGCTGACACATACAGCTCCTGCACTAGTTCATGAAGTTTTTCTGGACCCTCCTATTGAAATCTGATGAATTCTGATTGCTTATAGACGTATGAGTGCAATTCTTTGTTCTTCTTTCTTTGTTCTTTCAGTTTTCTCTTGAGCACATTAGTATCATTCACTTGATTCTTCAGCAAACAAAACTCTTTTGCAGGAAATAGACCAATTTCTTTGGATAAACGATTATATAGCTCTTGAAACGGTCTAGGTCTTGAGGGAACTTTTTGAGGAGGAGGTTGAGAAGATACAGGTGGTTTGGGTGGAACATTTGCGGAGGATCCCTCGCCTGTTTTTCTTTTCTTTGGCGCAATGGTCTCGCTTGGAGAGGGTTCTAGGGAATCGGATAAAAGCCCTTGTACGAATTGATCCAACTGTTCCTATTCTGAAGTAACTACCACAGGAGTTTCAAATTCTGTCATCTCTCTTCTCTTCATTCTGCTTTCTCGTTTTTCTGCCTCCGCAACCGCGTGAATGGCATGCATTCTTTCGATTTCTTCTCTCGTTGATCCAGCACGAATACTATCGCCCATGATTCGTTCTGGATTAGATGAATCTTTCTTGCTTCTTTTCTTTGAGGGTTTTTCTTCAACCACTTTCTTTCCTTTGTCTTTACGCTTACGAACAAGTGGTATTTCCTCTTCTAATTCAGCCTCTTCTACAACATCAATGGGATCGCCTCGACCTTCTCTACCTTTCCTTGCCTTTTTTCGGTACTTATTGTACGCAACCAGAACCACAGGAAGTCTCTCTTCTCAATACATCCAGTTATGCAGCATCACCCACTCTTTTGTTTTCAACTCTGTGATTTGTCTTCCTTTGGGGAGTTGAAATTGATACTGATTTCCATCATGTGGTAGGTTCTGGTGCTGATCATCAATAAGCAATTGCACAAATCTTGGATACATAGCCCATGCACCTTTATTTACGTTGCCAATCATGCAATAAAAAATTAAGCCAGAAATGTTGAAGGGCGTGCACAAATTTAGCATTGCCGCAGACCACTCTAAGTTTAACCCATCGTATCCGCCTTTTCTGTGATAAATGCTCATGCAGAACGTGTGAAGGATGACCTCCAATCCTTTGTGAGGCCCGACTTTTTTATCTCGTTCTTGTTGCGAAAATCTCCAACATAGTTCATCTCACGAAACCTTCTAGAACTGCCTCTTTGTTTAGCTTTAACGGGTCATTGGCGTTGTCTCCGAGGCTGAGAACCTTTCGAATCCGCTCTTCAGTCACTTTTATCTCTTTGTTACGCACAGTCGCGGTGATGTGCTTGACCCGGTTCAATGTTCTTACCCTTGCAGTTCTCCAAAACTCTTCTATGTGGATTGAGTAAATCTTTGGATTTGCCTGGACTGCATAACTTATTTTGCTCCGCGATAGCCAGTCCATCACATCCTGGAAATCGGGCTCAGGAGGAACTAGAGTGATGGGTTGATTGTGCTTTCTTGTGCCATCCCATACTAATGGTTGAGCCATTTCTGAAACGTGAAAACAAGTCAAGTTAGATTTTGATTGCAAGGCTCGACAGTTAGATAGTAGAGAAATATAAATACATATATATACATAAATATATATATATATAATTAAAAAAATAAAAAATATATACATATTAATCTATACAAAATATATATTTATATAATATATAAAAATAGAATATAAATTAAAATGAAAATTATAAATCCGCCATTATATATGCTAGACAATGAAACCAATTACGCCGGACACACACGACTTTATACACGAGACTCAGTGATAATTACGCCAAAAGAGAACTATATACGTAGATCATAGGTTAGCGAATTTAAGTATAGCCAGCGTAGAAGTTTAACTACGCTAGCTTGACCGGCGTATTTGTCTAATACGCCGGTTGCTTGAACTCGCGTTCAAGACTTAAATCTGCCATTCGTTGACCCATACAAATACGCTATCTTCAAAAATAATTACGCCATATTCAAGATAAATAGGCTGGATTCAAAATTTTCTTGATAAACCCACAAACCCCCCATGAAAACTAATCAATCTATCTACATTCAACCAAAACTGATCTTGTATTGATGATCTACAAACTCAATGATAAGCAATCAACATTTGAAAACTGAAAGCATACCGATATTAATCTTACAATAGCCGATCAGATTACTTAATGAAGATTGAGGATTTGAAAGAATGGGTTTTCGGTTGAATGATTAAAGAAGATGAGATTTTGAAAATATTTACACAAAAAGAAAAATGAAATATATATACAAAACTATATTCCAGCGTAATTAATAATTATGCTGGAACAATAAATACGCTACCTAGGAGATCTTTAAAGGTTTCTTCAAGTCTAAGAAGCTTGAAAACAAATAGGCTCGAAAATCTCAAATTTTCTCGAGAAATGTGCCCTTTTTGGTTAAAAGTAGTGTAGAATTTTAAGAATGAGTTTAAGGAAAATAAAGATTTGCAATTTGAATTCTGAAAATTATTTTTAGGACACGGAAGCTTCCTTTTTCACATAAAACTTAAGCTTACTGATTCGGATCCTGTGACTTTCCTGCAGAAGATCATACTGGTAACACTTCGTTAGTTTGAGATAAAATATTAAATATTTTGCATAATCAAGGCACAAGAAAAACTGTCAGTATGTTTGTCCTTTTAAATCCATGCACCTATCTTTCAACATGCATGACAAGAAATTTGATGTCCCCCACTCATGCTGGACTGTCATGATGTTGTGCCCGTGAGTCCCACATCAGGACATACCCCTGCGATCAAGGTATGCACAAAGATTCCTCATAGTAGGTGAGTATATTGACCTCATTCGTTCGTGAAATTTCAACGTTAGACAATTGGTGATCAGGTCAGTACTTCCGTACAGCAAAGAGACCAAAGTCTAACGAGGGCTATGACGGATACCTAATACGGTACGAATTAAGCACATGAATGATTCTCTAATGAGATCTTCATTTGTGTGGGGTTTTGGCCGCATTGGCTCTTTTTGAAAAGATATCATAGTTGTGTCTAGGTCAGCATATATCTTGATGCAGCAGAAGAGCAACTATGATATCCCCGAATGATTAGTCAATATAAAGACCCAAATCTCTGACTTTGGCAATCTATCAACGCAAGATTTAAGACCATTAAGCCATACGCCACAACGTGTTACCCGCAAGTTGCACAACATTGTGGGTATCCAGAATTCTTGTGTGATCATTAGCTTTTGACTCCTATTCGCAGTTTACTTCAAGGTATTGCTGAATCTACGGACACGTCGTTGCTTGAGGCCTCAATCTAAACAAAGTGTCAGCAGTTTTTCTATCATTTCTCATGCAGGTGTCCAACAAAATATTCTGATTCAACAATATTTTCTGGAAGACTTCCCCTCTTAAAATTTTATTTTCGAGAATCCAGAGCTTGAAAAGAAATTTTAAATTTGCAGAAAATCTTTTTGTTGGGCACATTTTATGAGATTATTATTATTAATAAAACCATTTTTTTAAATCATTTCCATTCAAGGAAATTGACCATTTCCAACCAGGTTACCAACTGGTTGAAGTGAGTTTTATCGAAGGCTTTCGTGAATATATCAGCTTTTTGTTGCAGTGTATCCACCGACACCACTTGAATGTATCCTTTCTGATACGCATCTCTGATCGCATGAATGCGAATTTCGATGTGTTTTGTTCTGGAGTGGTGGATAGGGTTCTTCACAATTCCAAGACACGCCTCGTTGTCGATGAATATGGGAGTCTTCATAACATTGATTCCATAATCCAACAACTGATTTTGTATCCAAAGAACTTGTGAACAGCAACTGTAAGCGGTCATATATTCGGCTTGAGCAGTAGATGTGGAGACTGTTGTCTGATTTTTGCTTTGCCACGAGATGAGACGATTTCCTAAAAATTGACAGCCTCCTAAGACATACTTTCTATCAACTTTGCAACCTGCATGATCACTGTCAGAATAAGCAATTAAATCAAATTACTATCTTTAGGATACCACAAACCAAGCTTAGGTGTTCCTTTCAGATAGCGGAAAATTCTTTTGACAGCAGCTTCATGAGATTCTTTCGGATCCGTCTGAAATCGCGCACAGAGACAGACAACCCACATAATGCCAGGCCTACTTGCATTCAGATACATCAACGAGCCTATCATTGATCGATAGAAAGATTTGTTCACGGGCTTTCCTTGAAGATCCGGAGTAAGTTCCATCTGAGCAGCAAAAGGAGTGCTGGCAGATTTGCAATCATTCATGTTGTACTTGGAGAGAATATCTCTTATGTACTTAGCCTGATGAATGAGGATGCCATCTTCTCTCTGCTTCACTTCTAATCCCAAGAAAAATGTAAGTTCTCCCATCATGCTCATCTCGAATTTTGCCTTCATAACTTTTTCGAACTCCTTGCAAAGAGCTTCATCAATTGACCCAAAGATGATATCGTCTACGTAGATCTGCACCAGCATCATACCATCTCCGATCCTTTTTGTGAAAAGAGTCATATCTATTTTGCCTCTTGAGTACCCACAATCCAGAAGATATGTTGACAAAGTCTCGTACCATGCTCGAGGAGCTTGATGAAGACCATAGAGTGCTTTGTCAAGCTTATAGTATCTTGCAGGGAAGTGAGGATCTTCAAAACCTGGAGGTTGACAAACATACACTTCTTCTTTTACTTTCCCATACAGAAATGCATTCTTTACATCCATCTGAAACACCTTAAAGTTTTTGAACGAAGCATAGGCAAAGAAGATTCTGATAGCTTCTAAGCGTGCAACCGGTGCAAAAACATCCTCATAGTCAATCCCCTCCTCCTGCCGAAAACCTTGAACTACCAATCTTGCCTTATTCTTGATAACTACACCACAATCGTCCATCTTGTTACGAAACACCCACTTGGTACCAATGGGATACTTTCCATCTGGCAAATCAACAAGTTCCCAGACTTTAAGCTTCCGAAAATGAGCTAATTCTTCTTGCATTGCTTGTACCCAGCTAGAGTCTTGAATGGCTTCTTCGATGTCTCTTGGGACAGATTGCGAGAGAAAAGATGCATACAGTCCTGTGTTGATGGTATGAGTTTGACCGCGAGTTCAAACTCCATCTTCCACAGAACCGGTGACATTTTCAATTGGATGGTTTCGATTGGTCTTGTACCCTGCGTTGGTGTGAGTTTCTAGTTGTTGAGGCAGATTAGAGAAATGTTCGTCGATGTAGATAATTGGAGTTTCGTCTTCTTTAGGTGGTTCATCCACGATCTGCTGTGAAGAAGAATCATCTTGTGCAGATGCATTCTCAGCCGATGTGTCACCATTTACTTCGATAACAGGAAGGGTAGGAGAGGCAGAGGCTGGGGTGAAACGAGTTGTAAAAGGAGTGGAACCAATGTCTGAAGGATCAAACAATGGCTCTAATGGGTTGATTCTGCAGGTTCGGATTCAGTGATAGGTTCAGCGATGTCGAAAGTGTTGAATACAATGTCTACGTCATAAAACCAATTTAGAGCACTTCCAATGTTAGTCGAGTTTCCTTCTTGAAAGTCGACGTAATATGATTCAATCACCATCTTCGTTCGTTTGTTGTAGACTCGATATGCCTTTTGAGAAGATGAGTAGCCCATGAAGTAGCACACATCACCGACCGCTTCAAACTTGATGAGATTATCTTCAGTGTTGAGAAGTGTACAGGAACATCCGAACGGTCTAAAGAAATCTATCAGAGGCTTCCTTTTGAAAAGTAGTTCATAAGCTGTCTTTCCATGAGGTTTGATAATGAGAACTCGATTCAAAACGTAGCATGCTATGTTGACTACTTCAGCCCAGAAGATTACAGGAAGCTTGGAGTCTACAAGCATAGTTCTAGCAGCTTCGATGAGTGTTCTGTTCTTTCGTTCCGCTACCCCATTTTGCTGAGGAGTTCTGGAGCACTATATTGAAGGTGAATTCCTTTTTCTTCACAGAAGGAGACAAACGTATGATTCTTGAATTTTGTCCCGTTGTCGCTTCTTACGGATTTCACCTTCAGCTTGATTACGTTTTCAATCATAGGGATGAAGCTTTTAAGAATGGATGTTGTCTCAATCTTTGCTTCGAGGAAATATACCCATGAAAACCGTGAGAAATCATCTGTAATTACCAAACAATAAGATCTTTTAGCTAAACTTTTAACACTTATAGGGCCAAAAAAATCCATGTGAAGTAATTGTAGTGGGGCAGATATCATATTCACTGCTTTGGATTTATGAGGCTTTTTATGTTGCTTTCCTTGGGCACATGCGATGCATTTTTCTAAAAAAGGAAAATCTTTCATAGGTAAACCTCTTACTAGATTTAATTGTGAAAGCTTATTTATATTTTGGAAGTTCACATGCCCCAAACGCCTGTGCCAAAGCAGTGATTCCGATTCAGATGCTCTTGAAATAAGACATGTCATTTGCTCATTAGATTTAGCATTTTTCATATTCAGCACATGGGTATTATTTGACGGGGAGCTCTGAGCATGATCATTTCCGTAGGGACGGAGTATTCGGGTTTGAGGAATAAGCTCCATGTCATTGAACAGCACCGAAATTCCTTTGTCACAGACTTGTGATACACTCATGAGATTGTAACACAACTCTGGAACATAGTTTACATTCTCTAGAGTAAGTGCTTCAGACACGACGTCACCCATTCCGACGATCTTCCCTCCCTTTTCGTCTCCGACAAAGGATAGGAAATCACCATCGACAACTCGAAAGATTTTAAGCAGATCCTTTAAGCCGGTCATATGCCTGGAGCATCCACTGTCAACATGCCAGATATATTCCATGAGCATCCGAAGCCATTTTTGAAGTTTATTCTGTTATACAACAACAACAACAAAATATGTAACCCAGACTTACTTTACATTAGTTCTATCATGATTTTGAGCAAGAGTGTTTTCTTTTCTTTTCCAAAAGCAAGTTGAATTAACTATGCATTTCACTGATTTCTTCAGATTGTCAAATTGATCAGTGAAAATTTTAACCAGATCTTGATTAGGTTTAGAAAATATCTTGCTTTTGCAATTTGATCTTTTCTTCCTGGGTTCTGAGTGAGAAGATGATGTATGTGATGAGAATCTGTAGCTGCATGAGGAATTTGATGACGTAACATGGCTTGAATCTTTGACTTTCTTCAATTTCTTGTCAAGATGATCTTCATCCTCAACGTCGTCTTCACTGACTTTGCATTCTGATGACGAGATCGATTCTTGACTTTCACTTGACATTTCTCCATCACTCTCTGAAGTTGTTGTGCTTGAATCATCTTTATTGCTTTCTTTAGTGAAGTCTTTATCAGTCTCTGATGTACCTGTAACTAATGGAACAAACTCGGGAATTTCCTCTGTAAGGAACTTTCCAAATCTGTTTCTTCAATTCTGAGACAAATACAGGAGATTGAAGCATAACATTTTCATCATTAAAAACAGAGTTTAAGTCCTGACTCTCAACCTCAGCATGCACTAGGTTGTGAGTCTTAAGTGTAGGCGCAAGGCCGTTACAGTCATCCTGAATGTTCAATTTTGGCCTAAAGTCGTTACAGTTATCCATCCTAGTCAAACTATTACAGTTATCCTGAATAGAAGTACTGGTTGTTTTCTTACAATTCCAGGCGAACCAGTTAACTGTTGAATATCTGTCGCCTGAGTAACGGATTCCTATTTTTAAACCTCCACAATCATCTTCCTCATCGCACACATCTTCTTGACCCTCACACAGATCTTCATTGCTTTCAGACATGTTAGTATTGTTTTGTGGTTTGTAAAAAGCATTTTGATCCAAAAGATCACTTTTATTGATTAAGTCATTTTTTAGGATGAGGAGATGGCATAGGGACATAATTTTTGCTGTGCGGGGGAGGAAATATTTTTCTTTGGTTTCCGAACTTATCCTTATATCCGATTCCATCCTTTATGAATGTCGGTCGTTGGCAGTTTGCAATATCAACCGGTGCTTTTTGACTAATTTTTCATTTATCAATAATGATTTGCAATTTGTTATTTTCGTTCTGAGATTTTTCTAATTTTTCGGTCAAATCATTTATGATAAAATCTTTTCTGAAAACAAATTCTTTTAAAGTCTGCATTTTAGCTATGGTTGAATTCAACTTTCTTTGATATGCAACTTAATTTTCTTTTAGTTCTTGATTAATTTTCAAAACCTTTTCTTTTTCTTTAATTATGTCACGGTTGAGTGATTTGTAGTGTGCCACGATGTTCAAACATGGTTTGGAGCACAGCTTGCTTTAAAATCATATGGTATGTTATTTACCAAATCCTTATCCTCAGTTTCTGACTTAATGGCGGTTGTAGAAGTTCCAACCGCTTCATTCTTGCTGCTACTGATTGCTTGTTGAGCTGCAGGTTTCAGATCATTCATCTCAGCTTTCTATTTTCCCTTCTCTGAAGTTGGTTCAGCAGGATTGATGATGCTTTTCAGACCCTTGTCATCTTTGGGAATCTTGGCGGTTTGCTTTTCCACATAGTTTGATGCAGACGTGACAGAAACAGTGGAGATGTTAGCCATGAGGGCTTTGTTAACTTCACCTTTAGCCTCAGCTATTTCCTCTGACCAGTCGTAATCTTCCACAACTAACGCTTTTTGGTTATTTTCAGCAATACTGTCACTCCCTTCAATAGCCACCGGCCTTCTTGTCTGATTGAGTTCAGCATTCTCATTCTTCAGCAACGGGCATTCCCTCTTGAAATGACCCAGATTTTTGCAATTGTAACATCTCAGCTTGGACTTGTCAAATCCAGCTTTTCCCAGAGCTAGCCTTTTTCCTGTTTTCTCTTGAAATTTCTTCAATCGAAGAGTGATCATCGCCATCTGCCACTTCAAATCCATCTCCTCCATGTCATCAGGATCCACTTGATACATGTCCTCAGTTGTGAGAAAATCTCTTTTCAACTCTCCTGACATGAGAGCCTCATAGCTGCTTTAGAAGGTGTTAAACAGAGCGACATGTTCTGTAGATATTTTAAGTGCTTGAGCATCACTGACCACTGTAGTCTTCTCAGTTGATGATGAGGCCTTTGCAGAGCTTGCGAAAGCGTTGGGATAAGATTCGGTAGCACTTTGAGGATTCAATCCACAGGAGGTGATAGGAGCAAGAAACGCCATATTTTTTGGAGCAGAGGTTGCAGCAGCTGATTGAGTAAGTTTCTGTGAATACCCTGTTTGGTTCATCTCTCTCTTGACAATATCCATTTCAAAGGCTTTCAGAGTGTTGATCAGTTCCGAGAGTGTGACAGGAGTTGTGCTGGTCAAGAAAGTTCTTTTAATCATCATACACTGAAGGCTCCATTCTTTAGGGAGTGAGTCTAGCAGCTTCTTGATTAATGCATAGTTTGCAACAGGATTTCCCACTTTCTTCATATTCAGCACTCCCAGAAATCGACTGATGTGATCGGATAAGCTTTCACCACGAACACTTCCAAACATGTCGTACTCTTTCTGAACCATGTCTCTTTTGTTGTCTATGAGCTCCTCGTTTCCTTCATAGTGGTCAATAAGAGCCAACCACAATTCATGAGCGGAGGTGTACTCTTCGAACAAGTTGTTGTCGTACTTGGACAGGGCCATCGTAAGAGCGGCATGAGCCCTGCAGTCACGTTGAATGAGAATTCTGTCTTCTTCGTGAACGTTGATAGATCTTCGTTGATCGTACGAATGTCGTCGCGAATTATAGTAAGTATGCTCAAAGAAGGCTTTGATTCTGTTATTCCAACTGCTGAAATCTTCAGATCCTTTCAACTTGGGAGGTCTTGTAGCTGTTCCTGTTTCCAACTCGGCTTGGGCAATTGGGTTGAGTTGATTGAGAGATATTTTGGTTGATCAGAGATTAAGTATGCTGGAAAATATTAAATCAGATGACAAATACGCTACAAATGAATCAAATACGCTGCACTTGACTCAAATACGCTGCACTTGAACTAATTACGCTGATGATCTCTGGCTACTTTATCCTGCGAAAATAGCTAAATCCGCTGGAACATGAAAAACAAGCATAAGTTTGGTTAATTACGCAGATCACCGTGATAAAATCGTTGAGGATTTTTATCACTGACTTCGAAGTCGCCTTCGATTAAATACGCTGGCACTGTTTCGCTGAAAATCAACAAATCCGCTGGTGTTAACCCGGCGTATTTGTTAATTACGCGATCTTCAACAATAAAACGTTGTATTCAAAGATATCGACGCTGCCTTCAACAATAAATACGCCCAGGTGGGTTTAAGTACGAACAAAAACCCTCTAATCACCCAAAAACGACTCAAAATCCATGTTTCTTTGCACCAAAATGACCCAAATGTTTACCAAAACACTGATTAACAACAACCCAATGATTAAACAGACCAAATCAAGCCATTTTAAGTTCAAAAATTTGAAAAACCTTGAAACTTTGAAAACTTTTGAAAAAAAAACCTTCAAAACTTGAAGAATCTTAACAAAAACTCAAACAATCAAGAGCACAAAGGCTCTGATACCAAATTGTGAGTCCCAAAATAGATTCGGATCACAGTGGTTGATTGTTATCACCCAAACAACTATAGATTAGTTGTTTGAATGTGTAAAAGTTAAGAAAAACCAAACAATGAAGATGAAAATTCTTGTTTGGATCAAACAACAAGTGTTGTATATGGAATCCCAAAAAGATATAATCACTAAATGACCTGGATATACGGATTAAGCACAAGAACAATAATCACAACACAAGAGCAATCACCAAAATCTGTCCAAGAAACTTGGACAAGGGTTTTCATTGAAGTTCATATTTATACACATCTGACTACCCAGTGTATTTATTAAATACGCTGGGAACTTAAATACGCCGCCCTGTTCTAAGTTTCACATATTTCACTTTGGATCCTTCTAGTTTAACTAACTATTACAAAACCAACTCAAACTATTAATACTCAAGTATCAACGGTCTCAAAACGTCCTAACACATTTACCGGAATTTACCCTACACACATGTAAATTTACCCTACACATTTCAAAATTTATCCTACACATACTAAAGTTTATCCTACACATGTCAAAAATTGTCCTACACTATAAATTATTTTATCTTGAAATAGTATATGAAAAAAATGAATTACAAGGTTAATTAATTAGCTAATTAATGACAATTATGGATTTACCTATATGTCCCTTTTCATAACATTAAATACACACATTAAATTAAGTAAATGAAAATTTTCTATTGGTTTAAAACTTATTCTTTTTATTCTTACAAAATTTTTCTTCTCATTTAAACTATGGAATATATAGAGAGAGAGAGAGAGGAAGTGTATATATAGATAGAGAGGAAGAGATGCTAACAAACGAAACTTAATTATGGATGTTGTGAAAATGACAAATAGAACTGTTTGCATCAGACATAAAAGAGATCAAAAGTACTTGACAGTCATGGTACTTGAGAGACTCAAGATTTTGGAGTCAAGCTATTAACTTGTGCTGGGGTGCCACTAAAAGAAATGAATAAACAATCGAACTTGCCAATAGCAAATGAAAGAAAAAAAAGGGTAAAGCTTGCATATAATTTAAACAAACTCAAAATTGAGGAAAGTGGTTACTAACTCTTGAGGCGATCTATAGTTCTTCATCTCAACCTAAGGTTTCTATCACCTTCTTCAACCCGACACAAATAATTGGCCGTTTTTTATCATATCGTGTAAATCAAATTTGTTCAAACGCGTTGAAACATCGTTTTACAAACGTAAACGTTTAAAATTCGACTTACCCAACAATTTCTTCTAGTATGTTAGTAAGGTACAAGTTGACTTCTAAATATGTATTTCCTCACTTCATTGGATAAAAAGAAAAAAGAAAAACAAACCATTAACAAAATGGCTAGAACGGGTTGTATTAGTCACACATTATTTGTGTAATCTTTATGTTAATTAGTGATGATAGGGTGAGTCCAAACCCACTTTCCTTCTCATAATAATGGAAGGAGACAAATAATTAGTTGGTATGACAATAAACAAAGAAGAGTCATCCCTTTATCACCAGATGAATAACCACAAAGCCAACAAGGCAAGGCTTCTCCAGAAATGAATAAGGATGAGCCATCTCCTAATGAGCAAGACAACAAGTGTACACGAAGATTGAGGCAAGTCGTTAACTCGCAAGTCAAAGATAAAAGGTTCAAGACAACGTCAATTAATGCGACACAAGGAGACAATCCTAGATAAGGAAGGTTAAAGGATTACTCGAAATGGTATGGAAAAGAAGAAAGGCTCTAGAATAAAGGAAATGACCCTGTCGTACTTCCTCTCCTAGAAAGATCACGGGTCTGCTAAAGAACGAGCAGCCCTTGGCCGCCTATAAATACCAAGTCATAGAGACACTGAAAGACACTTCGGATGCAAGACTCACATCTTAGGCTTGCAGACCATTCGCTATTTTACTCCTCCTTTGTAATTTAGCTTACTTCTCCTCTGTAATTATGTTTTACTCGTCCACTTGTAACTTGTACTCCTCCTTTGTACTCATACAAGCCTTGGATCTCCCAAGGTTAAGTGCTTCATTATATCAATAATACACACTTTATTACCACTATTTATTTAATCGTTGTAGCAACAGTTAGATGCTAGATTTTCAAAGTGGTTGTTGCACTCTTTCTCTATTTATTTATTCTGTGTGACCTATTTTGTGAAATCAAGAGAGTTTGAATTATTCACATGGTACCAGAGCCTCGTGAGCTAGTCATCTATCAAAGCCAAAGCAGTCATCACCAACTCCTTCATTGGCTACGGTTGATTCTACATCCGACTACTCTATGTTTTTATTCCTTGTGTTTCGACACCCACAATGAGTTCAAAAGATGATAATACCTCAGCCTCCAAGCTAACCTTCACTTCATCTAGTCTACATGTTTTGGATGGCATTAAGGTGGCCGCAATATTTTAAAGCACATTGATGGTACAAGACCTCATGTCAAAGAAGATACGACACTAGAATCATTTAACAAGATTGACGTTATTGTCTTACACTGGAATCTTGGGTACCACCTGACTATCATGGGTATCGATGCCTTGAAATATCTATAGGTAAAGTAATTCTCTCTTGTCACATTACATTCGATGTACACATTTTCCCTCTTCCCAAAACTCAAACCCGCACACCACATGGTTAAAGTTTTTTGGATACCGACCCTTCTCCAATTGTATTTCAACAGCCACATACTAACAGTTCGTCGCTAACCCACACACCATTACCAACCAGCTCGACGCCTCTCCTAACACCACCAACCTTCCCTCGGCCACTTGCTTCTTGCTAGATGCCACCATCCCACCCTCTCACTTACTCTTGCCGCACTCGTAGTCTCGTGCAACAGCCGACAATAACACCCATCTAAACCCGTCTAACCAAACAACCCAACGAAATCCTCATGTTTCCTTCTCCACACCTAGGCCCACCTTTGTCCCTCAAACTATCCCTTAGGTGTTCCTAGGCCTTTTTTGACTTGACCATCTTATCATCTGTATAGATCTCCATGGTGTCCCCTAGTTTGCTTTTAAACATCATGTTCACCAGCCTCTTGTAGGTGGCATCAGTATTTTTTTCAAACCAAAAGGCATAGCAACATTACAATAAATATATGTGGGAGTCATGAATGCGGTGTCCTCCCGATAAGAAGGTCCCATTTGGATTTGTGGGAATCCTAAAGAGACATCCATGAAAGTCAGCATTTCATGGTCTATTATAGCATCAACCATTAAATCGATATATGGCAAGGGAAAAGGATCCTTGGGACAGGCTTTGTTGAGATTGATGAAGTCGACACAGACTCTCCATTTCCCATTCTTCTTTTGTACAACCACTACATTAGCTAGTCATCCTGGGATTTTTCTCTTTGCAATGTGCACATTGATCGAAAGCAACTTTAAAAACATGTGTAGATGGAAGATAATCATCCATGTTGTAAATAATTGAAACCCAAACGAGAACAGCGACACAATACGAAACTCAAATCAAATTGAATCCTGAGAAATCAAACCAGTTAAGTCGAACAAAACCAAAACCAATCTTTTCTTCAAAAAATAAACTTACTTTCGTCAAACAAATTTCTCTAAGAATAACTTTTCACCCAAACTGCTGAAACACTAGATCCAGAACTAAATTTTCGCTCGGCCGCAAGAACAATATCAAAACAGCGGAAGCAAACAACTCAATAAACCAAAAGCGACAATAGTAACTAATACGAACCAACAAAGAGAAGAGAAAAATACAAACCCGAAGAATTATTATAAACAATTGAAATTATTTAACATAGGAACCAATAGCGATACCCAAATAAAAGTTATCTCCAAAAAAGGCTAAATAGTGCTTCTGCTCCCAACCAAATGTACGAACCAACTATACCCAAAATTAATAGCCGAATAAAGGTAATTTCCAAAAACTAAAGTGTGCTTCTTTTCCAACCTAATGACAACTTAAGTTTCATGGATGATGATGTCACCCTAGAAACCATTCATCTACCACATAACAATTATGAGACTACAAAAAGTCACCACACCAGAAGTCACCTCACCGATTATACATTGCAAACAAAGAGAATTGATAAAATCACGGCAAGCATAATTCTTACTGATCGACAAAATCCACATATAATACCGAGTGGCGATCTGCAATCTTCAACAATCACTTGCACTGTGAATTGAATGCAGCTTTGATACCATGTTAACTAATAAACATGTACAGATAAAAAGAGCGTTTGAGTTTTATTATGATGAAAGGCAAATTCATAAAACAAAGAAAAGAGCCCACTAACTTTATTATGCTAACAGTTCAATAAATAGTTATGGCGTAAGTACTCCGAGTGTTTCCATGCGTTAACTGCATTCACAGACTGAACATCAGATGTCACTTCAGTGAGAACAGGAGGGGACTCAGTCAAGAACCTCGTAAGGTCCAAAGTTGTCAGATAGAACATCTTTTGTTGTCATATCTTAAAATTTAAACAAGTAAATTTTTCTGGTTTCTCAGCATGATTAGCTACAGCTAAGGTTGTTTGGGTACCAACTAATGGTCCCATGATGGTGGAGATGGATCTAACAGTTGTTAATGTGGTTGCTGGAACAGTAGTCATTTCTGAAACAAGAGAAAAAAATAAGTTTACCAAAAAAGTTGGTTTACACAAAACCAAAACATAATAATCCTATGAAAATAAATAGTTTCACAAATTGTTATGTAATTTGAAAATTTTTAAAACAGAAAATGAACGTTGTTTTAGATTTCTGTTTTAAGCTTGTAGGACAATTGTTCAAGAAATAAAAATAAGATAACAATATTATTAACAATATTTGAATTACACTACATAAATAACAAATGAACCAAATGGAAACAAAACACAATACAAAATCTAAACAAAGACTAAGAACAGATTACAATGAAATAAAGAAAATGCAGAAAACAAAGGTGACTGAGACACGTGGTCAACACACTTCCCTTTAAACAGATTTTGGACCACCCAGATGAACTCGTCTATTTCCAAGGGTATAAAAGTCAAAGCAGATTGTATTGCCGGGGATAGTCAAGCACCTAAAAACTAACTGAAACAAGAGATCGAAACAAAACAAATTTAGGGAATTTGTTAGCATTTGTGGGTGGTGTTTGGACCATACGAAATCTTTTTCTGTGTGTTTTAACAGGACACAAAGTCACCAATTAACTGAGCCAGGCCACAGGGCTCGAGCCACACCCAAAGAGTAAAAATTGCTACAACCGGCGATGCACGCCACATGTCGGGTGCCACGCACCCTCCTAGCTGCCATTGGGCGTGACCTGTCACATATGAATACATTCTTATGGAGAATTCTAATTATAAATCGACAAAAGATTTATCTTTCCACCTATGTGCGACAAGCACAATTTCCTACATATTAAGGTTCTAACATACAAACTTAATATTCATGATCTCTCATTCATCTTGGCTTAATTATTAAATATTTATTACATTAATCAATAATATAGTGCTATTTATAAAATTTCTATGTTTTAGGTTTTGTGGGAACAGGTTTGGTCCATGACGCATCTTACATGCAACGCCGGCTAAACCAGTACGATGAGCGTGTACATCGGCGGTTCAAAGATGCCAATTTCATGAAATCCAAAAAATATACCTGGCTTAAATATATTCAAATGCAAACTTACTTCCCAATATGGCAATATGTAACATTCCCTTTATTACAAATTGTTAATTTTATTTTTCAAAGATTCCCTTTAGTTTCGAACTTGCTGTATGTTTAGGGTTTTGCGAAACGTAATCCCAGATTTTGTCCTCAAATAATTATTTTTGGTTCTTGTATAAATTTCTTGATTTGTTAACGCTTTATGGAAGAGCTAATTTTTTCCAAAAGAAAAAGAACATATAGTCTCATATTCCCATCATTCGTACCGGTTTAACCAGTGAACCGATATAAAACCCGTGTTTTGTATCTAGTCCGTTTCGCCAGTCAAGGATGCACGAGAGTTTATCTGACATTTGACATAAACTCAATCGTAAAAAAGATAGCGTTGAAACTATGATGAACAAACGCTTTGGAAAATCTATCATAGACATTTTTACGACGGATTCATGATCGTTTCATGTGTCGCAATATGTAATACCATTGTGATTTTCCGTGTGTTACAAAGATGAAGTGAAATAGACTTTTAATCCTATTTTTGTACCGTGTGTTATAAAGATGAACTGAAATAGATATTTCAATCCTATTTTTGTAAGGATCTAAATTGACGCATATTACAAATCTTGGAAAATTAAAATGACAAAATACATGTGAAGCTAACTAATTAAACGCTAAAGGGGGACGGGGATAGCATAATAGCAGCATCCGTTACCCCTCAACTTTTCCGCAGTCGAATGGGTGAGGAGTATTAGAACAATGCATTAATTTGTGTGGTTGTAAGAGAAACTTTTCATAAAGTAAAAGAAGAGAATGTAATGGCTCGATTTAAGCTTTCAGAAACCAAAGAGAAAAATCTATTAGGTATGTGTTTAACTTTATTTATTTTCGTGTTTTTATTTTTGTTTCCTTTATATTGTATGAAAATATGGTAAAAAAAATTGAGTGAAATTTTGGTCTTGATTCGCTACTAAGTCGCTAAACGTATGAATAATTAATTGAATGATTTAGTGGTTAGACATAAAACGAAATCAACTAAAATTACTGATTATGAGAAAGAAAAATATAATAAAGTCAAACAAGTGAATTTGGGGGCAAACTTCATCAAAAGCTATATGTATGTAACGTTTTAAGTTGTGTCTTTTTGTTGCTCGTTTAGTTTTATCCGGTTGTTCTAAGTACGAGTCTTAAAGTTTTTTATCATCTTTGAGTTATAAGCAAAAACCATGATCATTTTTTTAACTGCATTTTTCACATATTAAAACTAGACCCTTGCCTTAAAGATTTAGAAACCTCCAACTTAAATGTGTATCATCTAGTTTCTTTCTTGGCTAGGAGGCTTATGGGCCGGGTTGGTTGCCGGAGATCCTAGTTTCGCTTAAAAGAGTTAAACTGATCCAAAGACCAATGGCCACTTTGTCTTTTTAACATACAAAGATCTTAACCATGCCCTTCAAATTATAACTATTGACTACCATTTTTAAATAAACAACATGGCATGTTGCTCTATAACTTTGCCGGCAGATGTACTAAATCAAAGCTCTCTATATACACACGCGTTGTGCAACAAAACAACAAAAATTCATGTCCAAACTCTTGACTCGGCTAACTACTACCAAACGTGCCAACACACATACAAACAAACAGATTTAGAAAATTGACACCGTGTATTATCATACATGTATATATATACCACTCTACCTAATTCACATATTCAATTTTCCTTTGATTGTCTTGATTTCACACGAAATGGCTCGTGTAATTATGGCCTGGTTTGCGTTCGTTTTGATCTTAATATGTTGTGTGCGGCCTTTAGATGCAAGGAAGCTTTTAAACATGGAGAATGGGGATGGTTTGGTCCATCGCGCCATTCTTGAAGATATCACCACCGCACCCACATCACACCGAACTGAAAGGCTCATTGTACATTACCTAGACCGCATTGACAGGATCTTGGAGTCGGTCCCTAGTCCTGGCATGGGTCATTAGCGTACTGAACGCGCGCAAGTCTTATATATACCCAAGACCCGGAGACCATCTTCAAAGAAACGAAATTTTTTTTGTTGCTTATTCTTGGTAATTAAATAGGAGATTGTTATGTTATTTCTATCTTATATGATTGATAGGTTTTTTCCACTGTATGTCACATATTTATTTATTTTTTTATTGTTTGTAATCGGATACAGGGAAATATTCTTGAATACCTTTCTTGATTCAGATTTTAGTGAGTTGGTTCTTTGTCCGGTCATAACTTGTTTTATGGTTTTATACGGTTTAAAATTTTACTGTAGAAAATGAGCCGGGTGCTAACGAGTCGAGTTGTTTTAATTTGAGCTAGATGAAATAAGTTAGTGAAACCACGAAATAAACCGAACTTAAAAGAGCTAAAGTCTAATATGGTGCTTCTTAAAATATTAATGATAGCAATTTGTGATATAATTTATATTAACATGTAGAATAAAAAATATTTTGCGGGATAAATAAACCAACATTTACATAATAATTAGTTAATAAAATGTTTAGACCATTTGTAACGAGCATTGTAGGAGCTTGATAACACCCCAACCGCCTCTTTTGGCGTTATAAGAGCATGAAGAGGGAGGGGCGTTTATAGTATAACGCCAAATTAGAAGAAAAAAGATTGGAAAGTAATGAATGAAAGGACATTAAGGGGCGTTAAGCATTACACGATTTTTAAAGGACGTTATAATAGTGATGTGGTGGAAAATGACCCTTAGAGGGCTTTAATCACTATGGATGATCTTAGTTGCAAAGAGTTTCATAACAGAGCAATTGATTTACACTTCCGTTACAAAACAATAACATTCATATTTTGTTAAATTATTTTTAAAATAATATGTATATATTTGTATATAATGTTAATTAGCATGATTTGTGTGCATTGATGGTTGTAACTTTGGTTTTGTTGGTTGTCATTGCTTTATTTTGTTATTTTTTTCGTTTTGATATTTGTTCATGTTCTTGTCGGATCCTTCTCTAGCAAGCTAAGTTAACCTTTTACGTTGATTTTTTCGGATGTTTTTGGGTACAAAATACGTATGCTAGGCTTTTTAAACGGTTCATACATTTTGGTTGTCGATTACTTTTGACGGTTGGTTTCTAAAGATGAGTGATATTAGGTATTTGTAATTTTTTTTGTTTTTATCATACATTTACAGAATTTTGGTCGATGATGGTGAATTTGGTCTCAGCTGAGATAGGTTTGTATTGTTTCAGTGCTTGCATGTAAGGTTGTTAGATGGTTGTATATTGAAGCATATTCAGTCGGTGAAGATGACTTTGTAGTTGTTGAAGACTGTTTGTGGTTGTTGTTGGATGGTTGTATATTGAAGCGTGTTCGGCCAATGAAGAGGACTTTGTTTTCGTTGGAGACTACTTACGATTGTTGTTGAATGTTTGTGTATTGAGGCGTATTCTTCGGTGAGGATGACTTTGTAGTCGTCCGAGACTATTGGCAGTTTTCGTTTGGGTCTATGGTGCTATGCTTAGACGACATTAAATGTAAGGAAGCTTTTCTTGTTAATTAACATATATATTAGGATCTTTCTAAATATTATGGTGTCCTTTGGATTTATGATGCTATGTTGAGACGTCTTTGGTCTATGATGTTAAGGACATCCTCATCAAAGATTGTTTTCAGTATGAAATACCTTAGGGTTAACTTCAGTTCTTTGTTGTCTCCGATTGGTACAACCGTTGTAGGCGCTTGACTTGAGATTTCGGCTTCTTACAGATTTATGGTGGTTATTTTGTATCTTTTTAGTTGTTTTCTTTACTAGAGGTATGTGGTCTTTGGTTGTCCTTTAAGCCTTTGATGTTATGATAAGAAGTTATTAGTTGATGACTTGAGGACATATTGATTTGAGATAGTTTTGATTATCAAAAGGTTTATGATTGATATCGGTTCTTTGTTTTTATAAGTTACTAGTTACTAGAATCGTTGTAAATGGTTCACTTGAGATGTCGGCTTCTTACAAGTTTAAGGTCGTTATGTTGCTTCTTTTGGGTTGTTTTGTTTGACGGAAGTGTGTAGGCGATGATGATGAGAACAACCTCATCTGAGACGTGTTTGTGCTTCACTATATTATGTTTGATGTAAGCTATTGTTTTTGCATAAGCTAAGACGTTGTGATGGTTCATTTTTTATTTTTTATAGCACGTTTATGGCTTTTGTTGTAGATGTGCATTGTTAACGGACAATGGTTGTAAAACACATCCTTTGTTTCTTTTGGCTATGACGACCTTTTTATCTAGGCATGGCAACCAAGGTGGCTTCAAAGAAGCCATCAGTTGCAGCCGATAACCTGAGCCTCTAAGTTATATTATATAATATATTTATTTAATGTTAATTAGTCGATTTTTTATGCATTGAGGGTTGTAACTTTTGCTTTGTTGGTTTTTCGTGCCTATTATTGTTGTTCCTTTTGTTTTACGAATTGTACGTCATATTGCGTTGATTTCTTCAGCTGCTTATCGTTACATTATGTTATATTAACGTTCGCTTATTGGGTTTTTTTGACTTATTGGCTATGATAACTCAGGTTTTATTCTTTGTATGGCATCTAAGGGCCTTTACTTAGGCTACCGATTGCAGCTATATGTTTGAGCCTCTTATATTGTTAAAAACTTTATTTCTTATGTTACGTTTAGGTTAATTAAAACGTTTAATAAGTATTTACTTTACGTGGGTTTGTTATAGAATGTCGTCTTCAAACTTATACACTAACATGTTTCAGTAACTCGAGAAATTGTTAAGAGGATGTTGTTGAGTCGGACCGTCACCGTTGCCTCAGAGAGCGTAGCGAGCATACGAAAAAACAAGAACTATGAGTTTCGATTGACGCGCTTTATGCGCACTACAAAGGCAAAAAGGATGTTAAAGCCTAACTTGAATGTAAATTGGTATTGATTGTAAATTTTGTATTTAGTAGAGGTGCACAAAACACGTTTTTTCAAGAACAGGGTGGTAACCAAGTCCGGGTTTGGTCAACAAGGTTAAGAACCGGGTCGGGTTTGTGCACCGCCACTATTTAGCATGCAATCAATGTTATTATTATCAAGCTTATTACATTAGTTTATATGTTATTTGGTTGTAAATCTTAAGTGACATTAGTATAATACCAAGAACTTTAGTGTTTAGTTGCGACACTTTACACTTTATGTACGTGTGATTGACCCGCGTGGTAAAGCCAACATGTAAAATACTAGTTTATTATATTTAACAAATCACTCCTTAATTTTAAAAAAAAGATAACATGTAGTGTAAGCCTTCATTCTCACAACCTTTTGCAACTAAAAGTTGTAGTTATAAAAAAGTAAACATTATAGTATTGGTAATGAAATCGATACCAATTAAACAACATTAGTACCTATGATAGTATTGAAACCGATATTTTATTTGTTTTAATAGTTTTTGATCGATTTAAAACACGTATCGGATTTTAGTCATTTTCCTCCCCCTCCCTCTTCAATCCGGTCATATTTTAACATGGTCATGCTTTTGTCCAACATGATCATGTTCTTTGCACTCTAGGTTCTAAAACGTCCACTCCGTGTCTAAAACGCAATGGGTTTCATATGATCACATTTCTATTTTTAAAATGGTAATGACTCTGTTTTAACATCCAGAAGAACAAAAATGAAAAGAAGAACTCTAACAAAAACAAAATGAGGTTAAAAAGACGATTGAGGTTTAATAACCTAAAACGCAATGAAAATAAAAAACACAACTTACAAAAGAACTCTGATTAATAACGGTGGACGGAGAAAGGACTCCGGCACACCGTGGAGAAACTGGTTGCGGTGGCGGTGGTAGTGAATGGTGGTTTTAGATCTGAAAAACGCAACAGGTGGTTGAAGGTAATGGTGGTTTCAGATCTAGTTTCCAATAAGATGGTGATGATCATAGGTGGTGGTGGTGTTGGTTAGGAGGCAATGGCTTTGACTAAAATGTCCCTCATGTTTTTTCAACTTTCTCAGATATCCTATTTGCTACATAACTAATTATACACAAACCATTATTCATCCTTACCCTTGTAAAGTATGGTAACTTTTATAGTTTTTTTTTACCAAAACTTGTTCACCGTGTTTATAATAAAGATTCTATAAATTCTTTTGAATTATTTAATCGATACATGATTCAACATGAGAGAGAGCCAATTGTGAAAAAAAAAAAAACAAACAAATGAAAAGACACAAGAGCCAATTAAAAAAATGAAAAAGAAGTGTGAACCAATCTAAAAAAGACGACGTACATATAAGAATTGTCACGACGTTCTAACGTGCAATTTAAATTATTAAGGACTACAATTTATATATCTCGCTTGCACGTAATTAGAATTAAACACAAGCAATTGCATTCATATCATTTTCATTCTTTAAAACGTAAACGCTAAACCATTGCAGCTATTAAAAAAGGCACACCCCATATTTTGAAATATCAATACACCATCTCACTTCTATATCAATCAATAGTATTGTTCGAATAAAAACTTTTTAGAGCCAACCGTCATGGATTGTTTTCACTCAAACATGTTTAGTTTTGAAACTCTCTTATTCCACGTGAAACTTAACTAGAGTTAGCGGTTAATCTCTGAAATGAACACAAAAAGGCTAAATAAATATGTTTATATTTTCTAGATGTATATATGGCAAAACTAATATACAAGATTACACATACTCAATAGGGTTTAAGGAAGATATCTTTTCTTCATTACTATTTAATTTATGTTCAATAAACTGAAGTACTAATACCTTACCCAAACATGCCCCAAAACTGGAGAGAACCCCTTCAGATTTAATGCTCATGTTTCAACTTCATGCCTAGCGTTTTCACTTCCATTATCAAAAACAACAGGACCACCGTCCTCTTGTCAGCACCACCGCTACCATGTGAAGCAGGTTGCTCTCCGGTGATCCCCCGCCACTTTAAGATATACCATTCCACAGTCAAACAAGATATACCTGACACTGAATGACGGTTTTACCCACCTTAAACCCTGGAACCACCGTGAAAGCCACCTCCGGTGAACGTTCGGGGGACACAAACATCACCTCATTTACGCTATCCATGAACACTTCAGAAAACCGACTCCCTTTTGGCACCTGGAATACGGTTGCTCCATCGGGGCTGAACGAGAAAGCCAAGCAATGCAACAGCCAAACCCATTTTGCAACTTCCAAAAACGAGTCAAAAAAGGCGGTTTCCGGGAATTTTCTAGCGTTGACCAGATTTCTTTGATTTAAATTCCCGAAAAGTGAAGCTTCCATTTTGGGATGAATGAGTTTCAAGTACTTACACCTGCAGAATTCAGCAAACACTGAAGTCGGATTCCATGTTATGTATTCTCTTGCTTTCAAAGACTTCAATTCCATAAACTTGTCAAAGAAATATTCGCCGGTTTTTTCCATAGATCGTGAATCACCGGGTATCACGAATTCACGAAGATTAAAACCATCAAACATTTGTTTACAAACAAACGACTCGAAGGCATAGCATATATGAGTCGTATCCCAGTAAACAACATCCGGTTGAATCGAATTAGCAGCTGCATCAAAATCCCAGTTGGCGGATTCCATTTCACTGATCATGAATTTCACCAAACTTCGAACGGATTTATTAGTTTGCTTAAGAACAACAAGAAAATTGGTTGGGGATAACAACGAGAAATTCCATTTTTCACGAGATGATGATGATGATGATAAAGAGCCGCTTGAATTCAGTCGCTTCTCGATAATCTTATTTTCACGTCTGATTTCTTCCAATTTCTCTTTTAAAAATATGATCTCGGAATCTTTGAGCTTACTCTGGCTGACTAATTTCTTTCTCGTTATTTCATACGTTTTTATGAGATTTTTTTGTTCTTGAACTTCGGCCGACATTTGGGTGGTTTCCGGTGAGAAATCATCAAGATGTTTTTTCAAAAAAGACTGTTTTAATTCCGATAAACTTTTCAATTCGGAAACCAACGTCTGATCAGCCGACTGGATTCCATCGGGATCATATGGAAGTTGAAAATATTGCAGCTCGGCGTATGCAGCTTTAACAGATGAAATAGCAGCAAATAGTTTGGCAATGAAGGCATCCATTACCGCTCGTTTCTGAAGCTTTTCATCTTCTTCGTTGAATTCGTTGAAGAACACACGCTGATGACTCTCATCAATTGGCGCATCGTGTTTCACTTTTTCCCGCGTCTTTGACTTTGATTTCTGAAATTTATCCACTCCTGTTGCAGCTCGAATATGCATAACCTTAGCGAAAGTACGAGCCAATCGACTCTTATTTTGCTTAACTGAATCCATCTGAGAGAGAATTTGAAAGGACTTATGTTGAAAATGGTATTGTTTTGGGGTGCAAAATTAAGAAAATGAAACTGAAACAAAAAAGATGAAATGATATTGATTGCCTCAGCTGTCATGTCATTATTATCAGTTGATAATTCAACTTTAAAAATGCAAATAACTATGAAAATGAATAGTAAAATAAATCAACAAATTGGGAAGAGAATGTCTCAATCATGACGGTGATATTTTATTCAATACATGCCATGGAAAAGTCTACCTACCAATTTTGAGTAATTTCGTTATTAAAACTTCCCCAACCACCTAACACTTGATCCACATACGCTCGTAAAGGAAATAAATAACAAACGGTACAAGGATATGAAAAGTCGAAAAGAAACCTTTTTGTACTGTTAACCCGAAATGTGAGGAAAAAGATTGGGACAAGAGGACCATGGTAATCATTGGAATTTAATAGATCAAATTTAAGGCGAACGGTCATTTTGAAGGCCGTAATAAGTGAAGTGTGAAAAGTCGAATAACTAAAACTTTACACATGTGGGAATACCATGATTAATTGATTCTCTTTGTCTTCCCTAAAGTGCAATGGCAATCAAGGCGGTGGTGCTGGCTTTGTAGGTCTACATGGCATAAAAGTATGCAATTTGAAACTAATGTGACCCGCACCTTAAAGAATAAATCTAAGAAATATCAAAAAGTTGGGTATCTAGATCCACTCCACCACCCATTATTCAAAATCACAAATTTCTTAGTGATAAAGTTGAAAGCAAATATTCTTTGTTTCTTACTGTTAGAAAAAAGGAAATAGACGAGCAATAGAAACAGCACAGATAATCGGTCGATTCAATCACACGAGCATTCTATCATATATCAAACCAATCATTCTCTGACATTGCAACATCAGAAGTTTTAGAGCCCTACCTTTAATCTAAATTCCATAGATCCCAGATCTGAACCATAATGCTAGATTTTGCACAGAACATCAAAGTTGCAAACTTTAGCTTTCTTTATTGTATAAAGGGTAAATTAAACAATCTTTTGCTTTAGCTATGATGATCAACCCTAGATCCCAACGCTAATATGATATTTCCTAACCTGCTCAGGGCAAGCTGCGATTTACCTGATCCGTTGGTTGGCAGGATATTGGCGGGTCCCGTGAATTTTCTGATAAACAGGTTCTAATGGTTACCATACAACGAACAAATATTCCAGAATTTTGGAATTACGGTAGGAGACTAATTATAATTATAGACGATCGACCCTAAATCCCTACACTAATATGAAATTTCCTAACCTTCAAGGGGCAGTGTTGTGGAAAGTACCTGATTTCCTAGGTTCGAATATTACTTCACTGCTGTCTTACCATAACCTCTTGAAGGCCACTTGCCCAGTGTAAGCTGAGATTTAACTGATCCGTTGGTTAGCAGGATATTGGCGGGTCTCGTGAGTTTTCCCGATAAACAAGTTCTCACGATTACCATATAACAAAAAATATTCCAAAATTTTGGAATTAAGTTGGGAGACTTATATTATATTTATAGACAACTACTTTGCATGTATTTCTACTATAATTAGGTATATTTGTACCTTCCCAAAGTGTTCAAAGGACAAATACCAAACAACTTGTGGTTAGGCATCTTGCACTTTCTACAACTGGAAATCACACATCATAGACCACAACCAAACACAAAACAACAAAAAAGTAGACAATAACTTTTTATCACATGCAGATCAAGTGGCCTATTTCACCCTCACATAGTGTTCCAAAAGCACAAACAATTTCACTGAGGGTAAAATGGTCCACAACTTTATACAAACAAAAAAGATTACCTTTTCTGATTGGCAAATTCCGCTAGATCTCAAGAAACCATCGAATCTTTTCTTCTAATGGCGATTGGAAACAACAATCAAACACCTTCAACAATATTATACGTCATGTATACGTACACACGAGCCTGAGAAAAAAAAACAAATTATAAAATTCAAATTTCAAACCCTAATTGTCGTCTCTTAACAAATAGAGGTTAATAAACTAATAATCGTGCTGAGAACAGGTGTTTCTAGGTGAATATCTACATATTATATAATAAAATGTGTGATTGAGTGAGAAGATTCGTGTGGACAGATTTAGAATGAATGGATATGAATTAATTGAATCCGCGTTGATCACCTACCGAATCTGCAAGAGGAAGGTTCGAGTGTTGGTGTTGCGAAGCTGATATGTAATTTCGCTAGTGATTGATGATGATCAAGAAGATCCTCCAATGGCGGTTTTTGAAGGTTCTTTAATGGCGGAAAATTACAGGCGATATGACTAAAAAAAATCTCGGAGTGTGGTAGAGGGTTAGATTGGGAATTTAAACACTCGAGTCTAGGTCTATGAGATGTGGATTCTGTATTACTATTTTGCCCTTGATATGTGTTATTATTATATTATGGGTTAACTAAACCTAACCGTCGTGTTTGCTGAATGTACCCTTTATGTGAAAAGGAATGGGTACGTTTAACAGTACCTTATTATTACCAGGGTTGATTATCGTTTATCGGTTTAGGTTTGGATTGAAGATTTTTAATGGTAGAAACCGAAAACTAAATTGAAAATCTAATTTCGTTCGGATGTTGTTACGATTGAATAAACATTATTTGAAATTGAGTTGTGTTAAATAAGATTTGACTAACACAAGAATTATATGGTTGGATCACAAAATTTACATAGTCATTACTCGTCATTTGGATTGAATCGAGTTCTATCTTTTGGGATTGACTATCTAATTTGGTTTTGTTTTAAAACAAAATATGTAATTTTGGTCCGATTCGGTTTTGTTTTAATTTCTTTGAAACTAAATTATTTTATATATACATTAACCGATCTTGAATTGACGCTATATACGTGTAGTTTTCATATTTTTTAATTAACCACAAAAGTTTTGTGTTTTAAAATTTGGTCACAAAGGTTTTTTTTTAAATGACATCATGATTGATATAGTCTTTATTAATTACAAACTAACCACATTTTTTATACTTTGAAGTTTGACCATAAATTTTAAATTTGACATTATGATTAGTATAATCTTATTAGTTATAAAATGACCACTTTTGTTTACTTTGAACTTTTATCACAAAGCTTTAATTTTTTATATTTTTAAATAATTACAATATACCTCTCAATTTTTACCACAAAGTTTTTAATTTTAGGTTTTTTTTAATTACTACTATATACCTTCCTACTTTAACTAAACTTATTAACTATCTCAATCATTTTTGCAAGGTGGTTGTGACGTACTTTTTTATCTATATTTTGCTGTAAATTTTACTTGAAGATTTCATTCGTTTTTATGTTTTCAATCAATGTAAGACACGCTCGATATCTATTTGTGCATGTCATGAGTTTATTCTTTTTCTTTCAATTATTATATAAAATGTCAATACCGTATTGATATCATAACAAGCCGAACCAATACATTCCAAAACTGAATTCCAACCGCTTCACGTCAGAAATCTCAATAATTTTTAACAACTGTTTTTGAAAAGGGGGTAGTGACTAGTGAGGTCACCGAATTATGCCATCTTGTTTGATTAGACAACTCGTCATTTGGGCCCCGATAACTTTGTCATGATCCGGCTACTTGGGCCCATAATGAATTTCGGTGGAAAATGATTAAGCAAAAAAATAAAAAATTGGTAAAATGAATTAGGAATGTACGTTAGGTTTTGATCAAATCATACGTTGTTTAAATATAGTCGTCAAGATTTTGATCAAATCTTACGTTGTTTGAATCATAGTTGTTAAGATTTAAGTTTAATATTAAGTTCATACCATTTTGTAATTTTTGTTTGATATAGTTAATGGATTAAAATCGAAAAACGGACTAATTTATTAATATATAATAAAATTATTAAAATAAAATATAGAATAGTTGTTTGAAGCGGCTAATAAGGGTTGGTGGGTTTCGTTACAATTTACAAACTATGTTTTGTCTAAAAAGTGGAAAAAGAAGAGTGATATAGACTTTTAGATTAGAACAAGTTATGTACTGTTAGGATTTAAATATATTATTTTAATAATCTTTATTAAGTGTGTTATATTTAAAAAGTGTAAAAAAAATTGACTCAAACGATGAGAATAATTAATGGATTGTTAGGGTTTCAATATATTGTTTTAATAATTTTCATTAGGTGTGTTTTGTCTAAAAAGTGTAAAAAAGAAAAGCCATGCAGACTTTTAGATTAGAATAAATTATGGACCGTTAGGGTTCAAAAGTATTTCTTTAGTAAGCTTTACTTTGTTATTTGATGTGTTTTTATGATAAGGCTCCGATGTTGTTTTATGTTAATTATGGTGTTTTATATTCATATTTTATGATGGTGTGTTTGAAGTTTTTATGGATTGTTAAGGTTTGAATATTGTGTTTTAGTAACATTCACACTAATATATTTGGGTTTCGAGTGTGTCAAAAGAGTTTAAAGGTTTGGTATACCACACTTTTATGGTTTCTCACACTTTTTAGTTGTTTCGAACTTTGTAGCAACTCTAAATTAGTGTTGTAATCATCATTTACCTATAACAATGTAACATTTAAAAATTAATATTTAACAATATAATTTCATAATTTAAACTTATGACGTTGTTAATAGCAAGTCTAAACTTTGATCGATGATAGATAAAGAAGAGTAAAATGCTAAAATCGACTCTGGGTTTGACCGACTTTGCCAGGTTCATACAAAAAGGTTTTTTTTCTTACCTTGACTGCTAATTATAAATCGTTGTCAAATTCATCCAAATCTCTAACACTATTAAATTTCAATGTTAAATGAGGAGTATTCTTGTCATTTTGCCTAGTTTTAAATTTATCTGTATATTCTTTTATCTTTATTTAGTTTTTTTACATTGTTTTATTCCCATAAGAGGATGTTTGGGATTCCATCTTCTTTTTCAAAAGTCACAACCAACACACTTAAAAAAAAAAATCAAAGCATAGAAACTCTTTTCAAACCAATATCCAAACATCATTTTCAAAAAAAACTCCTTTTGTAAAAAGAAGGTGAAAAAATAAAATTCTAAACACCCCATAAATTTGTTTTTCTATTCTTTTATCTTTATATTTGTATTATTTTATCTTTATTCAGTCACTTTTGCAATGTCCATTTTGGGAAGGAGGGCGGTGGTGTCTAGTTTCTTGTTGTGATATCACTCCTATCGTGATATCGCTTATATGTCAGTAGTAATTTGTTGAGGCCTTATGGTGAAAAGTTCAAATAAATTTGTGTCTAGTTAGTATGTTTGTTCATATCATCAAGATGTAAAAGATCAACAGATGCGAATAAAAGATCAGTCATTGCTTACCAATTAAAAGATAGAGTTAAACGCAAGGTCGGTTCCTATGGTTTGCAGATATTGTAGAGATGGTCTCAAGGCTTCAATAATTACAAAATTGGTCCTAGTGGTTATAACTTTTGCACTTGTGTGGTCCTTATCACTAATATATGGTAAGTTTATCAGTTAAGTGTGTGTAAAATTACTAGATTGCTATATATATATATATATATATATGGTAGGGTTCTAGAGTGAATCCTAGTGTATTTGTGAACTGGGTGAACAAATCCTGACCATTGTTTACATCATCAAATCCTAAAATACACTAGTATATTTTTATCACCAAATCCTAACCATTGATTTACACTTGTGTATTGATAATCAAAGGCTAGGATTAATTCACTAATGTTCACAATCAAGGAGTTTGTTCACTACTAAACCTAACCATATATATATATATATATAAACACATACATACAGAGAGAGAGAGAGAGATGGACCCACCCTCATCTTCTTCATCATTTCCCTATCTCGCTCTTAAAATCCCTACCACCACCTTCATCTCCACCGTCAACCCACCGCCACTATCACCATGCCTTCTTTCTCTTTAAACAATATCTACTAGTGAAATCAACGGAAACTCTCTCCCTAGAATCACGATCTAACAATAATGGCTTCATTTCTGGTCTCATCATCATCTTTATCAAGAATATTTTCGAGTCAAATCCCCAATTCGGTTCAGTCTTTTATTATTCATCCTGTTAAACCCTGTATCTTCACTTGCAAATCTCAACAACATCGTAATAGAAGTAGTAATCATGATTGTTTGTGTTTGAAATCAAGATCATTATTATGTCGCAGTACAATAACAAAGGTAGTGCTATCAGAACCAGAAGTATAGCAAGACTGGATTGGTATCTATTGGTCCTCTTCCATCTGCTAAACTCTTCCAAAGCATCGAATTCGCTGCCAAAACCGGTGTTGAGGTTAGCCTAGATCCATACCCACAATCCATACCTTCCCGTCTCTACAAGAAAAATTCCTCTACAAATCTCTATTTCACCAAAAGTTCCTCTCAACAATCAACCAACCACCATGTCCAAACAGACTTACAAGTTTGTTTCTGCTTCCGACGGAGGTTCCGGCTAGCTGCCACCGAAGCTCCAACGCCTGTCAAAGCTCTAGTAACTCGGGTTGTTTGACAAATGGGTTGGGTAATGCACTGGTGCTTAACTCCGCCAATGTGAGTCTGAGTTGTTGTTGATGATAGTACTAGCTCTTGACTAAGAAATCTTGAAAGTGGAGATAGTGGTTGTGGGTGTTGGTGGTGGTGGATAGGTGGTGAAATCACTTAATAAAGAGGAGGAGGAAGATGATAGGTAAAATGGACATTCCGCACACACTTAACTGAGAATTTTAACATAAATTAGTCATAAGGGCCACTTGAGTTTAAAAATTACAACCACTGAGATAACTCTATAATTATTGAAGCCTTAGGACCAACTTAACAATATCTACAAACCCTAAGGAACAGCCAGACATTTAACTCTATAAGATATTAAATGATAATAAAACAAAGTGAAGAAACTTAATAAAGATAAAAGAATAAATTTAAACCCCTGGAAATACGACAAAAATACCTCTAATTTAACATTGAATTTTAATGGTGTTAGAGATTTGGATGGATTTGACAACGAATTATACACCACAGTAGTCTAGGTTAGAAAAAACATTTTTTAGAATGGATCTGTCAAAACTAGCCAAATCCCAGAGGCGATTTTGGCTATATAGAAGAATATGGGATCTACTCCACATTTGGCATGGCAGGTTTTTGGTCCACCTGTAGCTCTTAACTTCTCTGCTGCAGAATCATCAATATTAGTGAAATTCACTCATTAGTTAAAAATATTAGTTTGAGATATACTCCAAATAGATATACACAACTTGAAGTATTTGAATTCATATTATATGATCATTTATGCCTTGTTTCTTTTTCTAAATATTTACTGCTTGAGCAGGCAATTCTGTAAAAATGAAAGAAGAACTTGATTACAAGTTTGGATACTTTTTATGTATAAAAAATGTAGATTATCTTTAGCTACAAAGTTATGCTTATCTAATTTGGTTTGTTTGAAATTAATTTGGTTTGTTTATTGTAAAATGCTTTTTATAGTGGCAAAGTGTAACGAACAAATGCAATGTTGTGGAGCAGTGCATGTCACAGCTAAGCTTCAAGTCAACTTACCTAATATATAATTGGTGATTAGAAGTAATGCAAGGATTGATTAGTAATGAAATAATACAAGAATTGATTAGCAACCTCATTATGCTTTCAAAAAAGGTAATTTATAATTGTTTTGTGTTTTGTTATCTTCTCTCAATTTTAAATTCAAGCTTATTATCTAGGTATCTATGTGTGGTTTAAGGTGTTTCAACTTAGGGTTTGTTTTGAGAAAGATGTGGACAAGGTAGACTCAATGTGGGAGATACAATATCGATATGATGCTTATACTATTTAAGTTATCTACGATGACATAGGTAGAATATTTTTTAAGGTTAGCACTACAAATTTTTAATTGCACATATGTAACACCCTGTAAAATCGTGTCCAATAGTATAGTGACACGTGTGGTATTTTAAATATAGTCTATTAAAGACCAATAAGGACTAAAGGCGTCAACATGCTCAAACTGAGCCTCTGAGTGACGGTCCGATGTCAACATGCATAAATAACAAGCCTCTGAGTGACTGATATGTCAACATGCTTGAAACTTGGCCAATGAGTGACTGATATGTCAACATGCCCAGCCTCTGAGTGACATCGGAGTCAACATGCTTATAATAAGCCTCTGAGTGATCCTTTACGAAGTCCTAACTCTCATACGTGCCATTTGTTGGACGAGAGAGTTCAATTTTGTAATTATGGGAAAGTTGGATGATGTAAGGATTAAAAGTGTCAACATGTTAATTCTTACCTCTGAGCGACCTTTTAACGAACCGAGAGCTCGACAATGTCTGGGCATAATCCCGAGTATGCCAAGATTGGCTACGGAGGGCTAAAAGTGCCAAAAGGGTGTTTAAAAAGGTTTTAGAAGCTTTATAAAGTTAAGGGGTCAAAAGTGTCAAACTTTGAAACTGGCCAAGGGGCGGTCGCGGGCCGTGAGAGACCTGGCCTGGGTCTCTCACGGGGCGCGAGAAGGCCTCTGCTGCAGAAAGTTTTGCTTGGCTCCCAAACAAAACTCTAAAACCATTAAATCGAAACCATGGCTTCCCAAACTGTTATGCCACGTTTTGGGACACTTCTAAGCTGCCTCTTACACCCCTAAACACCTGGCTTCACCTCCTTTGAGTTCTCCAACTATAAATAGGTGCTTAAGTTCACATTCCAACTTGCACCTTTCTCATTCATTCACTCTTCTCCCTCCTCTGGAAGTTACAAGCTAAAAGGAGCATCCAACATAGTTCTTTTGCACCCTAGGAATCACTTGTAAGTGTTCCTTCCTTGTTCATTTTCGTTTATAGGTTTTTATAGCCAAAAGTCAAGCGTTTTACGGAAGCGTTTTACAAAAAACACTTTGACTTTTGGTTAAGACCATTATGGTCCAGCCATTGTTCGAAATGAACATGGCTAAGTGATTGTAATAAGGTAGGTGTTAAACCTATAAAGGGCACCTCCTGAAGATCATGTTTGCTAGACCAATTAACGGGTCAAAGTTATGATATTAAAAAGTCAAACATGCCCTTTTTCGGAAAAATCATAAATTGATCTTATATATGTTATGAAACCTGTTTTGACACTTAAACAAGTTGGTAATAATTGTTAGAACATGTAAGAACATGTTCGGCTCGTCAATTTCAGTTCTAGGGTCGTTTCGTAACCGAAAGTCGCGAAGTTTGACTTCTGCTTTGACTTTCGATTCTGACCCGATTTAGAGTAGTTACCTACTGATCTAAAGTTGCATTATGATCATAATATAGTGTAGCATAACCCTCTGAGGTTATATTACATGATCATAATCAGAATCCAAGTTTATGCGCAAGTTCCGTAATTATGCTATTTTTGACTAAAATGCCCTTTTTGCATAAAACAAAGTTTTAAATGGTAATGAACGTGAAAATGAGTTTTCTACTGATGTAATATTATAAGTAGGATTATTTGGGATGTTAAACCAAGTTATCAACTGAGTTTTTAAACAGGTCCTTAAACTATGTCGATAATTGACGATTTTAGCCCATGTAGCTTATAAAATAGTTTTAATCAAATCTTTTCAAAGTAAATCATCTACCTACTGATATGTTATAATTAAATAACATATTTTAAACATTTAATCTGACCTTAACATCAGTTTTCGTAAACATCGCTTAAAGACGTCATTTTACGACATAAGCGTCGTTTCGGCGCATAATATGGTTATAAACCATATTATTGACCAAGACTTGATACCTACCAATTTTAAAACTTATTTTAAACATATTTACAGTAGGTACATGTTATAAACTCAGAAACCCAAATAATTTATGAACTATGTGAAAAATGACCAAAATGCCCTACGGTGCATAGGTTGGTCATAAAAGATAAATTACACAAATAATTGGTATCCTACTGATATTATATCATAAATAAAGTATTTTTCAGAATACTTATAACTATAACATTAAATTATATTCAAATTCTTTTTATATGGTATAAAATTACCCAAATGCCCTTATGAGGCATAGTTTCGTTTTAAAACCTTAACGGACATATAAGTTAATATCCTACTGATATTTTAACTTATTTAAAGTATAGTGGCACATAGAACTTGTCAATCACTTATCCGGATACCCGATATCGCTAATATACGCACAGTTACATATATGTAACTATTTTACGGAAATTAACCGAATCGGGTTTAACCTTGTCATTTAAGTTTCAAAATCTAGAATGTTTATAGTTTATCCATATTATACAAGTCAAGGTACTTGTTAGGATTAAACTACATTCTATCCAATCATCGTTTAATCTAGCGTCATACGTTTTGATCATGCAAGCTAGTCGGTCTAAGTCTATGACTTAAATAAGACCGTTAGCATTTAATTGGTTAGTTTATGCCATAATCCAGACTAGAGACTTGCCAGTAAATGCTATCTGCACTTAGTCCTTTTGTGTACGGCTGAGTTATTAAAAATTTAAAAGCATATCAGCTCAGGTAAATACGCTCAACTTATTTCCCCTATACGGGCTTGGTTACGGTAAATTATTACCGCTTGGTCGGAAATGAGATCAATTAAATGCCGGGCGCGGCTAGTAAATCCGCATATTCTGTTTTAATCAGTTTCATTTGATAACTTAAACATCGGGGGTTAACTACCGCGTCCTGGATATCCTCGGGCTCATTATAATAGAAATGGCCACGACCTTAGCGCGGGTGTAAGCTTACACCCGATAGACGCTAGAGATGGGCATAAAAACCGGTTCCGTACCCGAACCGGTAGAACCGAACTGGAACCGGTTCCAGTTCCTACCCGACATTAAGTAGAACCGGTTCCGGGTTCAAAATACCCGTTGGTTCCAACCCGGTTCCACAATTTTACCATTTGAATCGGGTCGTACCCGGTTCCTACCCGTACCCGGTTCCTACCAATACCCGGAAATTCAGTTCTAGAAGGAACCGGTTATACCCGTTAAAATGTTACCGTTGGAACCAGTTATACCCGTTATAATGTTACCGTTGGAACCGGTTATAGCCGTTAAAATGTTACCGTTGGAACCGGTTCCTGACCGTTGGAACTGGTTCCTGACCGTTGGAACCGATTCTATATATATTGTTTAGAAATCTATTGTTTAGCACACAATTTCTCATATCTATTCTTCTTGTTATATTTCTTTCTTGTTCTTTTTCACATTCTAATCAACAAATGGCCTCAAAGAGTTCCAAAAACGCAAATTCCCAATCCGTTAACAATGTTCCTCAAGATCAATCGGTTCCATATGTGGTTGGAACATTGTCTCATAATCGCAGTAAGGAAGTTTGGAGCAATTGGGAGTTGGTCGAGATGAGTGACGGCTCGCAAAAAGCTCAATGTAAACATTGTGGATCGTTATTAGCCAAGGAATCAAACTCAACGTTAACGAAACATATTAATAAGTATTGCAAAGTTTTAAAGGAAATGACATCCGGTCAAGTTCCACTATCCAAAGATGGTACCATTTTTCGTTATGAGCAAAAATTAGCTCGCGATCGGATGGCGAAGTTGATGATACAAAAAGCGTTGCCGTTTGGACACTTCGACGACCCCGATCTTACAAATCTTATTCGGGAGACGCTACAACCTCGCTATAAACATGTAAGTCGTTGCACTTTAGAACGTCTTGGTTTAAGTTTATGGGAAAATGCAAAAAAAGATTTAATTGTTTTTTTAAGAATTTAAAAACTAGTGTAAACCTAACTGGTGATGTGTGGTCGGCTCCACATGGTTTACCGGAATCGTACATATGTGTCACCGCTCATTGGGTTGATCCCGATACATGGCAAATGATGAAGCGTACGATTGCGTTTGACGAGTTTCCTTCTCCTCATACGGGAGAAAATATTTATAAAATTATAAATGGCACAATAATTAAATATGGTTTAGAAGATAAAATTTTTTCAATATCCTTTGATAACGCTTCAAACAACACAACGGCGATTGAAAAATTAAAGTTGAAGTACAAACCAATACTTGATGGTGTTTTTTTCACACACGATGTGTTGCACATATTATTAACTTAGTAGTGCAAACCGGTAAGATCAATTTGTATCGGATTTTATTATAGCATTTAGAGCTATGCTCCAAGATGTTTTCAAAAGTGGAAAAGAAAGATATCAAGAATATAAAAAACTTTGTAAAGATGTCAACCAAAAAATTATTGGACCGAATCGGGATATACCGACTCGTTGGAATTCAACTTGTCATATGTTTGAAATGGCTATAAAGCAAATGGGCACTTTAAAATCTTTTCATACAACTTTAAGTGATGAGTACCTTGTCGTCCCCTTTCCCGACACGACTTGGGAAAATATTAATAAACTAAGTACTTTTTTACAAGTTTTTAAAACAACGACTTTGATTTCCAGTGTTTATTATCCTACTAGTTCTAAAGTTGTGGACCAATTGTATTTGATAACAACTAATTTTAAAAAGTTTGAAAATTCTAGTGACATGTTAAGGAATATGACGAGACCAATGATTCAAAAATTTTAAAAATATTTTTTAGAATTACCACCCGTTTTTCTATGTGCCGCTGCTTTAAATCCAGCTTTAAACGTACCGGGTGTTGAAGCTTTAATTGATGAAATTTATGACAAGTTGGATATGCATGAGGAGGATCCAACTTTAAAAGCAAAAACAAAAAAAATATTCAATGAGTGTATGGCCAAACTTTATGATCATTATTTTAAAAAATATGGTGAAAAAAATCATACAAATTTGTTTGAGTCTCGGTCCACGGCCTCTACGATGAAACAAGCGGGGATCCACTTATAACCATGTTGAATGTCGTTAGAGACGAGACCGGTAGACAACAAAGGGGTAGTGAACCAACAAGTGAACTTGGGAGATATAAAAAAATCAGTATTCGCTTACTATGACCACCGAGGAGTATAGGAAATTTGATGTTTTGGCATGGAGGAAATCGAAAGAATCCGAATACCCGATTCTAGCCACCATGGCTCGTGATATACTAACGGTCCAAGCTTCCACGGTAGCTTCGGAAAGTGTGTTTTCTCTTAGTGGCAGGGTTTTGTCAATTAGAAGAACAAGACTAACTCCGGAATCGCTAGAGATGGCAATATGCTTAAAGGACCATTTGGATGCCGTTGATCGTGTTCAACATAAAACTAGTCTAGAAGATGAAGTTGAGTTAGAGCATAAAATTGTTGACGAAGAGGAGGACGAAGAAGTGGAGACTAACGATTCGGACGACGATTGTACCGAGGTACCCGCACCTAAGAGAAACTCATCGGAAAGTGTTGCACCTGCCGCTAGTAAACGATCAAAGAAATAAAATCTTACTGGAACCGGTTCTGAGTAATTTTTTTTTTTGTAACCGGTTAATTTTTTTATATATTGTAACCAATTAATTTGTTTTTTAATTTTAACCGATTATTGTTACTATTTTTATTTATCAATGTAACTAATAATAAAAATCAAACATAACAAACACAATAGAAAGAAACATTACACAAACTTTATTAAAACACCAACGGTAACATTTATCAGGAACCGGTAAGTAGGAAGGGGTTTATATAAAAAAACGATTTTTTAATCAGGAACCGGTTCCAACGTAACATTTTATCAGGAACCGGTTCTGAACAGTAAAAGTCAGGTTTTGACTGTCAGGAATCGGTTCTGAACAGTAAAAGTCAGGTGACTGTCAGGAACCGGTTCCCAACACTATCAGAAACCGGTTCCGCACCATACCCGGTTCCACACCATACCCGGTTCCATAATACCCGTACCCGGTTCTACACGGTTCCATATTCTTGGGTGTGAACCCGGGTAGGAACTGGACCCGGTTCCACACCATACCCGGTTCCAATGACATCCAAGCAGAACCGGGTCCGGGTTGGAACCGGTTCCGGGTAATAATAAAACCCGATTATGCCCATCTCTAATAGACGCTCAATTATGCATTCCCACAAGGTTGGGAGGAATTGACTCCTTCGTGAGTCGAAAGTGGTGTGTACGTTAATTGTGTCTCAGTCTTCATACCGGGTCCCGTATGTATGGACAAACATGTAAATCTGTTAACTAGGTTGGACGGTCAATTAACCAAAGTTATTAAAAGATTTTGTGCTGATACGCACTTAAAACATTTTTGATTTGTTTATCCAAATGAGTCAGTTGGGTGTATTTACCAGAGAAAGCTCACGTATTTTCAAAAGACTAAACTGCAGGTACAATATGAAAATAGGCTGGAAGTGCTCGGTAGTGATAGAGGATCTTGCAAATCCTAAATCTGCCCAAAGTCTGTTTTATATTCTTTCCATGTACAATTTATGATCCGCCTGTGGATCTTCTATTACGAGCCTGTATATTATTTTGTAGTTTCGAACATTCGGTTTGTAATAGTAATTTTACTCCAAGACTTCCGCTATGCCGTGTTTAATTGACAATGATGTTATCAACTGACGTCACAAAACTCCCCACCCGGACCCACAGGTGTATAGATTTGGGCTGGAAATCCGGGTGTGACAACATATACATCATCACAAGCACTTTTGCTTGCTTAGAGAAAATATTACCATGGATTTTTTTTTATCATAGAATCTGTAGATGCATCAAAATTCTTTTTTTGTTTGTAGAAGGAAAAGCAACATCCCAGGTGTATCTAAGTCTCTTAGTCTATCTATGTGAGTTCACATTACATATTGTCTATTTTGCGTCTTCAAAACTTGTGGATCATTGTTCCACTTAATGACTTTAATTAGCAAATTTGCAATAATTTGTTTGCGGGAGGTAAAGCTGATATACAAAACAAGAGAACTTGAATATCAACAAACTAAAAGGTTAGTTGTGTTTGTATATGTGAGTTTATATAATAAAGAAGAAAACAAATGAATGGTTTCATCAGGTTTGATACTTAATGTTGTAAAGATAAGTTGTTTGAACTAAATACATATTCATGATTGTTAATGTTTTATGATAACTTATGTTAATATATTTATGTTTGTTTATTTTGTTAAGATCGAACAACATCTTCTAAGTGGTTATAGCTATTTTTTAAGCAACACAATTTGAGATATAAGCTGGTGTTAGAAAGGTTAACGTCATATGAAGTGTCATTATTTTCTTTTCCATACTTGGTTCATTAGGATGAAGCTTTAAGCAGTAATGTCATATTTAGCATTTACATACTACAAACAAAAATTGAAAAATAAAAGTTATTAATATTATATTATACTTTATACATTTCTTATAAGTTATAAAATCAACATTTCTATTTATTGAAGCAATGCAAACCAAAAAACCTGTCATTCTTATTTGACCCATAATACATGGATTGTTTTATTTACTTTGTGAACTTTTTTGCATTGCATAAGAATTACTTTTAAAGAATTTATATATGTTCATTATAAACATATAATGTCCTTCGACAATAGCTCGAAAACATATTATTTTATTAAATTCGTGAAGTTCGCGAGAATTAGTATAAGCTTAAATTTGAAATAAAAACACAGGAGAGAGAATATAATATTATTAGTATGATCTTAGATTAATACTAATTTTAATAAAGAAATCAATCAAGAATAATATCTTGATATTGCACTCTGGTTTGAAAAATCGTCACTTCAGTTATTTGGATTTCTATTACAAGAAAGAAGTGACGCTATTTGGATTTATATAATTGATTATGTTCCCGTGTTATTCTGATTTTGAATTATTTTAACGTCAATTTTCTTTTAATGGGTGTGTGAGAAATAAACTTAACATCTTTTTTTCTCAAATTCTTATTTTTAAAGGTTTTGTCTTTATCATAATTCAATAACTTACCCACCCCAAGCTTAGGGTGGTTGGACGCACCCCTTGAAAAAATAATTTTTAGTGTTATTTTTCGCCGAAAATTTCAACCGCACCCATCGTAAATTTTCATCCGCACCCCTTAAAAATTTTCAACCGCCCCACTTAGAAAAAAATATTATGAATTTATATAAAAAAAATTAAACACCAGTTATTATTTAATATATAGGTATATACCACAATTTATATAATTATTTTTAACCACTTATTCACTTAATTACTTGACCCAATCAAAGCCCAATTTACAATCTACAATCTATTTTTATTAACTCATGCCCAAACCAAACCCAAAGAAATTTGAACTAAATAAAATAACTCAAACCTATTCAACCATTCCAATTCCATTCCTAAAAAAAAAAAACTCCCTGTGACTTGACGCCACTGCTCACGACTGGACGACTTTTTTTGTCGGAAAACCAAAATCCGGCAAGACCGACCCATATTATGCCAGAATTCCAAATAGAACTAGTATGGTTTCTTTATTGATTTTATTTTTGTTTTATGTGATGATTAGAAGAAAATATAGACGTATAAGGGTTTGATCTTTTTTTTGATATTTTTTGTTGTTCTAGACTTATAGTTAAACGATTTTGTTGTTTTATTTAAAGCTTTGTTTGTTTAATGATTAGTTAAAAGTAATCAGCATTTAATACTAGGGCTTGAATGTTTGAAAATAAAATTGAAAACTATGGTTTATGGTTGAACATGATTGTTTGTTTTGTTAAGTGTTTAGTGTTGTTTTATGAACTTATGGAGCGATATATATATATGATAGGAACCAGGAGTAAGAATGTAATGAACTTATGGAGTGTTTGGTATCTCTTTGGATAGATTTCAAAAAATGAAAACCTGTATGGCACAATTTTAAATACGTTTGTAATAACGTTTAACGTGTTTTTTATGATTATATAAATTTTAGTTTGATGTTATTTTGTCTTACATGACCCGACCCAATCCGACCCGCTATGACTTTTTCTTATATAGCTAAGGGCATAAAATCTTTAAAAATATTTCACATCCTCATAAAAAAATTCCTAAGTTCCCCACTAAATAAATCACCACCCTATTCTTCCTAATTTGAATATTACAAACTCATATAAATTATATAATATATAATATTCTTCCTAATTTGAATTACTATTACAAACTCATATAAATTATATAATATATAATATATAATCTTTGGTCAAATGTAAGTTTTCATTCTAAAATTTTAAATACGCACTAGTTACATTCTTAATCTATATGTTTTCATTTAGTGATCTATCAATTATTTTTGGGCAAACAGAGTACAACTGACCACGAGAAGAACGAAATATGCATAAACGTCATATAATTGGATATCAATAAATTTTTATATTAAATAATCCAAATTCAAAATAAAACGGACACACACTAAAAACAATAAATTATGATATGTTTTAAGAAAAATTTACACATAATATATAGAGGTAATTAGATATCACTGTCACCCACTCATTTTCAAAGATAAATATATGTTGAATATCACATGAATTTAATAAGAAAATATAGGTAAAATCAACGATCAAGATTAGGAGAGAACAATTTTAGAATGACACACGTAAGGAAACGTGCTTTAATTGTCTTAAATTTAATCCGAATTTTTAGAAACGGTCGGATCATAAATAAGGACATATAAGGTTATGATTTGCTTTCTTACCATGCTTATTGACTTTGGCATGGGGTTTACATGCTTATAAGGTTAAAATCAACGATCAAGATTAGGAGAGAACAATTTTAAAATGACACACGTAAGGAAACGTGCTTTAATTGTATCAAATTTAATCCGAATTTTGAGAAACGGTCGGATCATAAATAAAGACATATAAGGTTTTGGTTTGCTTTCTTTCCATGCTTATTGACTTTGGCATGGGATTTACAAACACTCACCACTCATGCCCGTCACTAATCTCACATTGAGTCCTCTCATGTCCTTTTGGGGCGGTGTATCATGCTCTAGAGTTGCCACTTCACATAAGGCGTAAGACCATAACACACTATCTAGCAGGCCTAGTTAAATCTATAAACTGGATATTTAGGGTTGGATTTCAATTTTCTTTTTGTGGGGGTTCTTTTTCCTTCAAAAATATCAAGTATTGATTTATTTATTAATTTAATGTTCATATTTTATTCATTTAAAACTTTATATTTTATTCATATTGTAAATTCCAAAAGAAAAAATATAAGGTGCTTCTATGTTCTGTGTTTAACTTGGTTATTATTATACATCTATATTTCTATTTTTTTGAATTCTTTATAATATTAACTGGTTTTTTTTAAGCTGGTTCAGTTTCAATAATGAAAAACTGAACTTATATCCAAAAATCCATTTCCTTTATTGCCTACCAAATCAAACATCTCTCTGATTTATTTAAACAAATATATATCTATTGACTTCAAGTGTTTCGTATACAAATCAATGTTAGTTGGTGTAGTCTAAATAAGCATATCAAATTACACTTTCCAGGTCATTGATAATTATGTTTATGTCTTACAATAATGCTAACTAAAAGATATATAAGATAGTCGTGTGATATACTTATTATTATTGTTATTTTTGGAAGGGATGGTTGCTATGAAACCTAGACCTTTTACACACACAAAGAAGGTTCGATTTAATTATTGGTTCAATGACTACGGGCATGATGATATAAAATAAAGATAAAAAAATCATAAAGGGTTATTAGTTATAACATAGGGAAAACGGAAAGAACAGATTGAAAAGAGGAAAACCATATTGTTACCAATATATAACATAAGTTAAATTTTCCAACGGAACCTACATCACATATAACATAAGTTCAATTTTTCTGGCTCGTCGATAATTTGTCGCTCATAACCAATATATATTTGTAGATTTGATTTCAGATAAGCTTTCATTCCATGCTTTTTAGTATTTTCGGGTAAGGAACGGAAGATTCATTGGTAATCCGTAGGGAGTAATTCAAGGACATTTGCATATATAATTTCGCGTAAATTTTCTCTTAAACTTTTCATTATTTGTGACAGATGAGTAGACAACTTCTTTAAATCATTAAAGAAAATTCAGTTTTTAAGTATCTATTGATTGATGATCTACCAAAAACTACCAACGGGTCTCTGACAGATTGTGTCTGTTTTGAGGAAAATTTCTATAATAAATATCCCACCAATCAATATTAGGAACGGATCTCTGACGGATCATCTGTTTGTGGTGGAGAAGACAACTTAGATCGAGATATATTGTGAGGGGAAATCAACTGATAAACCTTAGGCTGCCATGAACATCTTCTTGGCAAAAATATAAGCCGTTCCTCCATTCCATTAGAGATTGAGTTGTAATCTGTTGAGAAAGAGTGAATCAGAGATAGAAAAGTGAGCGAACGCAATCGTAATACTTAAAGAGGTCCAAGTTTGATACATTTGCTTGGGTTCCTTCATTTAACAAAACGAATATATAATTTTGTATGTGTTGGTCTCTTTTATAAATAAGCGGACATAAACAAATATCCAGCTAAACTACATGGTTCATGAATGGTTTGTTGGACGTCCGATTCATCCTGGGGATGTGCTGTATGACCCACGACACGGGTAACGTCTTCACACTACCACCAACTTCCCAGATACGTGAGCTACTAACTAAAAATGTAGCAACGATAAAAATTAAGAAAAAAAATGTGATGAAATATACAAACAAAACATATTTAATCCATCAATCTAGCAGGCCTTTTGACTTCCCTTTTGGGCCTTCGAAGTCCATGGGTTGGGTACTTATCACAGATTCTCTAAATGAATTCCGTGAATCTCCTGTCGTGACTTTAAAGTGATAGTTATCATAGTTTAATTCAACGGCACAGAAGCAACCTGAAAAACATGGTATATTTGAAAAAGAAAATATATATATTTATTTGAACCAAAAGGGAGCCCACGTGATGTGGCGTGAAACACAGAGACACAACCAACAGAATGTATGGTTTGGTTCGGTTCGGTTCGATTATTAGCCTCAACCGAAATCAAAACTGAAGTCATTGGTTAAATAATTAATTAACCAATCGGTTATCGGTTAATCGGCTCGGTTTATTCGGTTAAATTATCGGCTTTCAATTCAGTTTGGTTTGGATAATAACCAAAAACCGAATTTAGGCTAAAAGTTTTACTTATCAATCATTAAATTGAGGCATAAATATATGAAATTGAGGTACAAAAGCTAAAATATATGAAAATATAAAGGTTTGATTGGTTAATTTCGGTTAACCGAGGATTAAAAAACGATAACGGATTTTTGGTTGGTTAAATGGTTAATTCGGTTTTTGATGGATTTCGGTTCGGTTTTGGTTAACCTTTCAATTATTGCTCACCTCTAGACGCTTTAATAACGTAATATATCATTTTTTTAAAACTTAAAAAACTATAACAATGCTATACATTTGAATTAAAGAGAATAAAATGCTTGTTTTTTATGGTATATAAAAAAGGTATTAATGTATGAAAAAGTTATGCCCATTTATACATTGTGGGGGTAGTTGTATTACTTAAAATTTAAGATGCTCTTGGATGGTGTATTATGATATAGTATTCGATAAATAATCATAATATCAATACTCAAAGTTGAGAATGCAAGTATCACCTAAGATGAGATATGTCGCCCTGAATGGTGTACATTTTAAAACACTGATTCAAGAGGGTATGTAAACATTAGGGGGAAATAGTATTGATTTACTTTTGAGTAATCTTCCGTTACTTGTTTGATGTTTCAGTTCGCTATCAACATTCAACATGTCAAGAAGACTGTGTTAAATTTTGTGGTATGTGGCGGCTATCTGTCGTGGTAATTTAGTAAGTTGCGGAGCCAACATAAATAAATTACCTATGAAAATCTTGATTATAACATATTTATACGAAACTTGGTTAAAAACTATGCTATTGTTGTTAGTTGTTACACAAAATACGGTCAATATTGTCTTCAGGTAATACACTAAGCTTGGAAACTACACGAGAGTACTAGATGTAGAGTAACCCGACAATAATACAAGACCTGGATTCAGGTAGCAACATTTATATATGTCCTCAATATTTCAGTTGGTCTAGTGGTTACTCACTCATATTGAAACACCTTTAAAGTTTTCGATTGACTTTGTAACATTGTTAGAGTTTAGATCCCAATTAAAGCCAAAATTTTGTCACAGGTAGTAGCATTTTATAACTTCGAAACACAATTTGTTACATAGTTTTTAAAACATAAGTAGAGTACAAACACTTCCATATTTATTTATGTTAATTTTACAAAAGATGGTTTTTCTGCCCTACACGATACTTGTCTTCAATCTTCATCCAACATGGGGTGCCTTTCCTAGAAGTATACATAAACCCTTTTAACACCATTAGCTAAGTGAGTATTTTCACCGAGTAAACAGTCTATTTAGATTTAACTTCGAATTGAACTTTTGTTTGTGGCTCATAACCTCATTTTACAGCCATTTTAGCATTTTGAAGCTCATAAACTCAGGTTACATCTTTTGAAACTCATAACCTCAACTTTATCCTTTCTCAATTTACATCCCTCAAGGCTCGTAACCTAACCGATCATCCACGACACTCGTGTTTTTTGCTCATAAACCCATTTTCAATGATTTAATTTCATTTTCATGTCCACTTCATCCGATACTCAATATTGGTATGTCTATAAACCAAATGTTTTTTTTTAAGTATATAAACCAAATGTTTTTCTTAGGAAATCTCTTTGATTTTTTACAGTAGCTTGAATATATTATACTGAATATATATCAATAAGTTATAACCCACAATATAAATCCCAAGAGTTCGAGCAAGTCCAAGTGTATTAGAATTAGAAGTAACATTTGGTTGTAAGTTATAACCCACAAATCACTCTGAAAAAGAATTTACAAGAATAAAGATATATGTAAAAAATTTTCCGACCTGCCGGATTCGAACCAGCGACCTAAGGATTACTATCTTTGACGACTACAGTCCTCCGCTCTACCAACTGAGCTAAGGTCGGAAGATGTTATCATGTTCAGTTTCATCTATTTACTTCGATATTTCGAAACGACAACCTGACAGCTGGAGTTATGTGTTTGATTGTGTCATGTGAAAGTAAACAGGTGGGACCGCACCGCACCAACCCAAAATATTCGGCTCACACATCTCATCTCTCACTAGCCGCTTGGTAATTGTATCGTCAAATGTTTCAACACGTGCACCGAATTTTTGACTCGTGCAAACATCCCATGTGTGTGTTATGTGGTTTACACGTGTGAATCATATCACAAATCTTTCTTTAACTTCTTCCTAATATTTCTCTAAGTTGACAAGTTGATGTGTATAATAAATAATAAGTTTGTAGCGGTCAAGTGCTATAATTCTTATATATATAGAGTTGTTTGACATGTGACAAATGTATAAGAAATAAGGTTATATAACTTGAGTGCTTAATGTAATTATACCTTTTCATTTATGCATATATGTGTTTGAGAGAGAGAAACCACTGACACGCTGTTATGCATATCACAGAGAGAAAAATTATTTGCCCATAAAGTCTGGGGGCGATGTACAGTGTAACCTGACACTATAGGGCTGGATGGTGGTATACGGCGCCAATAAGGCTCCACTACGGATGGACTAGTAATAATAACTTTTGGTCTTGTATACTAAAAATGATATGACATAACTAGAAGATGTCACGGGTTCAAAGAAATAAAAATAAATTACAGCATATGAAAAGAATAACCCAAAAGATATTATGTTTGAAAAAAAAGCGAATGACACCTTGTTATACTTTTTCCTTTGAGTTAATTACGTTTTTCGTCCCTGTGGTTTGTCAAAAATCACTATTTCAGTCTATTAGTTTAAAAATTGCCATTTCAGACCCTGTGGTTTCACTTTCGTAACCATTTCAATCCACCTTCGTTAATTCCATCCAATTATTCTGACACTATATTGCAAACTAATGGACTGAAATAGTGATTTTTTACAAACCAATAGATTGAAATAGTTACGAAAGTGAAATCACAGGGACTGAAATGATAATTTTTAAACTAATGGACTGAAATAATGATTTTTGACAAATCACATGGATGAAAAACGTAATTAACTCTTTTCCTTTCTACATTTTTTTCGAATAAAAACCATTTTTAGCATAAGCCACACCTTATATATCTTCTTGTTTATAGTAATTTAGAATTAGAATCAAACAAGTTTATTTAAGCATATATTTGTTTAGTTAACAGATCGGTACATGTTCGTGTGTAAATTATATTATCCATAGTTCCCCACAGTCGTCCGCTATATAATTTTAAAATTTGGTCAGACTATTATAAACGTGCAGGGGCGGATCTATGTTCAGAGGTACGGATTCACACGAACCCACTCGGTTTTAAATTTTTAGTAGAAATATTAATACAAAATTTGGTATAAACCCATAAAAAATATCTGGAATGAACCCAAGAACCAAATTTATAGATGGTGGAGTGGTTAAGTCATATATTTACATGCTTGAGGTCATGGATTCGACTCCTACTGCAAACGTGTGTGTAAACCTTTTGATAAAATGTACATATAGAGCATGCCTCTTGCACTGTCATCACTTTAAGATTCATATGATTAGAGCGTGGGTCATTTCTACTTTAAAAATATTATAAAATAGTAAGGACATTTGTTTGGTGCTTTGATAACTAATTTTATAAAGCTTTAGATGGCTAATTCAACTATAGCTTGCAAATATTACTTTTTTGATATATTTATTGGCATGCTTTAATGCTTTGAATTGTCAAATGGAGACTTATATATATTATTATTAAATAAAAAGGCAGTGAAATATATTAGTGTTTTATTTCTCCTCTATTTTTTCAAATCCATATGCGTTTTTATCCTTTTACAAACCAAGTGACATACTAGTAGGGGGCTGATTTAGCTTTAAAATAGGTGTAGTCCCAGCTATCCTTTGATGTTTTGGTGATAATGTAAATTTAGAAAAAATTTGACTTTTTTTTTATTTCGTTACCTTTTTTTTTGAAACGTTGCCTTATAACGATTTTCTAGATCCGCCACTTAGCACCTTTAATTTTTTACATTGTATGAAGGCGAAGGGTGCCATATTGCTTCTCCCGTCTTACTATCGCATGTTGTAGGTGGTCTCGAAGGTAGGGGCAACATTAATGCTCTTATCGTCATGCCATGTCGCCTTCCATCTTGCCCCTTTATTTTCCTTCTTTGTTTCTTCTCCTCTTCGGCATGGAGATGCGGCTACACATGACGCACCACCATCTCGCTCTTCCACCTCACTCTTACTCCTACATCACCCATCTTGCACCACGTTGCCATTACCAAATGGAGTCCACACCCCCGGCCCTTATATTCTTTATTTAAGGAAAATTCACTTGTTTAACTTGTCTAGTTAAAACCTGTCTAGTTAATAAAATGTTTATGGTCCATTTAAATTATTAATTACGACCTGTCAACTCGTTTATACGAATGGGTCTTGTCAGGCTACACGTTTTTAATTGTGAACGCTTTATAATTGATATGTTTTAACATGAACATAAAATACATGGACCGTATTCAGATTCGAGCAATTTACTAAAGCCAAAATCCATCCATACGAAATGATTGACACCTGTCATAAACCGTCCTTGTAGCCCCCTCCAATCTCTTTAACAAGTATCAAGCTAGTGGCAAATGTAACTGAGCAGCAGCTTTTGACAACTACAACTCGTCTGCCTTCCCATGGCCCACCACCACATGCAGGCCCCACTCAATTCACCAATCGTTGCTACCAACACAACTTGTTCATAAATCTACTTTATGTTCCCTCATCAGCACTATATGTAGTTCACCTTCAATTCATTCAACTGTTACCATTTATCATCACCAATTAACAAACTCTTACTCTACATTCCCTCTCATCGTTGCTACCAACAAAACTTGTTAGAGAGAGATGTCTGGAGCAAGGATGCCTACATGGAAAGAAAGGGAGAACAACAAGAGGCGAGAAAGACGGAGGAGAGCGATCTCGGCTAAGATATTCGCCGGCCTGAGAATGTACGGTAACTACAAGCTCCCCAAGCATTGTGATAACAATGAGGTTCTTAAAGCCTTAGCCGATGAAGCCGGTTGGACCGTCGAGCTAGACGGCACCACTTACCGTAAGGTATAATATAGTGTAGTATACTATCCATACTCATAAGTTACTTAGACTAGTAGAGAATTATTTTTCCTGTTAATATTAGTTTTGATGTTTTTTAGTTTTAAATTTTAATTTAAGTCCCCAACAAGACATTCTAGTGATTAAGATGTGTGTCTCGCAGTTGAGAGTTCAAATCCCTTAAAATGCTCATTGTGGTGTATTTATTCTTAAAAAATTTAAGAATTGTTGTGAAAACAAAAGTTTTAATTTATTGTGCATTTATTTGATTATTAGGGATGCAAGCCTATGGAGAGGGCCCACATTGGTGGTTCTGTTTCAGTGAGCCCTGGTTCATCTTATCAACCAAGTCCATATGCTTCTTGTAACCAAAGCCCGGTTTCATCCACGATCGCGAGCCCGACTTCATCTGCATTAGGGCCCAACCCGCACCCGGATTCTCTCATTCCATGGCTCAAGAATCTCTCATCTTCATCCTCTTCTTCAAGTTCATCCAAGCTTCCACATCTTCAAATCCATAATGGATCCTTGAGTGCACCGGTGACCCCACCTGCCAGCTCACCAACTACTCGATCCCCGCCTCGGATCAAAGCTGGTTGGGGTGGGCCACACTTTCCCTATCTCCCATGTTCAACTCCCCCTAGCCCGGCTCGAGAGACTCTTCCTAATTATGAATCGGGGACACGGGTCCTACAGAGTGGACCCACGTCCCCGACATTCAGTTTGGTTGCAGTGAACCCATTTGGGTTCGGGTTCACTGCAACAACAGGTGGCTCACGGATGTGGACACCTGGTCAAAGCGGGACCTGCTCTCCTGCCGTTCCTGCAGGGTTTGACAACAATGCAGACATTCCAATGGCTGAAGTTGTTCCGGATGAATTTGCATTCGGAAGCAATACGAGTGGACGGGTGAAACCATGGGAAGGCGAAAGGATTCATGAGGAGTGTGTGTCTGATGATCTTGAGCTTACTCTTGGAAGTTCAAAGGCACAGGTTTGTGGTTTAAATTAAATTTTGAAATAAATTCATTATTAATAAACTTAACCGTAAAAACCATCACTTATGTTTTACCATGTTACAGATAAAATGTGACCCGAAGAAGATATGGTAATCTAGCATAGCGCGGAATTAGTGCGTTTCATAATATCTATCTATGTTGTCTGGTATTAAAGTATGTTATCTATGAAGGAAAGCTGTGCATTTTTATTGTAATCATAGTTCTAGTCTTATTTAGCAATGAATGTAGTTGCAAGTTGGGGTGCAAAATGATTATGTAATTTTAATGTATGGATCCAATGTTGCCTTTAGTAGAAAGACAAACAAAAGAGAATAGCACTACAAAGTTTCCATAATTGCAGTTTTTTGGGTTTTGATGCTGTTATAATTAGTGCACCTAAAGTATAAGACTCATCATCATTATTTTTTCATGAACCCTGTTACAGTCCTACATATATGATAAAATACAGATTATCATCATCATCATTTTATGCAACAATCATGTTCAAATACATTCAAGATATGTGCATAAAGCAGTACAAGCAAGAACAAAGATGGCTATATATGTTGAACAATTATTATTTTTTATTAAATATGTACTTTCATGTACAATTCTGAGAGGGCGTCATATCAAATACCAGCAGTAGGAGGTCGAGGCAATGAACCAAGAAGGATGTCGGATGTTTTGATGGAAGGCTTACCGTAAAATCTGCAGGCCTTTTGTGCACGCGTTGTCACCATGCTTCCGTCAAGTGAGTAACCATAAAAACCACCTGTAGAACAACCAAAAGTCAAATAACAACAACAACAATAATAATAATAATAATAATAATAATAACAAGAAGCATACTTGTTTATATGATCAAAATTTGTAATGTGAAAGTATAATTTTAGCACTTGTAGTACAACTGTATGTATAGCAACCCGCATATCCACTATCGCCCACCTTAAAATGAGTGAATCAGCTTCAGCTGCCCCATAAACAACACAAGCAGCAGCACTCACGCCTGCGCCTACTGATGTTCCATGGTTTGTCCCCATGGAAGGTTAAGCCATGACCCCAATATACTGAGGTTGGTTAAGTCCTGTGTCGGTGCTTGTGCTGCATGACTGACTTGTTCGATCAAATATGGTTGAACCAACTCTAACCGAACACATCGCAGATCCGTAGGTTTCCTTAAGGACTTTGCAGGTAGTAAACTCCTTCCCTTAGAACACACATTCAAAAGATTTCACCACAAAACCGACAATGATGTCTGGAACATATTATAGGATGAAACCGCACGTTACAAAGCATACAATAAGATGCAACGCTGTCAGCCAAACATCTTGGTGGCTCGGCTTCTAGAAGTTCATTTATGATGTCAGCATAACCTCCGCGAGACTATGGGTCACAACGGAATTTGATATGCAAAAGATTCACCAGAAGTTATGAATCTCATCTTGCCTTGAGCTGCAAGTAAGATAGAAGTATATAGATATTACATAAATAAGTAAACATCTCAAACCAGTATCCTTGAAGAAGAAAAAAAGAAAAGAAAAATGTTATGATTACAAAAAACTACAAAATAATATAGAGGGATTCAAGACGTACTCTTAATTATGGGATTCTCCTCTCATCTACACTCAGTGCATCCAAGACGCGCAGGAGAACATAAATGCGTGCCTAAGGTGTCACACATTGTGATTATCAAACTAGGAAAAGGTTCGATCAAATAGACTATTGTAGAAGGAGCAGGGTTTATTGTTTGTGACAAAAAATGAATCCTACTCATGGAGATGATGGTGTATTATCCAATCTTTTTAATGTGTAACATATTGCTATCTTTTGATCATATCATATTATTAATCTGTTTAAAATATATAAAAAAACTTACATGCAACCAAGGCCGGTCCAAGCATTTTGAAGGCCCAAAGCGAAATCAAAATCCGAGGCCCCTTTTCTATTTTTTTGGGTTTGTAAGCTAGATTTCTATGACATGAATTACTATTAAGAAACAACTTGTATAGCCATGAATCAAATAAGGTTGGTTATATAAAACACTAATTAACTCAAAATTGTTTGAAAGAGTTGGATTAAAAGGGTTAAAAAAAAGAAGTTACATCAACTCCGTAACTCCAAGTCCACATTATTTGTCAAAAGAATAAAAGCATGTAAAAGAACATGGTGAAAGAGCACACATTTAGAGCATTTTACATTCTATTTAATCTAATTAAGTTATTGTTATATAAAACCGAACCATATATTATATATATATTACTTGATACGATTTTTACATGTTTTCTCAATAATAAATTGTCACACCCTGATATACATGAAAAAGATTTCTTGTTAACGAAAACTGTATTTCTTAATACTTCGCCACTTCGTTTTATATATATGTATGTTTATTTCACGAGAAAATGTTAACAAAATATTTTTACTTGATTATTGTTTAAAGTTGAATAAACAAAATATTTGGCTATTAAATATAATTAAAGTCTAGCTTCTATGGGAGAACTAACAAAGAAAAAAGGATAAAAAACCTGCTATCAAATGATATTAAAAAAAATATTAAACATTTATGCTTTAGAAGCCAGCTCTTTATTAAAGTTGTTTTCAGAACTTATTCAAAGGAATTATCAACAAAAATTATTAAAACCATTGCTGATGAGATTCGAACCCAAACAGTAAGGGAAGACTCTTACATCAGCATACCACCACGCTACACAAAAATGTAATATTAAATATATCACAGTATTTTTATTATCCGAATATTTGTAGTTTTTATAACAAAATAGAGACTTATTTTTCGTGGCCCTAGGCCTCGGCATAGCCTAATTATACTGTTGAGCCGGCCCTGAATGCAACTCTTTGTTAAACTTATTATGATTTTGGATAAACAGTTTTTTATATAGGTGGAATTACCATATAAAAAACGAATATAAAAAAAGTTATAAATTCAAAACACATAACTTGAGTGTTGATGTTTACATATCTTAATCTTTGTTTATATTCCCTTTATGTATAGTTGGTAGTGAGGACTTTCGTAATACTTTTATTTGAAGCTATGTTTTCTTCAGGGTCGGCGCTGAGCAAGTGCCGGGTGGGCGTCGGCTCTGGACCAAAAACCCCCGGAATTTTTTTTATATTATATATATGGTTTTGACAAAATTTAGAGAGAGAGAGAGAGTCTCAGCTTCGTAGTGTATTAGAAACGTAGAAAAAACATGTCAGAAGTTTTTCAGGTGGTCGGAAAGATGGCTATTGGGATTTGGTGAAGGAGAAGAAGAACATCTACAGTGGACTATTATTTCCTATTTATTATATGTCATGTAGTCTTAGTCAACACCTATAACTTATCTATTGCCTTTTAACATTTGAACTTAAATTGTTGTTTTATAAAAGCAAATAGGACTACGGACTACAGGAGTAGGATTAGAGTACAAAACGTTATAGAAGTGATTGCAATATATGATAAATTCAAGTAAATTAATCTTTTAGTTTCAAACCTTTCATTTATTGGGTTTTCTAAATTTTATATCTTATTTAACTTTTAACTTTATTTAATTAGATTAGATTATCTCTTTATTGACGTTTCTTTTTTTTAGTTTCAAACCTTTCATTTATTGGGTCTTCTAAATTTTTTTTATCTTATTTAACTTTATTTAACTAGAATATCTCTTTATTTTTATGTTTGGATTTCTTTGGGTCTATTAATTTTATTTAATCTTTCATTAAGGATTTTTTTTGCATCCTTCAACAAATTATAGACTAGGAATAATTTTTACTATTTCCGTATGGTTTTATCAAATTCTTTTTTCGTATACGAGTTCTAATATTTCAGCCGCTCCTATTTAAATGTTTGAATTTTATATATATTTGAAAAAAAACACCTTATATATTATAGGTGGGTAGGGCCTGTTTTTTTTTTTAATTCCCACAAGACCCAAATATTTTTTAACATTTTCAAAGACGGCCCTGTTTTTTTTAAACTCGTCAAGCTCACACCCCACTTCCGCAAAGCTTAACGTGACCAGTTAATACCAATCTTAAGAAACATTACTTTTATTTACGACATCAACAGGTCTGGTTCCAAGGAAACTTATAAATTAATACAAACTCAAATATTATAGAACTTAATGAAGCTCCAATAAACTCCAAATGAGATTTTCCACACCCCACAGTTTTCACGTATCAAATATTATAAGAAAAACTAACATTATTTTTCCTTCTTTTGTAACAAACAAAGCTTGGAAATTTTAATTTTAACGAAGGAATAAAAAAAAAGCTACTCCTAACAAATAAAGCTTGGAAATTTTAAATTTTTAGTACATATGCAACGACTATCACATACATCTCTTCATTGACACTGACGTCGTTCCCTGATAAAGTCCAAGACTAGCCAGTAACCCAAGCGTTCAAGCACAACCCACAATATCGCGATCTTCAAATATTTGGCTCGTGACACTCTCCCACCACCATTTCATGCACGTCCTCTTGCATGCTCGTCGTCCCATACCAGCTCGCATACTTGACAATGCTTGATTCCCTTATGTTGAGCATTATTCACTTTGGAAGGGTAGGACACCCGAAAGCACAACAACAATGATCTTCTTTTGTGCATATTCAATATAGTACGTCAGTTCTGGTTATGAGTGGCGCTGTCGTCCGCCGCATCGGATTTATGTTGGTGCCGATGTGCACAATTTTTCCAGGTGTACGGGAACCTCAAGGATTGTAGCAGCTTTCACAAAACTTCCATTTTACGGCGCTGCTTGGACCGTAGATTTTTTAAAATAACATGGAGGGCTTCACTGCCACTAAACTTAGCAGTTCACACGATCCCATACTCGCGGAATACAAAGACCTTTGACGAAGCAAATCCATATTTGGTCTTCTCCCACCACCATTGCGCAACCATACTCTACATGTTAAGCTCATTTGGTTAAGAGTCACTGATGTATTGAATAATAAATCCATTTATCTTGTAGAGTTTGTATAATTTTAGCGCGTTTTCTTTTCGATTTGTCAAGAATTTATCTACTTTTAATCCAAACGTGTTTTGCAGGTCTTGGTTCATGAAAACGGTTGGAAGGATGGGAAAAACAAGCGAAAATGGTGAAAAAAACCGAGCCGGGATGCGACTCTCTCGCGGGGCGCGAGAGAGTGATAGTTATCAATCCGGAAGCCACCTCGGTCGCGGGGCGCGAGAGAGGTGTTTATCCAGAAAGTTTCGAAACCTGGTTGAATGTGGACTTGTTTTGTTATTTAAAGACTCATTATTGAGGTAAAACTCATATGGGACAACTTTGGACGAACTAGGGCAGAATTGGAGCTACTTTCTGGAGATTTGAAGCTACAAGGAGTGGATCTAAGCTGCAGGGATTGTGGTGGTGATCAAGGGAGCTCAAGGCAGGAGCTTGTCACGGTTTTATCATTCCAATCCTCACTTTGATTTTCTTGTTTTGATCAATCATGCTACCTTGTTATCAACTTTGTTTTAATTACTTTTCAAACATGTTTTTAGGCTAGATCTTATTCAGTTACCTAGGTTTTGGATGATAGATTTATAAAACTTTGATTTGTTTATTTAATTTATGGTTTGAATATTTAATTGGTAAAGGTCACAACTTTAATGATCTAGTTTAGGGTATTTGTATGATCTTGTTTGTTTGATGATTGTTTGGTTGTTTTGTATAAACTTTGGTGGATGTCTTTCATAGAATAGGTTTATGTTACTTTTCGTGTTCTTAGTAATTCGTGAAGTTGTCGGTAAAATTGGCCAATAAAACCGGGGAGACAATTAAATTAACCATAAAATCAAACTTGTCATTATACCTAACTTGTTAATTGAGAAATTGCAGTTAGTTGGCTGAATTAATGTGGTAAATTGTTAGGTTAGGGTTTTGAGAAATTCCCGAGTCTAATTTCCTTGTCATAATTAAATCAGTTAATCTAAACAAGAAAATTGTAGTTGGTCTAGGTTAATTATTGAGAGATAATTAATAATTAGACACTTTACTAATTTAAAAAGATAACTGAAAAGGAGTCTTTAGGACCGGTAAACGAATAAAAAGGATAGGTTATTGTAGGTGTCTTCATGAGAAGGGTCGGGGGTCCTGTTTAATAAACCTAAACTTTGATATGCTAAAGATCCCGGTAAAATATTCAATCAGATTAATTATTGTTAAATTGAAGGAGTAGTAGTCTAAAAATCTAACCTAGGTAACTCGTTCATTATCTCTTGATTAAAATCTAAGAAGTCCCTAGAAGTTCATAGTTTGGTCATTCCGCTTTAGTAGTTTTAGTTAAATTGATAATTTAGATTTATTACTAAACCCCCCCCTAAATTCTACATAGTGTGTAATTGAGTCTAAATTAGTAGTCTTAGCAATTAGAGAGTCATGTGGATTCGATAATCCGGACTTGCTTAATACTATTCTGCAATTACACTTGCCGGTTAGTAGTTTAGTATAGTTTAAGAGTCTAGAATATAATTTGAGTCTAGAATTAGGGTAATTTGTTTTGTTTTTAATTAACTACTTGTAGAACATCAAGTTTTTGGCGCCGTTGCCGGGGACTCTTTCATTTGCAATTGCGTTGATTACTCGATTTAGGCCTTTCTTTTACACTTGTGTTTATTTTGTATTCATTTGTGTCGTAGGAGTCTAAGTTGTTTAACTATTTTGTGCTAACTTCTCGTGTTTGTCGTGTTTTCGGTTTAGTGGATGCCCCATACGCGCTCGCAAGGACCTCCGCCTAAACCGCCGACAGACACGCCATTCTCCCCCGCACCAAAGGTAAGTATTTCTTCCTCAACTTTTTCAAGTTCATCCCATTCCTTCGTACCACCCGATTTCGATTTTACACCTAAACCCTTATCACCCGTTTCTCCATCACCCCGTGTAGTCCATAGAAACGTAAGCCCACCACAGCCACCACCTAACTTCCACATGGCTGATAATAATAATCAGACCCTATACCTAACTTCTCTACAGGATGCTTTCTTTAAGAAATACTTTCCACCCACCAAAGTATTCTGCCTTCGCGATCAGATCCATTCGTTCCGAATGGAGCCTAACGAGCCCTACCATCTAGCTTGGGAGCGGTTCCAAACTCTAGTATCCCGTTGTTCCCAACATGGTCTATCAGACTGGGCACTTGTAGAGAAATTCTACAACGGTCTCACCCCTGAGGCCCGTGCTCGATTCAACACCTCTGCTGGTGGCCACCTGATGGGAAAGAAAACAATAGCCGAGTGCAATGACCTTTTCGAGAGCTTTGCCCATTCTGATGTCGATTACAGCACTGCCGGTAGGAATTCAATTCCTGTTTCTCATACACCTCCGGTTAACCGGGGTTTACACCAAGTTTGCTTGGAAACTACGGTAGCTGCTGCTCTAGATAGCTTCAAGAGGGAGGTCACGAAGGAGATACAGGAGCTGAAGAAAAAGGTAGACAGGTGTGAGGTGTGTAGAGGGGGTCATGACACGCTAGAGTGTCCCACGCTCACTGTTGAGCAGATTGAGTTTATCATCGGTCAGAACCGAGGTCCTACGAATCCCTTCAATAATAATACTTCCAATTATAATCAAAACTGGCATAATAATAATAATTATCGATCTTCCGGTAACCCCCCTGGTTTCCAATCAGGCTCTTATCAGAACAGGGGGCATGGTCATTACAACAGTGGAGGGTCAGGTCACACCAGTCAGTTTAGTGGAGGGTGTTCAAATCAGGAGGGTCAGACTAGGAGTGGAGGGTCAGACTAGGAGTGGAGGGTCAGGATGTAGTCTAGATAGAATCGAAGAGCTGTTATCTCAACTAGTTGTCAAAGATCAGGCTACTCAGAAAACTCTCGCGGAACATGATCTGCTCTTGAAAAATCAACAGTCCGCGCTCTTAGATCTGCAAGGTCGGTCGGTAGTATCGCTAAGCAGCTGCAAGAGCAGCCACACGGCCAGTTCGCGGGTAATACCCAACCTAATCCGTGAACCAACACGCGAAAGCGATTACTATGCGTAGTGGTAGGACTCTGAAGGAGGTAGGTAGAGAGGGTGTAGAGGTAGAGGTAGAGGAGCGAGATGAAGAGGTAGATGAAGAAATCGAGATGGAGGCTCCACCCAGGGTGCACACCAAGATAGACCCAGCAAGTACCGCACCAGCCAGTGGACCTTTAGTTGAGAGTAGGGAAGAGAGAAAACCGGTAGAGGTTAGGCAATCACCGATCATAGACACTTCACGCCTACCCTACCCAGCAAGTCTGAAGCAGCAGAAATATGCCAAGGAATACGGGAATTTCCTTGACATGTTTTCTCAGTTGAAAATCAATCTCCCATTTATCGAGGCCCTCCAGCATATGCCTAAATATGCTAAGTTTTTAAAAGATCTTTTAAAACGTAAAGATAGGCTGAGGGAGCTTTCGAATGTCCCATTGACTGGAGGGTGTTCCGCCGTGGTTTTAAACAAGTTTCCCAAGAAATTGACTGATCCTGGTATCTTTACGATTCCATGCCTATTCAACGGCTCCATTGCTCCAGCTCATGCTCTAGCCGATCTCGGAGCAAGCATAAACCTGATGCCTTTCTCACTGTACGAGCGTTTAGGTCTACGGGAGCTCACCCCTACGCGCATGTCTCTGTCATTAGCCGATAGGTCGGTTAAGTACCTGAGGGGAATCGTAGAGAATTTGTTGGTTAAAGTTGACATATTTGTCTTACTGTAGACTTTGTCATCCTCGATATGGAGGCCGACGAGAAGGTTCCCATCATCTTAGGTCGCCCATTTCTGCGCACCGCGAAAGTGCTCATAGATGTTCATGATGGGAAAATCACTCTTCGAGTCGGTGACGAGAACATCACATTCGAGATCGCAATGTCGATGCAACACCCGAGTGGTGGCGACAGCGATAGTGGCCCTTGTCACTCCATATACTTCCTCAACTCATTCATTTCGTGCGTTGATCACTATTTAGACTATATTAGCGGAGCCGACTTAGTGAATGAGAGTTTAGTACCCGAGGAGAGTGACATTGAGAATATAGGGGACGATATCTTCGAGATTCCTGAGACTCTAGATTTCTGTGAGGTGCGTGCCGCTACTAAGAGCACACCATTGTCGACACCAGCAGCTGTAGAGCTTAAGGTTCTCCCGTCTCATTTAGAATACGCGTTCCTAGGTGACAATTCGAGCTTACTCGTGATCATTTCTTCGAAATTGTCAACGGAGGAGAAGGAGCGTTTAATCGAGGTCCTGAAGTCAAATAAGGAGGCCATCGCATGGAAACTGTCTGATATCAAGGGGATTAACCCTACCTTCTGTACTCATAGGATCCTCATGGAGGACGTCTTTAAGCCAGTAGTGCAGCCACAGCGTCGTCTGAACCCGAATATGCAAGAAGTTGTAAAGAAAGAGGTGTTTAAGCTGATGGAGGCTGGTCTCATCTATCCGATCTCCGATTCCGCATGGGTAAGCCCCACTCAGGTCGTTCCCAAGAAGGGGGGAATGACAGTGGTTATGAACGAAAAGAAGGAGCTTATCCCATCACGAACAGTCATGGGCTCGAGGGTGTGCATAGACTATCGTAAATTAAACGACGCCACCCGCAAGGACCACTTCCCGCTCCCGTTCATCGATCAGATGCTGGAGCGACTCGCAGGACAGCAATTCTATTGCTTTCTTGACGGCTTTTCAGGTTACTTTCAGACCCCGATTGCTCCCGAGGATCAAGAAAAGACAACCTTCACATGCCCGTATGGTACTTATGCGTATCGCCGAATGCCATTCGGGTTATGTAACGCTCCGGCTACTTTCCAGCGCTGCATGGTAGCCATCTTTCAGGACATGATCGAAACCTCCATGGAGGTTTTCGTGGACGACTTCTCTGTCTATGGAAACACCTTTAATCAATGTCTTACTCACTTAGATGCTATGATGAAACGGTGTGTCGAGACGCAACTGATGTTCAACCGGGAGAAATGTCACTTTATGGTGACAGAGGGCATAGTGCTAGGGCACAAGATTTCACGAGCAGGGATAGAGGTCGATCGGGCGAAAATATATACTATTAGCAGACTCCCTCCACTGAATAACGTCAAGTCCATCCGCAGCTTTCTCGGTCATGCGGGCTTCTACCGACGGTTTATTCACGATTTTTCAAAGATCACTCGCCCCATGACTCGACTTCTCGAGAAAGATGTACCCTTCGTCTTCGATGACGACTGCTTAAAAGCTTTCACAATCTATAAGGAGAAACTAGTGAGTGCTCCTATCCTCGTCTCACCCGACTGGAGCTTGCCTTTCGAGCTCATGTGTGATGCGAGCGATTATGCTGTGGGCGCTGTATTGGATCAGCGAAGGGACAAACATTTCCACCCTATTTACTACGCTAGTAAAACCCTCAATGACGCATAGGAGAACTACACCACTACAGAGAATGAGCTTTTAGAAGTGGTATTAGCGTTTGATAAATTCCGCTCTTACCTTGTCCTGTCCAAGACCATCGTCTTTACGGACCACGTGACTCTGTGTTTCCTTTTCTAAAAGAAGGACGCGAAGCCTCGTCTCATTCGATGAATTCTCCTGCTTTCCAAGTTCGACATAGAGATTAGAGATAAGAAGGGAGCGGAGAATGTGGCTGCTGACCATCTATCCCGACTAGAGGATCCTAGTAGAGTTAGAAATTAGGGAAGAAGAAATCGGTGATAGATTTCCCCACGAGTCAGTAGAGTTTGTGACAGCCGAAAAAAGGAGAGAATGCCGTGGTTTTCCGACTTCGCGAATTATCTAGCTAATGGAGTGGTACTGAAGGGGATGACCACGCAGCAGAAGAAGAAATTCTTCCGTGATGTCCGGCGTTATATCTGGGACGACCCATTTCTATTTCGGGTAGGGGGAAACCGAAGTTTGAGGCGCTGCGTGAGTCGAGAAGAGGGGGCAGAGATATGGAGGCACGTGCATGAGAGACTGCCAGGAGGTCACCATAGGCCGCACATCACCGCACAGAAGGTTTTTTATTGCGGTTTTTATTGGCCATTAGTTGTGAAAGATGCCCTAGAGTTTGTGAAGATGTGTGATCGTTGTCAGCATACCGGCAACATCTCATCCAAGGACGAGATGCCCCAACATCCCATCCAGATTCTTGAAGTCTTTGATGTTTGGGGGATTGACTTCATGGGACCATTTCCTGTCTCTAGCGGGAACCGGTACATCCTCATGGCTATTGATTATGTTTCCAAGTGGGTTGAAGCTCAAGCTTTACCCACAAATGATGCCCGAGTGGTGGTGAGATTATTAAAGAAATTGTTCACCCGTTTGGTACCCCACGAGCCATTATCAGTGACCGTGGCACGCACTTCTGCAATGCCGTCATGGAAAAGGCATTGGCGCGCTACGGTGTCACTCACCGCCTTTCCACCGCTTATCATCCGTAGACTAGCGATCAAGTGGAGAACGCGAACAGGGGGGTAAAATGGATCCTGGAGAAGACGGTAGGTAAGAGTCGAAAGGACTGGTCCGACAAGTTGGACGATGCTTTATGGGCGTTTTGCACCACCTATAAGACACCACTAGGCACCACGCCCTTCATGATCGTATACGGTAAAGCCTGCCATCTCTCGGTCGAATTAAAGCATAGGGCACTGTGGGCATTGAAGACCGTAAATTTGGACCTCACCAAAGCGGCCAAGCGACGATTCTTTCAAATTCACGAGTTAGAGGCACTTTGGGATGAAGTGTATGAGCGGTCATGGAGTTTGAAGGAGAATACCAAGGCGCTGCACGATCAGAGATTGAAGAATGTGAAGGAGTTTCAAATCGGCGACAAAGTGCTGCTATATAATTCGCGATTTAAACTGTTTGTGGGAAAGCTGAAATCCAAATGGTCCGGCCCATACGTGGTAAATGAGGTTTTCCCGTATGGAACTATCGAGCTGAAAGACGAAGCTGACGGAGGGACATGGAAGGTCAACGGGCATCGCTTGAAACATTATTTAGGAGGACTGCTAGATCCCACCGAGACGGAGGAGACTCCTCTCGAAGTTCCACCTCAGATCTCGTAGATTCTCGGGTTTCGGCTCGAGTGTAGTGTGTGTAAAGTTTGGTAGTTAGTTGCATTTTGTGTTTTCATTTAATTCATGTTTCGTATTTTGTGTATTTGTTTGTGGGTCGGTTTAGTTGGTTCTTGCAGGTCACATCACGCATCAGTTATGGAGCACGGACGATTGCAGGTACGTTTGATAAATTCGGTTTAAAACGAGTGTGATTCCGTAAACTACAGAGCTAACATGATAGTTTCTACAATCAAGAAATTTTCTAAGGCATAAAACTTGAAAAAACAAGAAACTTTCTGTGAAAACAGGTCTCTCGCGGGGCGCGAGAGGCACAAGCCTCCTCGGGCGCGGCCCGCGAGAGACCAAGAATTCCCGGAATCGTCACTCTCTCGCGGGGCGCGAGAGACTTAGTAGTCTCTCTCGCGGCCCGCGAGAGACCATGTCTACACATAAGAAGCCCTAGCCTCCATTTCTCACATCTTTCACCACTTTCTTCACTATTTCCCTTACGGGTTTCACCCCACTTTCACCAAAAGTTCACCATTTTCAACCCAAATTCACTGAAATCTCCCACATTTTCTTCACTACATCAATCCTCACTCATCTTTACGTGATTCCACCCGGTTTTCACCCTTCTACTCGCATTTCATCGGTTCTTTAATGTTTCAATTTTTGTGCACTAGTCTTACAGATCTACAACAAGGTATGGTTTTTCGCAACTTTTATGCTTACATTCTTTATTATCTATCTCGTTGTTGCGGTTATTTTGATGATTGATACTGTGCTAGTTGTCTGTTCGGTTACGTTCGGGTTGGGTTCAACTGGGTTTCACTTGAGATTTGATAGTGGTACTGGTTATATTTTGTGGATAGATTATGTACATGTAGTGTGTCTTTAGCGGGTTTGGTGCGGTCCAACATTGAGTGTGGGGATGAGGGTTGGCTAACTTTATTTTTAAAAGTTTGATTTTTTTAAGATAGTCAATCGTTAGTTCTGCCATGATTCAAACTGTTCTATCTTTCATTATACACTCAATGTGGGCTCATATCTCGGCACCTCGGTTTAATTGAGGACAATTAAAGTGCCGAGAGGGGGTAGTTGTTTGGTTTTGGATATGTTTCGGGGGGGGGGGGGGGTTAGGAACATCGGATTGATCATGCGCATAAGTTTCGTTCTCGCCCGTACTCAATCTCCATTCAGGCGAGATTCGGTTTTTATCAAATTATAATGTTACACTCGTTTCAAATGTATCTTAATCATGAGGTAAATTGTTTATCTGTTGCAGACCATGACTGCGAATGAAATGCTATACGGTCGTTTGTTTCTATGTGGTTGCTTTCTTTCTAAGGTCATGCTTGTCTTACTTGTGCTTTATGCAGATGTCAGGAGAAGGTAGCTCGAGCAGGGCTGGAAGGAAGAGAAGGGGACCAACGCGTCGTCAGAGAGGTGACCCCGCCGATGCGCCACAACAACCCTCTTACTTCGGCAGGTGCAGAATTAGATATCGAGGAGAAGGTGTCCCCCACGGGCAAACTACGCGGATCGTGGACAGCCCTCTCTTGCAGTTCGATTTAAACTCCTACGAGTGGGAGAGGCTCTCAAACTTGGTCACTTGTGAGTTGCTACCTTACAGGAGAATTGATTGGGAGTTGATTGATAATTTGGGTCTGAGGGGTCGGATCGAGCAGTTATTAGGGGATAAATTCCGAAGGGTGCTAGATTGCGGAGTGAGACAATACAAGGAAATCACTTACGAGTTCCACTCCACTTTCGAATACCAACAGGGGAAGTTCAACGAGAATCGCGCGGTTTCTATTGCCTTGGGGAGGCAAGTATTTGAGATGACAATCCCACAGTTTGCGGTGGCTTCGCAAATATACTCAGATGAGGAGGTTCAGTCACCAGACTTTGCCACGAGCCTGCAGGGTTTCTTCAAAAGGAGGCACCCCCATAGTGTCCAGACAGACGAGCTCGCCAGATTTTGGGGTACCATCTCTTCTGCCCGTACTCAAACAACATGGTGGCGAGTGATATTACTGATCCCATTCACCGGTTTCTCCATAAGATTCTTGCCGCTACGCTAGTTTGGAGAGGACAGGGGGACAATAAGGTCAACCAGGTGAGTTTATTTTGTTTGATGTGTATGGTAGAGGGACGGCCAACAAACCTGGCCACAGTATTTGCTTGGTCGATGAAGCGATTGTGGAGGGGGGACCCAGGGCAAGGGTTTATTGCGAGCCCTTGATTACATGCTTGGCTGAGAGCCTAGGGGTGTTCGACAGATACCCCCAGGACAAAAAGAGAGAAGGCCCTGCCCCCTGTGTGATGAGCATCAGAGATCTTCAGGCTGCCGGAATTCTTACAACCCAAGATCTTGTTAGCTGGATACCAGCCCGCCAGGGACCTCAAGTGCAACCGCCTCCCAGATCCGAAGCTGCATCTTCTATGCAGGCGGACATCCCTACTCGATACCAGCGGCCAGTCACCCGCCAGGAACTGCCAGGACGGCAGTACCCTCTTCGGGAGCCTCGCCCGGACCCACTGACCTTAGATTCGCTTTATGACAGGATGGAGACTGGGTTCGGGGATTTGCGAGGTTATGTGGACCAGCAGTTTGGCGGGATTCGCCAAACCATGTTAGAGAGTAGACAGATGCACGAGGCCAGCCAAAGGAGGCTAGAGGATGGGATGCGCTACATGATGCAGAATCTAAATATAGGAATCCCGTCTTACTTTCAGCAGCCATGCGGTCAGGCAGGTTCTAGCCAGTTTGTGGGGATGTAGGACGTGCAGCCATACCAGGTATTTGAGGCGTCTGAAGAATCTGAAGAGGATGATTTAAGCAGCAGAAGATCTTTGTCTTTATATTATTTTTTTTCTGCTGGTTTCAGTTATTGATGGTTTGTACTTTTAAACAATTTACTTTGGGGTTGATGTTGGTTGGTTTGGGTATGTGTTGATGAACAATCTTGCAAAACTATTTATTGATCTGGCTTTATTATTATTATGTTTTGTAAGTGCGTGATGCTAGGTTGATGTTATATGTTGTTCCGTTCGCATGAGAGCGTTGAGAGTGGCACATTAAGCGCATTCGGTTTGGAGAGCACGAGTTATTTGGTTTGTTTTTATTTTATTTTATTTTATTGTGAGTACTAGTTGTCTCGTCCTTGCATTAGGGACAATGCAAAACTTTAAATGTGGGGATGGGATATTAGCGTAGTGTAGTTTAAAAAAAAAAAATCCAAAAATGTCTTTTGAAAAAGAAGTTTGCATGAAATTAAACGGAAAATGATAGAAAATTTAAATTTTAATTCGGTTTCAAATAATAACAATATGAGAATAAAAAGGGTGAGTTTATGTCTAACTTGGGATATGCGAGTAGGCTCGATTCGGTTCTTATTTTCTTTGAGCTTAATACACTTTAATAGTCGGTCTACTATTGAAACCTCCAAAAATAGTATAAGGAATGTCGTTATAAGCTAAAATATTTAGAATTTTAATCATGTAAAAAAGAAAAGAAAGAAAAAAATAGAAAAGTGAGCTTAATTGAAAAGTAGACGAGGCCTATGGAATCTCCCTTGGGGATGGTTGTCACACCTCGACCCGCAGCGGAAAAGGTGATCGGGGCATGATTGGGTTTTCATTAAAGCTCATGACATTTATTATAATGTTTCATATTTATTATTTCAATTTAAAAGAGATCATACAATCATTTCAAACAAATACAACATGTTCTATTCATCCTTCTAAACTTCATTATTTTTCTTCTAAAGCAATTTCCTATGTTTTCCTTGCTTCATCCTGTTCACCTGTATCATATGTAAAAATGGTTTTTGGATCAACAAAAGTTGGCGAGTGAACCTTGTTAGAAAACATTTATTATTTATTTCTTATTGTATTTAATACGGAAAAATTGTGCAATATTCCTATATGAACAAACGTAAATAAACATACAATTAGCATACAATAACAAACAATTAGCATACAATAACAACCCAATAGCATACCATAACAAACAACAACAAACAATAACATACATTAACAAAAATGGGGAACAGACGGCCTATGATAAATGTATGTACTGAAAATGATAAATGTCTGTGCGATCAAGGCTCAATCAAACGGAGCCGATCGTATTGCATGTACTTAAAATGATAAATGTCTGTGCGATCAAGGCTCAATCAAACGGAGCTGATCGTATTGCATGTACTGAAAATGATAAATGTCTGTGCGATCAAGGCTCAATCAAACGGAGCTGATCGTATGTTGGCAACGCCAGGTTTACGCTCATAATGTAATGGGGAACTGCTCAACGCTCATAATGTAATGGAGAGCGGCGGCCTATGAAATTACATGTACTGAAAATAATAAATTAAATCTAAACAATAACCACACAAACAGTTTATACAAGCTGAATACACATTTGTTCATGATATGATGTATGCACAATGATTTAAATATAATAAATGGTAAGACACATGATACACCCCAAAAACGTGCTTAAAACGGGGAATTTGTAGAGATTCACTCACAGTGGGTGCGTTCGGTTGATGATGTTGAATGCGCACGAGTTTAGAGGATTGATCGACGAGGAAAAACTAACCTAATTAATAACGAAAAGTTAAGGTAAATAATGGATTTTTAAATTAAGCAATTTTAATAGGATTTTTTGATATATTTTTGTGTGTTTAAGGCATTTTTAACTTTAAAAAATGTTATTTTTAAGTATTTTTAATTGATTTTTAATTTAATAAATAAATAAAATAATAAAAAAAATGTTGATTTTTGACCGTTGACCGTTGACTTTTGACCGTTGACTGTTTGACGTTGACTGTTTGACCGGTTTTATGTGTGTAAGTATGCGCGGCAGGACTCGAACCCGAGACCTCCGTAGCGTGCCGCAGCTCTCCCAACTGAGCTACGTGTCTAACCCGAAATATTTCTGTTTTTAATTATATTTATTACTGTTTTAATTTATTCAAAATTCATTTATTTTTAAAAAGGATTTTAATTAACAACCGATGCCGTCAACAGGTCTCGAACCCGGGACCTGTGACTTAATGTTACACACAGTCCACCGCTGGACTGTGTGTCTAACTTGGTTAATATACAGATTTTTATTATACTTAACATCTAATTGCGAAAGGATCCGGTTCAGTCAAAAAAAGAACATTTTAATTACAGAGAGTGTGTGTGTATCAAGGATCGAACTCGCGGCGTGTGCGTATTGTTTGCACACAGTCCACCGCTGGACTGTGTGTCTAACCCGTTTAATATACCGATTTTAATTAATCTTATAATGTTAACATACTTCATCTTCTTCGCTAAATTTACAGACAATGATTTACTCAACTGTTTCTTGCTTTAAAACGATTAACAAATGTACAAAAGACTAAAATGAAATGGCAGAGACGATTTTGGAAGTAAACATACCGGAGAACGATTTATCTCAGAATTCCGGCAAGTCGTCGGCTCTGTTTTTTATGAATTTCGACTGAGCGCACAAATTAACAGTTTTGATTAGCTAAGTGTGGAATTGAAGTACTAAAAAAGAGTTATCAGAAGGTTTGAATGACTATACCGTTTTACAGCGGGAAATAGGAATTTTTCAGAGGTTTTCCGGCGAGAGTGAATTATTCGATATCGACGTCTGAAACTGATTCCAATTGAAGGTTTTGAGTTAGCAATAGCTTAACAACTGATAGACGATGAAAGAATTAAGAGACTTACTGATTTGATGGAAAACACGGTTTTCCGACGAAAGTCCGGCGAGTTCAAAAAGTTGCTCCGACGAACTGAAAGTTGTGCGAAAATGACATTGAAGGTTTGCAGAATGTGTTTGAGTCGCGAGAGGGGTCTATGATTGGAGTAATTCAGGAATTGAAAGTTTTCGGTTATTAAAACCGATCCACTCTTGAATTCAAGTCCATTCAAAGCTCAATTGATTGGAAGTGTCGGTGTAGCGGTTATAATCGGTAAACCGCGAACAATCAAACGTTTTTGGACGTTTGGTGACCGATTTCGGTTGTTGACGTAACCAGATTGATTTATGATTGACCATAAAGTTTAATTGTTTCCCAGAATTTACAGAAAACATCAAGTGGCGGAGTGGTTATCTGTGTGTGTGATAAGTCTTTGAGCTTAAACCCGGCTGACCCGGGTTCGAGTCCCGGCATCAGTATATTTTTTTTATTTCATTATTTTTAATAGATTTTCAATTATAAATTTTATATTCTAATATACTTATTAATTATGTATCGCTTAAAATTAATTTGAGCCTTAAATATGCAACGAAATTTTTAACTGGTTGTTCGGTTAATAAACGAAGCGGGTTTGGTAAATCCGGTTTTGACGGATGTTACAGTATCCCCTACTTTTTAGAAATTTCGTCCCGAAATTTAAGTAGTGACATATTTGTCTAAAAAGGATGGTGTTTAATTTGACAGTTACATACTTAGAAAGGAGTAAGAGTTCAAATTTTGTTTGAGGCGGTAACGTTCCTTGTAAGGGTTGAGTACCCTGCTACAGGAATCGCTTTTTGATGCCTAAGATAATGAATATTGATAAACAGAGTTGATTGACTAAATATGATTTCATGCGCAAGAGTTTTGATATGTTTGGAAAGATAAGGTTATATCCTAAAACAAAACTTCTACTACTAAAACCTACATGGAACTTCTCATAACCGCCTGACAATGCCTCTGATCCTTTGGCAAGAATACTTATATATAGGAAGTACCAGCGGCGTATCCACCATATTCTCGTCAAATTTTCATTGGTTTTATCAGTAAGTTATGATTGGTTCTATGATGTGACTCTAGAACATAAATAAACACAACAACCAATATCTGAGTCCTAATTCTGATAGTATACATGTTTGAATGGTGACACCATCCAGTTCCTTTAAATGATGAGATGATATGAATGCTAAATCAGTGAGTATAAAACAAATCAACCAAGACATTACTAAATCCTACATGGAACTTCTCATAACCGCCTGACAATGCCTCTGATCCTTTGACAAGAATACTTATATATAGGAAGTACCAGCGGCGTATCCACCATATTCTCGTCAAATTTTCATTGATTTTATCAGTAAGTTATGATTAGTCCTATGTGACTCTAAAACATAAACAAACACAACAACCAAAGCTTGAGTCTTTGAATGATGACAGTACCTCTCTCGTTTGCTATGACGGAGAGGTTAGTCTATGTAGAAAATGGAACACAATCCAATTTCTTTAAATGATGAGTTGATATGAATGTTAAATCAGTGAGTGTAAAACAAATTTCAACCAAGACATTACTAAATCCTACATGGAACTTCTCATAACCGCCTGACAATGCCTCTGATCCTTTGGCAAGAATACTTATATATAGGAAGTACCAGCGGCGTATCCACCATATTCTTGTCAAATTTTCATTGGCTTTATCCGTAAGTTATGACTAGTTCTATGTGACTAAAACATAAACAAACACAATCAACCAAAGCTTGAGTCTTAATTCTGATAGCATACATGTTTGAATGATGACAGTACCTCTCTCGTTTGTTATGATGGAGAGGTTAGTCTATGTAGAAGTGAGAGACAGCTCAACTTCTTTAAATGTTGAGATTGCAATACGTTGAGATGTATGATGATATGAATGTTAAATCAATGAGTATAAACCAAAACTGAAATAGTAATTCGCATTAAGATTCTTGGATAAATTTCCAATTTATAATTGAGATACGTGAAAGTTGAGATAACATAAAGAAAAAAAAAACATAAAAACTAAACAGTTGGAGTTGAATCTTGATTTTTGGTGAAGGGGACTAGTTGGGTGGTTTCGTTTGGGCCGTCATTATCTTCAATAAGATTGGAGTTGGTGTTGAAAACTCTTCCTCTTGCTGGTGGCCTAGTGGTTGGGTTTTCTTGATTTGCTTGGTTAACTGGGTTTGATTGAGCTTGAGCGTTTATGATGTTAACCAATCGAGGGCACGTGTTTCTAAAGTGGGTAGGGTCGCCACAATTAAAACAAGCTTGAACATAAGGTAACATGGGGTATTGGGGTTGTTGATATGTTTGGATCATGTTTTGAGTAGGGGGTGAGGTTTGGTTTTGAGGAGTGCGGCAAACCTTGCTCAAATGACCATAGCGTCCACAATTCGCACATAGTCGACAAAGTAAGGTAGATGGATGGTGATAAAAACAGGTGTTACATTGAGGGTGAGGTCCAAGGTAAGGTTTCTTATTTGGGTAAGTTGAGTTGGGTGCTACTTGAGTGATTGGGATAGCTTGGAGGGGTACGGCTTGTGAGACTGGTTGATTGCGTTGGGTGACAGTGAAAAGTTGTCCATCTCGTTTTCTCTTGGAAATGGGTTGAGAAGGGGATTCGGTTTGGGTGGAGTTGGAGGTTTCAGTTGATGCTTTATCTTTCTTCTTCTCCTCCTTGAAGTCTTTATTCCGTATACGGTTCTCGGTGAGCTCTGTAGCTATCTCCATTGCTGCTTCCAAAGTTGCAGGTGTGGTACTTATTACAGAGTCTTGAATTTTTGAAGGAAGACCTCGAATGTAGTGTTCGATCAAACGGTAGAGCGGAGTGAACAAGTTGGGAACCATTTGATTTAACTCAAGGAATCTTTTGTTGTACGTGGTGTGGTCGCCTTCCTTTTGTTTCAACGAATAGAACTCATCCTCAAATTTCTTGATTTCGCTCCTTGGGCAAAACCGTCTTGTCATGATTTCCTTCAACTCTTCCCAAGTCAAAGTCATAGCATCTTCAACACCTCGTTTAGCCTTCTCTGTATTCCACCAAGTAAGTGCTATTCCAAATAAACGACCAGTAGCATATCGCACTATGCGATCATCGGGGCAATCGCAATTTAGAAAAATGTTTTCCATCGGTGACTCTGGTTGAGACAGCCTCTAGGTTAGATATGCAAAAAGATATCAAAATGCTCAAATGAGAAAAAAAAGAAAAAAAGAAAATTGCTTGATTTTAAATTCTTTATATTTTGGTATAAAACGGTTAGGAAAGGGTTTAAACAATTTGCTCCTTGTGTTTCATAAGCTTGATGTGGGATTAGGGATACTGTAGACTCTAGTGTGAGACCCTAGGTGGATTGACCGCACTTAAATTAAATTTACATGATAAGAGGTTTGAACCGAATTTTTAGTTAAGTGGATCCAATACTTGCAATCGCGGTTAACATGAATCTTGTTCCCTAATGAAAATAATTGTAATCTTTGAAATCGAGCAATGGTTTGGTTATGATTCCGTTTATGCACAATTCTTTTTCGAGGGCGAAAAAAGTGCAAGTGTGGGGATATTTGATGTATTGAGTAATACATCCATTTATCTCGTAGAGCTTGTATAATTTTAGCGCGTTTTCGTTTTGATTTGTCAATAATTTATCTACTTTTAATCCAAACGTTTTTTGCAGGTCTTGGTTCGTGAAAACGGTTGGAAGGATGGGAAAAAACGAGCGAAAATGGTGAAAAGAACCGAGCCGAGACATGAGTGGATCGGAAACGAGAAAATGAACGCAAAACAGGAGTTACAACCCGGTCGCGGGGCGCGACCGGCACACATAGACTCTCTCGCGGGGCGTGAGAGAGTGATAGTTATCAATCCGGAAGCCACCTCGGTCCCGGGGCACGACCGGCCTTCCCAAACTCTCTCGCGGGGCGCGAGAGAGGTGTTTATCCAGAAAGTTTCGAAACCTGGTTGAATGTGGACTTGTTTTGTTATTTAAAGACTCATTATTGAGGTAAAACTCATATGGGACAACTTTGGACGAACTAGGGCAGAATTGGAGCTACTTTCTGGAGATTTGAAGCTACAAGGAGTGGATCTAAGCTGCAGGGATTGTGGTGGTGATCAAGGGAGTTCAAGGCAGGAGCTTGTCACGGTTTTATCATACCAATCCTCACTTTGATTTTCTTGTTTTGATCAATCATGCTACCTTATTATCAACTTTGTTTTAATTACTTTTCAAACATGTTTTTAGGCTAGATCTTATTCAGTTACCTAGGTTTTGGATGATGGATTTATGAAACTTTGATTTGTTTTAATTTAATTATGGTTTGAATATTTAATTGGTAAAGGTCACAACTTTTATAATCTAGTTTAGGGTATTCGTATGATCTTGTTTGTTTGATGATTGTTTGGTTGTTTTGCATAAACTTTGGTGGATGTCTTTCAAAGAATAGGTTTATGTTACTTTTCGTGTTCTTAGGAATTCGTGAAGTTGTCGGTAAAATTGGCCAATAAAACCGGGGAGACAATTAAATTAACCATAAAATCAAACTTGTCATTATACCTAACTTGTTAATTGAGAAATTGCAATTAGTTGGCTGAATTAATGTGGGAAATTGTTAGGTTAGGGTTTTGAGAAATTCCCGAGTCTAATTTCCTTGTCATAATTAAATCAGTTAATCTAAACTAGAAAATTGTAGTTGGTCTAGGTTAATTATTGAGAGATAATTAATAATTAGACACTTTACTAATTTAAAAAGATAACTGAAAAGGAGTCTTTAGGACCAGTAAACGAATAAAAAGGATAGGTTATTGTATGTGTCTTCCTGAGAAGGGTCCGGGGACCTGTTTAATAAACCTAAACTTTGATATGCTAAAGATCCCGGTAAAATATTCAATCAGATTAATTATTATTAAATTGAAGGAGTAGTAGTCTAAAAATCTAACCTAGGTAACTCGTTTATTATCTCTTGATTAAAATCTAAGAAGTCCCTAGAAGTTCATAGTTTGGTCATTCCACTTTAGTAGTTTTAGTTAACTTGATAATTTAGATTTATTAGTAAACCCCCCCTAAATTATACATAGTGTGTAATTGAGTCTAAATTAGTAGTCTTAGCAATTAGAGAGTCCTGTGGGTTCGATAATCCGGACTTGCTTTATACTATTCTGCAATTGATCGGTCCACTTGCCGGTTAGTAGTTTAGTATAGTTTAGGAGTCTAGAATATAATTTGAGTCTAAAATTAGGGTAATTTGCTTTGCTTTTAATTAACTACTTTTAGAACATCAAGTTTTTGGCGCCGTTGCCGGGGACTCTCTCATTTGCAATTGCGTTGATTACTCGATTTAGGCCTTTTTTTTTCACTTGTGTTTAATTTGTATTCACTTGTGTCATAGGAGTCTAAGTTGTTTAATTATTTTGTGCTAACTTCTCGTGTTTGTCGTGTTTTCGGTTTAGTGGATGCCCCATACGCGCTCGCAAGGACCTCCGCCTAAACCGCCGACGGACACGCCATTCTCCCCCGCACCACATGGCTGATAATAATCAGACCCTATACCAATAGGCCACAACCGGTTTCACCGGTGCGAACTCCCCCATTACCTTACCCCCCATGAACAAGGACCGAGCCTGGCAAATCCCTTCCTACATCATGACCGCCATCACTAACTCTTGCCAATTCCACGGTCGTGATGATGAGGATGCGCCCGCACATATCAACCGCCTTACCTGTCTATGTCATACATTCAATATGGAGGGTGCGGGACATGATGCCCATTTTCTCCAAGTCTTTCCGTTCTCTCTCGGGGGTCGGGCCGCCATCTGGCTTGACTCCCAACCACCCGGTACATTTTCTATTTGGGCTTCTCTACGAGATGCTTTCCTTAAGAAATACTTTCCACCCGCCAAAGCATTCCGTCTTCGCGATCAGATCCATTCGTTTGAATGGAGCCTGACGAGCCCTACCATCTAGCTTAGGAGCGGTTCCTGTTTAGGACCGGTTAACGAATAAAAAGGATAGGTTATTGTAGGTGTCTTCCTGAGAAGGGTCGGGGTCCTGTTTAATAAACCTAAACTTTGATATGCTAAAGATCCCGGTAAAATATTCAATCATATTAATTATTGTTAAATTGAAGGAGTAGTAGTCTAAAAATCTAACCTAGGTAACTCGTTCATTATCTCTTGATTAAAATCTAAGAAGTCCTTAGAAGTTCATAGTTTGGTCATTCCACTTTAGTAGTTTTAGTTAAATTGATAATTTAGATTTATTAGTAAAAACCCCCCTTAAATTATACATAGTTTGTAATTGAGTCTAAATTAGTAGTCTTAGCAATTAGAGAGTCCTATGGATTCGATAATCCGGACTTGCTTAATACTATTCTATAATTGATTGGTCCACTTGCCGGTTAGTAGTTTAGTATAGTTTAGGAGTCTAGAATATAATTTGAGTCTAGAATTAGGGTAATTTGTTTTGTTTTTAATTAACTACTTTTTGAACATCAGTCACTTTCCAACGTATCCGAGAATCGTTCTACTCTGATACCAAGTTGTCACAAGGTTAAATTTCGAGCCCCCGGGAACAAGCCAATCTATCCCGCTTCTTTGTGTGGATCACTGGTTTCGTCCTGCCTTGGACTCATCAGGAAAGTCGCGTCCGCTCTCGACCAGTGGTGCGTTCGTCGTAGATACAGGAGGCACGAGCCTTTGACGACTTCATTTAGGAGATCGAACAATACTTTGAACAGGTTTATATGCTACCATTTCTTATCCATTTGTATTCTTTGCAAATCTTAAAAATATATTCATTTATAAAATTTCAAAATCATAACAAACATATAATGACATCCAAATCAAAACATCAAATAAACCAAAAGAAATATACTCTTTCTGTACCAACAAAATCTAAATTTTCTTCAAATGATTACAGTGATCACATGTTTCAGTTGTTGCAGGATGAATCTATTTTTTGCCCAAACACTTCAAGACACATTGAGGTTTTTATATCTTCAACAATCATATATGACCTCAAGCTTTTTGTCATAACAAGGCATCACTGTCACATTATGAATATCACTTGGCCTGTAGGGTTAATAAAAAAAAAACATGATCAAGCTTATGAATACTACAATATAACTGCTTATACTCACAAAAAATTAAGCATCACATGCATAATTTTAAATGATGCTCACTGAACACCTAATTTTTGGCATATATGGTGCTTTAAGATAGCTCCCATGAAATATTCTGGCAACGGAATAGAAAGTGCGGTCAATTTGTTAACAAGAACTTGGAATTCATGCACTTGCTCCAATATTGACTTGTCATCAACCATTTGAAAGTCTAAGTACTTGGAAATAAGGTATTTGTTAGTACCTTCTTCATGAGCCTTATACTTATCTTCCAAAGCTTTTCATAATTCTCTAGCACTTGTTACCGGCGCGTACAAGTCATAGAGACGATCCAAAAGAGAATTTATGATATGGCCAAAGCAAAGATCTTCAGCTTCCTTACGGACAAGTCTTTGATTTGCCAAGTTTTGATCCGGGACCTCTCCAGCCTCAAGAGGAGGGTCTTCAGGGATTTTAGGCAAGTATGGATCAAGGATATAGTAGAGTTTCAGCACAACTAGCATGAACTTAACCTTGTCCGCCCAGCAAATATAATTCTGGCCATCGAATCTGTCCAACTTGACAAACTCTTGATTCATGAATCTTAGATTAGCTGTTGGTAGTTCAGAGTCCATTATTTCTGTTGATTAAACACAAAAAATAAAATCCTTTAAGATTGTTGAAAACAATTTAATCAAACAGAAAATTAATTATTTTATTATTAATTACCGAGTTATTGGCCAAACCAGTTTATTCCAACTTGAACAAACTGATTGAAGAAAGGTAGAAGGAGACTGTCCCGTTATCGGACGAATTTAAATAACACGCAAAAACTAAAACCAACCTGGCGATTTAAGAAACCGAGATTCTTGAACTGCACGGATGATTCCTGTCCTTAAAGGATTTTACGCGCTCGTATTGCTGTGAGCTGCAGCGTAAACTCCCAGGATTTAATGCAGAACTGATCTGGTATTCCAACAGCAATGGAAACCAGAAAAAGCAGAAGCTGGAGAAGAAAGAGAAGCACAGAGATGACAGGCTGCGAAAATTAGAGTATTGAATGGGTATCAGGAGGCCTTTATTTATAGGTTGAGATCATAACTGAGAATGAGAAAAACGGGGAATGGGATAACCATTATCACAAACAGATTCGAATTCCTGGGTATATCCCATACGAATTCGAATTTCCTAAAGATAACCCCCATTGGTTTCGAATTCATCTCTATCCCTCTATCCCAGCTAAAAATAAAAGCTCCTCAGCTCCTAGCGACGATGCGTACGTGCAAAGTGCGCCTGAAACGCGCCCAAACGCGACCATTCGCGAGCTCGCGGCTCGGCTCGGCTCGGTACGCGTGTTGGCTTGACCCACTTCTCAACCCATTTAACACTTTGGAGGCCCATAAGGGGTAATCCCTTATAAGGCACTCAACTTTTACCTCCCCCACCAATGTGGGATGGAGGAAACATACCAACTTGTATGTTTCTCATTAATATTTCCAACAATCCCCCACCAAGTTGGAATGTTTCCTCTCACTTAGACAGATGATGTCACTAGGTATCACGAAGATTAAACCCAGTTTATGTTGATAAACAAGAAGAGACAGATTCGATGGTGTCGTATGGAATTAAACCATTAACCTGATAGCCCCCTTCGGTTTACCCCCACACATCACCAGCCGACTTTGCGTTCTCACTGAGCGCGAATATGGACGTGCGCTATAAACCCTTTTCATGATCCTTTAGAAGACAAACCACTTATCTTCACTCGAGGCGGCACCACCCCTAGATCATATAGGCAAAGTTTTACATCATCCACATTGCTTGGATGCCTCCAAAACTTTGTTAAGAGCATTAGCTCACCCTTGTTCTCGGCAACGACGTACTATCATACCTCACATGGATCTATCAAAAAATTGATAGTACCTTCTATCATTAAGTGACTTCATTTTTACCCATTAAACTTGAGAAATAGGAGCACTAAGTTCAAGTTGGGTTTCCATCACTAACGATCTATTGTGGTTTTAGACCCATGTCTCTCGCGGTATTCACTACCAAATCTCTCGTCAGAGGTTTAGTAAACGGATCAGCCAAGTTCTTACTCGTCTTGACATAGACAACCTTGATGGTACCACTTTCAAGAAGTTGTCTCACATAATTGTGCCGTAGACCTATGTGTCTTGACCTCCCATTATACACTGCGTTGTATACTTTAGATAGTGTGGCCTCACTATCTCAATACATGGGAATATACGACATTGGAACATCCCACAAACGGATGTCCGTAAGTAGATCTCTAATTCACTCTGCTTCCTTACCAGCCACAGCTAGTGCTATGAACTCAGCTACCATAGTTGAGTGGGCAATACACGTCTGTTTCTTGCTCGCCCAAGAAATTGCTCCTCCTGCTAGAGTGTAAATCCACCCACTTGTAGATTTTGAATCACTGGTATGATCAATCCAGCTCGCATCAGAATAACCTTCGAGCATTCTGGAATTAGACGTGTATGTCAGTTCTAAGTTACTGGTCCTTTTCAGGTATCCAAGGACTCTACCCACTGCTTTCCAGTGTTCTATCCCTGGATTCACATTATACTGACTCAGTTTGCTTACAGCAAAAGCAATATCAGGACGAGTGCAATGTGTTGCATACATCATACTTCCAATAGCACTCGCATACTCCAGTTGAGCCACTGCTCTCCCTGAGTTCACATTAAGTTTCACACTTGGATCAAATGGGGTATTAAACTCTTTAATGTTCAAGTGTTGAAACTTAGTCAGAATTTTCTCTATGTAATGAGATTGACTTAGAGAAATCTAACTTTCAGTTCTTTTCACCTTGATCCCAAGAATGGTATCAACTTCTCCTAGATCTTTCATCTTAAAGTTCGAGGACAGATATTTCTTAGTTTCAGAAATACCTTCAAGGTGAGTGCTAATGATCAACATATCATCAACATAGAGACAAATCACGACTGTATAATCGGGTTCGCATTTAGTATAGATACACCTATCAGCACTATTGTGTCGAAACCCGAAAGCAGTCACAGTGGTGTCAAACCTCTCATGCCACTGTTTAGGAGATTGCTTCAAACCATAAAGAGATTTAATAAGTCTACACACTTTGTTCTCTTGTCCAGGCATCACAAACCCTTCTGGTTAATCCAAATAAATCTCCTCATTTAGATACCCATTTAGAAACGCAGTCTTTACATCCATTTGATGGATGTACAACCCTTTCAAAGCAAACACCACTATTAGAGTTCTAATAGAGCTAATTCTAGCCACAGGTGCATAGGTATCAAAATAGTCGATCCCTTCTCTCTACCTATACAATTTAGCAACTAATCTTGCTTTATAGGCAGAGATGGATCCATCTGGATGATACTTCCTTTTGAAAATCCATTTGGATCCAATAGGTTTCTTTCCCTTGGGTAGATCAGCTAACTCCCAAGTTCCATTTCCCATAATGGAATACATTTCATCATTGACTGCTTCCTTCCACAAAGGAGCATCTCTTGATGACATTGCTTCGCTGAAAGTTTTAGGATCATCATCCAAATTAACAGCGAAAATGACCTCTCTCGTCACTTTCTTTTGAGTTCCCTCAACCAGGTAAGAAAAGAAATCATCTCCATAACTTTTCTTTTTTCTAACTCTAGTACTTTTCCTCGGTTCTTCAACCATTGGTGAAGGTTCGACTCTTTTCACAGAAGTACTAGAAGATGTGGTGTAATTTGAGTTTTCATCATCTCTAGAAAACTTGTTCTCAAAGAATTCCACATCTCTGGATTCTACAACTGTACCTGATTCGTCATCTAACAACCGGTAAGACTTACTATGCGGAGCATATCCAATGAATACACTCTTGTAAGCTCGTTCCCCCGGTTTGAGTGTCTTTGGATCAAGTACGCGATAATAGGCAAGACACCCCCAAACCCTCAAATACTCTAGGTTTGGTTTTCTTCCTTTCCACAACTCATATGGACTCGTAGGTATCACACGACTAGTGATCCTATTGTGAACATAACATGCGGTTAACACAGCTTCCCCCACATATTACGAGGTAGACCCGATTGATTTAACATACAGTTAGCCATCTCTACCAAGGTTCGGTTCTTTCTCTCAGCCAAACCATTTTGTTGGGGAGTATATGGTGCAGTTCTCTCATGTATGATGCCTTCCTCTTCGCAGAATGCATCAAATTTTCGGTTAAAGTATTCTCCGCCTCTGTCCGAGCGAAGAATTTTAATGCGTTTCTCCTTTTGTTTTTCAACCTCAGCCTTATATATTTTAAATGCCTCAAAAGCTTCGTCTTTTGAATGCAATAAATAAACATATAAGTATCGGCTGAAGTCATCGCAGAAAGTGATAAAGTATCTCTTACCCCCACGAGTAAGGACTCCATTCAGTTCACAAATATCTGAATGAATTAGTTCTAGTAGTGATGTATTACGTTTATGGACACTTGTAAAAGGTTTCTTTGTGAATTTTGATTTCACACAAGTTTCGCATTTTTCAAATTCTTTATCTTTTAATTTTAATAAACCTTTAGTTTGCATTTTCTCAATGTTTTTAATATTTGTATGAGCTAAACGTTTATGCCATAAAGAAATTGAACAAGCGATATAATCAGAAGACATAATTTCATTCAAATCAAAACCAATTGCATTATATTGATAAAAACTTACTACCACTATCACCACTATCACTATCACTTTCATTCCCAAACCCATCAATCACTGAAACGCCACCTTCATCCAAGTCTTCTTCTTCATTAATTCCATCTTCAGCTAGGTCAAGGCGATACATTCCACCCGTGTTCTTAGCTTGACCCCCATAGATGTCATTAAGAGAAAACTTCACACAAAGATTCTTGATAACCAGCTTGTAACCATTTCGATCAAACTTATCAGCAGAAACAAGACCCTTGGTGATACCAGGAACATGCAACACATCCTGAAGGGTAACCATTTAACCATCTCTAAAGTTTAGTCGCACCGTGCCTATACCACGAACTTCTACACTATGTCCATCAGCACATACCACCACTGTTCCTTGAGGAACAGAATCATAAGTAAGAAACGAGCCACGATTCCCACAAACATGAACTGTGGCTCCCGAATCCAAGAACCATCCTCTACATGCCACAACACGTGTATATTGAGAAAACATGTTAACGTCTCCAAGACCCACATTGGCCACTAGATTGGTGACTTTATCAATATCAACAACACTTGTAGAACCAACTGTAAAACCAGATTTCTTTTAGAGCACTCTCCTGCATAATGCCCGGTTTCTCCACAAACATGACATTTACCCGATCTCTTTGGTTGATGGTTGGTCGTTTGGTGTGACTTCTTGAATTCCTTTTTCTTTGGTGCTGTAAACTTTTTACTCTTTAATGCCCCTTTTCCCTTTTGCCCAGATCATCCAACAATGTGATTCACACTCGATCCGACTTTACCTCTTTTGTCCCTGTTGCGCGTTTCCTCCTCAATTCGAAGGTGCTTCAACAGTTCATCCAACGAGTAGTCCTCAGATTTGTGCATCATTCTCTTTGAGAAATCTTTCCAGGTAGGAGGTAGTTTTGCAATAATGACCCCTACTTGGAATATTTCTGGCAACGGAATAGAAAGTGCGGTCAATTTGTTAACAAGAACTTGGAGTTCATGCACTTGCTCCAATATTGACTTGTCATCAACCATTTGAAAGTCTAAGTACTTGGAAATAAGGTATTTGTTAGTACCTTCTTCATGAGCCTTATACTTATCTTCCAAAGCTTTCCATAATTCTCTAGCACTTGTTACCGGCGCGTACAAGTCATAGAGACGATCCGAAAGAGAATTTCGGATATGGCCAAAACAAAGATCTTCAGCTTCCTTACGGACAAGTCTTTGCTTTGCCAAGTTTTGATCTGGGACCTCTCCAGCCTCAAGAGGAGGGTCTTCAGGGATTTTAGGCAAGTTTGGATCAAGGATATAGTAGAGTTTCAGCACAACTAGCATGAACTTAACCTTGTCCGCCCAGCGAGTATAATTCTGGCCATTGAATCTGTCCAACTTGACAAACTCTTGATTCATGAATCTTAGATTAGCTGTTGGTAGTTCAGAGTCCATTAGTTCTGTTGATTAAACACAAAAAATAAAATCCTTTAAGATTGTTGAAAACAATTTAATCAAACAGAAAATTAATTATTTTATTATTAATTAACGGGTTATTGGTCAAACCAGTTTATTCCAACTTGAACAAACTGATTGAAGAAAGGTAGAAGGAGACTGTCCCGTTATCGGACGAATTTAAATAACACGCAAAAACTAAAACCAACCTGGCGATTTAAGAAACCGAGATTCTTGAACTGCACGGATGATTCCTGTCCTTAAAGGATTTTACGCGCTCGTATTGCTGTGAGCTGCAGCGTAAACTCCCAGGATTTAATGCAGAACTGATCTGGTATTCCAACAGCAATGGAAACCAGAAAAAGCAGAATCTGGAGAAGAAAGAGAAGCACAGAGATGACAGGTTGCGAAAATTAGAGTATTGAATGGGTAGCAGGAAGCCTTTATTTATAGGTTGAGATCATAACTGAGAATGAGAAAAACGGGGAATGGGATAACCATTATCACAAACAGATTCGAATTCCTGGGTATATCCCATACGAATTCAAATTTCCTAGAGATAACCCCCACTGATTTCGAATTCATCTCTATCGTGCGTCCAAAGGCACCCGTTCGCGAGCTTGCGCTCGGCGCGCATGTGGGCTTGACCCACTTCTCAACCCATTTAACACTTTGGAGGCCCATAAGGGGTAATCCTTTATAAGGCACTTAACTTTCACCTCCCCCACCAATGTGGGATGGAGGAAACATACCAACTTGTATGTTTCTCATTAATATTTCCAACATATCTATTTCGGTACGAGAGAGTAACTTTCAAAAATTTTACTTTTGTCTCCCATGGTCAAAGCTGCAGTGTTGTGCAAATCGGTGCACCAGCATTAGTTGCACAAAATAGAGCATTGCAAGCACTTAAAGGGCGTTGCTACACCAAATGAAAGAAAATTAAATGAAAAAATATAACGAGTGTGCATAGGAACTTACTTACGCATAAAGACATCGTTATTGCAACAAAAGTTAGTCAAGGAAAGTGTTTTTTAGTTATCTACGCTAGATGCAACACCTCATTGCAATCTCCATGTTTATATCGATCATACGGTGCTGAGCTTGATGTAAACAGGAAAGAACCTTCACCGTTACACATTGATGTCGCTTCCCTGCTTGTTAAAAAAAATAAAGGGAAATTAGTTGAATTTAAGTAACTATAAGAAATAAGAGTTCATTACATACAAAAAAAAAAGAAAAGACTGTAGTATCAAGTTAAGAAATACATAGCCATGGGCTATACAATACTTTAATTAACTCGATCACAAATCTTCTAGAAGGATTTGATGTATCATTACCAAACTTCACCAGCATAGTTTGAGAACGTCTAAAAGCTGGTGCACGGTAAATGTCATAAAGGAATTTATGATTAATCCTTATTTGAATAAGCTCGTCATGGTGGTTAGTAATAATTGTCCCCCGGGTACTTTGGTATAGAGATGGGCATAAAAACCGGTTCCGAACCCGAACCGGTAGAACCGAACTGGAACCGGTTTCAGTTCCTACCCGACATTAAGTAGAACCGGTTCCGGGTTCAAAATACCCGTTGGTTCCAACCCGGTTCCACAATTTTACCATTTGAATCAGGTGGTAACCGGTTCCTAACCGTACCCGGTTCCTACCCGTACCCGGTTCCTACCGTTGGAACCGGTTCCTGACCGTTATAATGTTACCGTTGGAACCGGTTATAGCCGTTAAAATGTTACCGTTGGAACCAGTTATAGCCGTTAAAAATGCTACCGTTGGAACCGGTTCCTGACCGTTGGAACCGATTCTATATATATTGTTTAGAAATCTATTGTTTAGCACACAATTTCTCATATCTATTCTTCTTGTTACATTTCTTTCTTTTTCTTTTTCATATTCTAATCAACAAATGGCCTCAAAGAGTTCCAAAAACGCAAATTCCCAATCCGTTAACAATGTTCCTCAAGATCAATCGGTTCCATATGTGGTTGGTGTCACACCCCGACCCGCAGCGGAAAAGGTGATCGGGGCATGATTGGGTTTTCATCAAAGCTCATGACATTTATTATAATGTTTCATATTTATTATTTCAATTTAAAAGGAATCATACAATCAAATCAAACGAATACAACATGTTCTATACATCCTTCTAAACTTCATTATTTTTCTTCTAAGGCAATTTCCTATGTTTTCCTTGCTTCATCCTGTTCACCTGTATCATGTGTAAAAATGGTTTTTTTTTTGTCAACAAAAAGTTGGCGAGTGAATCCTATGAAAAACATTTAAACAAGTTTATTGAATTGATTATTAAATAAAGTGCATAACCACATATGAGTAAATGTAAATGTAAATATATTCACAAAACACTTAATATTAAATATTGCACACACATACAACAATAGATTGTTTTGAGGCACGCGTTGTTCAACTCGTCTCTCACGAGGAACTGATGGGCCTAATGAATGAGTTTTGAGGCACGCGTTGTTCTACGAACTGATGGGCCTAATGAATGAGTTTTAAGGCACGCGTTGTTCAACTCGTCTCCCACGAGGAATTGATGGGCCTAACAAATAATTTGCATACAAATTGACAATATGTAATACATAACTACAAACAATATTTACATTCTAAGTTTAGATCATAATATGGTATAGCACGAGTTTGAATAAAACGAATTAGTTTAAGCGACACATGATACACCCCAAAACGTGAATAAAAAGGGGAGTTTGTAAGAATTCACTCACAGTGGTTGCGTTTCTTGGACTGATGATGAATGCGCACGAATTTTGATTTAACCACGAGAGAAACTAACCTAGATAATAATATAACGGTTCGGTAAATAAGCGGATTTTATTAATCAATTTTAATAGGATTTTTGGATATATTTTTGTGAGTTTAAGGCTATTTTCTAACTTTAAAAACTTTATTTTTAAGTATTTTTAATTGATTTTTAAATTAAATAAATAAATAAATAAATAATAAAAATTGTTGACTTTTTGACTTTGACCGCGACTGTTGACCGTTGACCGGTTCGGTCGGTTATATAGTTGCACTGAGTGAGGTTCGAACTCGTGACCTCCCGTACGCGTGCACGCAGCTCTACCAACTGAGCTACGTGTCTAACCCGAATATTTATGTTTTTAATTATATTTATACACTATTTAAGTAAATCCGAAAATCATTTATTTTAAAAAGGATTTAATTGTATCGACTCGGTGATCCCCACAGGTCTCGAACCCGGGACCTGTGGTTTAGTTTGGCACACAGTTCACCGCTGGACTGTGTGTCTAACTTGGTAAATATTCTGGTTTTTATTATACTTAACATCTTACTGCGTATGGATCCGGTTCAGTTTAAAAAAATAACATTTTTATTACAGAGCATGTGCTTGTGTCAAGGATCGAACTCGGGACGTATGTGTTTGTTTGCACACAGTCCACCGCTGGAATGTGTGTCTAACCCGTTCATAATACTGATTTTAATTAATCTTATAATCAATACGACTTCGTCTTCTTCGCTCAAAACACAGACAACGGTTAACTATGCTGTTACTTGTTAAATTAATTTAACGAACTTTATAAGTGTTTGTAATGTATTGAACAGAAAGGGTTTGGGGAATGATTGTACCGAACAGATTGTCTTCTTCAGAAATCCGGCAAAGATCGTCGGCTCTGTTTTGTGAACTCCCTCTGTTCGGATTCAATAATCAGTTTGATTGATTAGATATGAAATTGAATTACTGAGCAACGATTATCAGGATGTTTAGATGATCATACCGATTAACAGTGTGATTCTGGAAATTCCAGAAGTTTTCCGGCGAAAATGGAATATCCGGCAACGTCGTCTGGAATAGATTCTGGGTGAGGGATTGATGTTAGTAATAGTCTAACAATGTGAAATTGATTCAAGAGTCGGTGCGACTTGCAGAGATTTTTCGGCGAGTGAAATTGATTCAAGAGTCGGTGCGATTTTGAGCGAAAAGTTTACCAGAGGCTAGGGTGTGTATTTATAGGGAAGAATATCGACGAATTGGGTCTGATTACCGTCTTGATTCGTTGGTCAATAATTCTCCGGCGGTTATGACTGATGTTGCGGACTGGACATCGGTTATAACCGATGTAAGAGTTATTATACACGTTAAGTCACAAGAAACCGACAGTAAATGGCGAAATCGTCGGGATTTCCGACGACTGCGAATTGGGCGCGTCGGTTGACTGATTTGAAATCGAGATTCGATATTTGAATTAATTGTTTTGATATATTACTAAAGAACACAAGTGGCGGAGTGGTTGGATTGATGTGAGTTAAGACTTTGAAGTTACCCGGCTGACCCGGGTTCGAAACCCGACATCAGTATTTTATTTTTATTTCATTATTTTTAATTGAATTTCAATTATAAATTTAATATTCTAATATACTTATTAATTATGTATCGTTTTAATTTGAGCATTAAATACGCAACGAAATTTTTAACTGGTTGTTCGGTTAATAAACGAAGCGGGTTTGGTTAATCCGGTTTTTGACGGATGTTACAGTTGGAACATTGTCTCATAATCGCAGTAAGGAAGTTTGGAGCAATTGGGAGTTGGACGAGATGAGTGACGGCTCGCAAAAAGCTCAATGTAAACATTGTGGATCGTTATTAGCCAAGGAATCAAACTCAACGTTAACGAAGTATATTAATAAGTATTGCAAAGTTTTAAAGGAAATGACATCCGGTCAAGTTCCACTATCCAAAGATGGTACCATTTTTCGTTATGAGCAAAAATTAGCTCGCGATCGGATGGCAAAGTTGGTGATACAAAAAGCGTTGCCGTTTGGACACTTCGACGACCCCGATCTTACAAATCTTATTCGGGAGACTCTACAACCTCGCTATAAACATGTAAGTCGTCGCACTTTAAAACGTCTTTGTTTAAGTTTATGGGAAAATGCAAAAAAAGATTTAATTGTTTTTTTTTTAAATTTAGAAACTAGTGTAAACCTAACTAGTGATGTGTGGTCGGCTCCACATGGTTTACCGGAATCGTACATATGTGTCACCGCTCATTGGGTTGATCCCGATACATGGCAAATGATGAAGCGTACGATTGCGTTTGACGAGTTTCCTTCTCCTCATACGGGAGAAAATATTTATAAAATTATAAATGGCACAATAATTATATATGGTTTAGAAGATAAAATTTTTCAATATCCTTTAATAACGCTTCAAACAACACAATGGCGATTGAAAAATTAAAGTTGAAGTACAAACCAATACTTGATGGTGTTTTTTTTCACACACGATGTATTGCACATATTATTAACTTAGTAGTGGAAACCGGTTTAAAAGATCAATTTGTATCGGATTTTATTATAGCATTTAGAGCTATGCTCCAAGATGTTTTCAAAAGTGGAAAAGAAAGATATCAAGAATAAAAAAAACTTTTTAAAGATGTCAACCAAAAAAATTATTGGACCGAATTGGGATATACCGACTCGTTGGAATTCAACTTGTCATATGTTTGAAATGGCTATAAAGCAAATGGGCACTTTAAAATCTTTTCATACAACTTTAAGTGATGAGTACCTTGTCGTCCCCTTTCCCGACACGGCTTGGGAAAATATTAATAACCTAAGTACTTTTTTACAAGTTTTTAAAACTACAACGACTTTGATTTCCGGTGTTTATTATCCTACTAGTTCTAAAGTTGTGGACCAATTGTATTTGATAACAACTAATTTTAAAAAGTTTGAAAATTCTAGTGACATGTTAAGGAATATGACGAGACCAATGATTCAAAAATTTAAAAAATATTTTTTAGAATTACCACCCGTTTTTCTATGTGCCGCTGCTTTAAATCCAGCTTTAAACGTACCGGGTGTTGAAGCTTTAATTGTTGAAATTTATGACAAGTTAAATATGCATGAGGAGGATCCAACTTTAAAAGCAAAAACAAAAAAATATTCAATGAGTGTATGGCCAAACTTTATGATCATTATTTTAAAAAATATGGTGAAAAAAATTATATAAATTTGTTTGAGTCTCGATCCACGGCCTCTAACGATGAAACAAGCGGGGATCCACTTATAACCATGTTGAATGTCGTTAGAGACGAGACCGCTAGACAACAAAGGGGTAGTGAACCAACAAGTGAACTTGGGAGATATAAAAAAAATCAGTATTCACTTACTATGACCACCGAGGAGTATAGGAAATTTGATGTTTTGGCATGGTGGAAATCGAAAGAATCCGAATACCCGATTCTAGCCACCATGGCTCGTGATATACTAACGGTCCAAGCTTCCACGGTAGCTTCGGAAAGTGTGTTTTCTCTTAGTGGCAGGGTTTTGTCAATTAGAAGAACAAGACTAACTCCGGAATCGCTAGAGATGGCAATATGCTTAAAGGACCATTTGGATGCCGTTGATCGTGTTCAACATAAAACTAGTCTAGAAGATGAAGTTGAGTTAGAGCATAAAATTGTTGACGAAGAGGAGGACGAAGAAGTGGAGACTAACGATTTGGACGACGATTGTACCGAGGTACCCGCACCTAAGAGAAACTCATCGGAAAGTGTTGCACCTGCCGCTAGTAAACGATCAAAGAAATAAAATCTTACTAGAACCGGTTCTGAGTAATTTTTTTTTGTAACCGGTTAATTTTTTTTATATATTGTAACCGATTAATTTGTTTTTTAATTTACCGATTATTGTTACTATTTTTATTTATCAATGTAACTAATAATAAAAATCAAACATAACAAACACAATAGAAATAAACATTACACAAACTTTATTAAAACACCAACGATAACATTTATCAGGAACCGGTAAATAGGAAAGGGTTTATATAAAAAAAACGATTTTTTAATCAGGAACCGGTTCCATCGGTAACATTTTATCAGGAACCGGTTCTGAACAGTAAAAGTCAGATTTTTACTGTCAGGAACCGGTTCTGAACAGTAAAAGTCAGGTTTTTACTGTCAGGAACCGGTTCTGAACACTATCAGGAACCGGTTCCGCACCATACCCGGTTCCATAATACCCGTACCCGGTTCTACACGGTTCCATATTCTTGGGTGTGAACCCGGGTAGGAACCGGACCCGGTTCCACACCATACCCGGTTCCAATGACATTCAAGCAGAACCGGTTTCGGGTTGGAACCGGTTCCGGGTAATAATAAAACCCGATTATGACCATCTCTACTTTGGTATCCTGAGTATTTCTGCTAGCAGAATGATAGCATGAGCTAGTTTTTAAGTTCTTAAAATAAAGTCAGCTATAATAAAAAAAACTCCAAGAGTCAAACAATTCAGTTTTATAATCCAATCACCAAACGTGAATTAAAGATGTATAATAGACGTACGATGAAATTTAACTTTTTATCTCACCTTCCTCCAATTTTCTGCAACTAGACGACCAAGAACACCTGATGGTGAAGTTGAACTATCTACTTCTTGATTTACAGCACCTTTAGTATCGTGAAGTTTGTACAGAATAAAAGGTGACCATCAACAAAATTGGAAAGTAAAATCAAAGAATTCAAATAAGGAATCGGACCAATCGGTGGATCAAATTGTCATTTTTAAATTTTTTAATCTTTAACTTTTCTCTCCAAAACGAAACCATCGTGGTCACTAACAGTCTCCAAGTTTCAATATGGACAGCATCCTTCCAATTGGAATCACTTCTCCTCATCCTCATCAGGTAGCTCTATCTTTTCAACGTCATCCTCCGATATAGTTTGTTGTTTATCCACACAAGGCAGCAAAATTGCTCATCAATAGCCAGATGGATGATGTTTTCCTCAACAGTACGAGTGTCTTTTGTGAAAGAAAAGTCGACCCACCAGGTGTTTGATCAAATGCCTCAATGAAGTGAAGATTTTAAAAAACTTGTTTCTTTAACACTCTTGTGAAGTGGGAATTGGTTAAGGCGATTTGATCTTGTAATTTAGATTCGATTGTGATAATCTTTAACAATCCGCCATGGGGTAAGGGGTTATGTGGGGTACCATTTAGAGGGTGGGCAACCCGCGGTTGCTGCCCTCCTTCGTCTTGTATAGAATTTTACTGGTTTTCTACCCCCAACAACTCATCTCGAGTTTGGTGTACCGTTAGTGTGTTTTTTCTTCGGTGGCAATTAACATACGCGCATGGCTCCTACGAAAGAGGGTCGGAACGCTAAGTCAGTGGGCCCTATGCAGGGCTCTGCTAGTGGTTTAAGGACCTGCCCTTTCAAATTTTTCCACGAATGTAAAGATGGCAAACCGGGGTCTGTGGGTTTTTTCCGCCTACTTGAACACATGCAAAGCACACACCTCAAGACAGAAAACCGAAAGCTATCTTTGAAGGAGGCTATCTCCAAGGACTTGGACCTTTTTTTGGATGTTGCGGAAGTTCTTAGGGAAGGTGATAAATGGTTATGTGGAAAGTGCATGGTGATGCATGCACTCAGTAGGGGATGCAAGCATGATAATGAGGTCGTGTCGTTTGCCATGATCTCGGGGGATGTTGAAGATTTCATTGTTGGGATCCGGAAACCATGTCAAGTGGTGGTTGACACAAACTACGTCACCCAGCAGGGCTCGGGGGTGATGTTAACCTACTCGAGCGTGTTTTCTCCCTCCCTATTCAGACTGTTAAAAGCATTCCCCCAGTTGCCGGCTGTTGTTTGCTCAGGTTCTAACAGGTGCTTTGCGCATAGTGGTAGCGTTGCCAGGATCGGTTGACAATTGGGTCCAATTGTTTTTACTACCGCGTTGCACCTTACGGGTGGTTAGACCATCCTCCAGACAAGAGCGAAGGTTAGGGAACAGGAAATCTCTACAGTGTAGTAACATCTTACACGCGCTTACAATTTGGAAAGATGGGTCTGGGTTTGATGATTTGGTCTCTTCCCTATTGGATAGCATAGGGGAGACGGGGGCTTCAAGGGGAGAATGCAGGAGAGAGGAAGACAAAGAAAGGAACCCTAATATTAAGCAATGTCTTTGAAAAGTCAGGGATGGACATTTCACAGCTGCGGTTAAGGTCCTATGCTCTAGTGGAGTTGCCCCTCTAGGTGATTCGACATTGAAAGCTCTTATTGATAAACACCTAGTGGTGCCGCCCCCGTCCTTCCCTTCCAACCCTTTGGCCCAACCCACTCTTGTTGTTGATGGGGAGTATGTACTCAAATGTATTCGATCATTTCCTAAAGGGGCGTCATGTGGCAGAGACGTGATACGGGCCCAACACCTGCTAGATGCTATTGGTGGCGAGGGCTCGGTGACTTCCTCATGTTTGCTTACGAGCATTACTGAAGTTGTTAACTTATGGCTTGGGGGATCCTGCCCTAAGGTGCTTGCTGAGTTTGTTGGCTCGGCCCCCCTCACCCCCTATTGAAGCCTGATAAAGGAATTCGACCTATTGCTGTGGGGGGTATTTGGCGAAGGTTGGTTTCAAAGGTGGCGATGAAGAAGGTCGGGAAAGAAATGACCCAGTACTTGGGTGACTATCAATTTGGGGTGGGGGTGCCAAATGGGGCAGAGGCGGTGCTTCACAGTGCAAACAGGTTTCTCAACTCATTTCATGCAGATGGTTCCTTAGCCTTGCTTACTGTAGATTTCTCCAATGCTTTCAACACAGTCGACCGCACAGCTTTTCAGCACGAGGTTCATCAGCGTTGCCCGTCAATCTATCGGTGGGTCCAATTTCTTTATGCCCAGCCTGCTAGGTTGTATGTTGGTAACGAGTGTATTGGGGCTACTACCGGAGTTCAACAGGGAGATCCATTGGGGCCCCTTCTCTTTGCCCTTGCCTTACATCCCCTTATTCTCCGGGTTCAGGACCGCTGTAAACTCCCGTTTCATGCTTGGTACTTGGGGGATCCTGCCCTAAGGTGCTTGCTGAGTTTGTTGGCTCGGCCCCCTCACCCCCTATTGAAGCCTGATAAAGGAATTCGACCTATTGCTGTGGGGGGTATTTGGCGAAGGTTGGTTTCAAAGGTGGCGATGAAGAAGGTCGGGAAAGAAATGACCCAGTACTTGGGTGACTATCAATTTGGGGTGGGGGTGCCAAATGGGGCAGAGGCGGTGCTTCACAGTGCAAACAGGTTTCTCAACTCATTTCATGCAGATGGTTCCTTAGCCTTGCTTACTGTAGATTTCTCCAATGCTTTCAACACAGTCGACCGCACAGCTTTTCAGCACGAGGTTCATCAGCGTTGCCCGTCAATCTATCGGTGGGTCCAATTTCTTTATGCCCAGCCTGCTAGGTTGTATGTTGGTAACGAGTGTATTGGGGCTACTACCGGAGTTCAACAGGGAGATCCATTGGGGCCCCTTCTCTTTGCCCTTGCCTTACATCCCCTTATTCTCCGGGTTCAGGACCGCTGTAAACTCCCGTTTCATGCTTGGTACTTGGATGATGGGATGATTATCGGCAACGCCTCTAAGGTTTCTAAGGCCTTAGACATCATCAACGAGGAGGGGCCATCTCTAGGGCTTTATCTCAACATTAAGAAAGCAGAGGTTTTTTGGCCGACATGCGACGGGTGGAAAGTTCAAGATGGGCTTTTCCCTAGAGGGATCGGTAAACCAGAGAAGGGGATTAAGCTCCTTGGTGGAGCTGTTAGTCGGGATCCTAGCTTTATTGAGGAGTTGGCAGGGTGGCGAGCCTCGGGGACGGTTGACCTCATGAAACTCTTACCCTGCCTGAGAGATCCCCAATGTGAACTCCTTCTGCTAAGGTCGTGCATGGGGGTCGCTAAGTTACTTTTTGGGTTGCGGACTTGTCAACTGCATTTTATGGAGGATGTGGTATCTCGGTTTGATGATGGCCTTAGAGAGGCTATAGAAGACATAGTAGTGGGTGGCAGCCCCTTCTTTGGTGACCTACAGTGGCGTCTGGCATCTTTGCCAACGCGTCTAGGTGGTTTGGGCCTCTTCTCAGCTCGAGATGTTGGGGCTTATGCCTTTGTGACGTCTAGGCTCAGTCTTGGGAACTACAGGATCATATCATTCGAAACTGTGAGGTCGTCGGGCTTGACCCGGACTATCAGCAGGCGCTTGAACGCTTAAATGTCTCTCTCCCAGACTTGGATATTGGCGGTTTTTCTAATAAGGACACCGCCCCCTCGAAGCCACAAAAAACTTTGGCGAATGCTCTGTTTAGCAAAATCGCTCAAAGCCTGGGAGAAGCTTTTAATTTTGTCATCCCGCCAGAAGGCGGTGTTTGAGTGCCTGAAAGGTCCCCATGCTCAGGACTTTTTGACCGTTATACCAATTGAGGGGTTGGGACAATGTATGTCTGCAGTAGAATATAGAGCCATTCTCAAATACCGGTTGATGATCCCTATGTACCCGGAAGATGAAACTTGCCCGATATGTCGTAAAGCTTGTATGGATAAATACGAGGAGCATGCAGTTCACTGTAAAGAGCTCCCTGGGTTCAAATATCGGCACGACTGGGTGCGTGATGCTTTGTGGGACATCTTAAGAAGAGCTGGGATTTCGGCTAAGAAAGAGGCCCATGTGAATTTCCTCACGGACCCTATGGAAGGGAGATCTACTCTGCGACCAGCGAATCTGCTCGTCTTTGGCTGGGCTGGGGGAAACATGCTTGTGTAGACCTCACGGGGGTTTCCCCTTTGGTTGGTTTAAGGGAAAACGGGTTTGTAGCTGGACAAGCGGCAAGAAAGGCAGAATCAAAGAAAGTGGATAAGCACACTAAAGCTTGCGCAAAGAACCAGCATGTCTTTGTCCCTTTTGCCTTTGATACTTTTGGCTCCCTAGCGCCAGAAGCTATCCACTTCTTGACGAGGGTTCAACAGGTCGTCTATAGCAATTGTTCAACCCCAAGGGGGCAAGGGTTTGTATTTGGAAGGTTAGGGTTTGCAATTTAGAAAGGATTGGCGGTGCAGCTTGTTGCCCGGCTACCTTCTGTTTTGATGTAACTTGGCAAGTTTTCTGAATTTAAAAAAAAATTATTATAACTTTAAATCAATGAGCACATAAAAGACCGATATATGATAAAATAAAATAAAAACCCTGAAAGGCATATCATAGCAGCTAGTGTTCTTGAACCTTTAGTTTTATCATTATCTAGATATCTATGTAGTTTATACAATAGAATTCAAAATTTAAGCCAACTATTATCAAATTTCCAGACAGAAGTATTGTGAAAAATGTAATAGGTACGAGCCCTAAAGTATCATCCATTACAATCAATCAGGGCTTGGTTTTGAGAGACACGGTCAATTTATTTACGTGTATAATTTTTTAACATGTTTTGCCACCGAAACTAAACGGTGGCAAAATTTTAAAACCATTTAGCTACCACTTAGGTACCGTATCATATAGCAACTGTGGTAAAATCAGTTACTAAATTTGTTACCTTTTATTTTGGTAGCAAATTTTGGTGGCAATTGCTTAATTTTGTAGTAGTGGTGTTCAAGTATTACAAGCAACCTACTTGCGACCCAACGTTCCCTTTCACAACTTTCACAACAAAAATCCAACGACACTAAGTCGGCAAGGCTTACTTGACCTTGATCTAAGGCCGCACGCGAGTTAAAAAACTAACTCCGTGATAGCTTACTCATATTCCACCTCGAGATTCTTATAATCAATTTCATAACAACGAGAAACAAGGTTCTTACAGTTAGGTGTATATGTTGGGATGGCTACTAGTATTTTTTTGCTCATTGTTTGATACAAATTTTAGGGTTCTAGTTTTGCCATGTTTGATTTGTCACACCCCGGAATTCCAACCTCGAAATCCATACACCGGTGGGCCTGGGTGGGGAGTATCGTGACATCAGTTGATAATCATCATAGTCAATTAAACACCGCACATCGGAAGTCTTAGAGTAAAATTATTATTACAAACCGAATGTTTGAAAATACAAAATAATATACATGCTTGTAATAGAAGATCCACAGGCGGATCATAAAATGTACATGGAAAGAATACAAAACAGACTTTGGGCAGATTTAGGATTTGCAAGATCCTCTATCACTACCGAGCACTTCCGGCCTATTTTTGTATTTTACCTGCAGATTAGTCTTTTGAAAATACGTCAGCTTTCGCTGGTAAATACACCCAACTGACTCATTTTGAAAACATTTCAAAAATGTTTTAGGTGCGTATCAGCATAAAATCTTTTTATAACCTGGGTTAATTGACCGTCCAACCTTGTTAACAGATTTACATGTTGTCATACATACGGGGCTCGGCACGAAAATCGACACACAATTAACGTACACACCACTTTGGACTCACGAAGGAGTCAATTACTCCCAACCTTGTCGGAATTCATAATTGAGCGTCTATCGGGTGTATGCCTAAACCCGCGCTAAGGTCGTGGCCATTTCGATTGTAATGAGCCGAGGATATCCAGGACACGGTAGTTAACCCCCGATGTTTAAATTATCAAACAAAACTGACTAAAACAGAATATGCGGATTCTATTCCGAACCGCCGTTCGATTAATCTCATTTCCGACCAAGCGGTAATAATTTACCGTTACCCAAGCCCGTATAGGGCAAATAAGTCGAGAGTATTTACCTGAGCTAGTCTTCTTTAATTTTTTAATAACTCAGCCGTACAAAAAAAAGGACTAAGTGTAGATAGCATTTACCGGCAAGTCTCTAGTCTGGATTATGGCATAAACTAACCAATTAAATATTAACGGTCTTATTTAAGTCATAGACTTAGACCGACTAGCGTACTTGATCAAAACGTATGACGCTAGATTAAACGATGATTGGATAGAATGTAGTTTAATCCCAATAAGTAACTTGACTTGTTTAATATGGGTAAACTAAAAACATTCTGGATTTTGAAACTTAAATGACAAGGTTAAACCCGTTTCGGTTAATTTCCGATAAATAGTTACGTATACATAACCGTGCGCATATTAGCGATACCGGGTAACCGGATAAGTCATGGACAAGTTCTATATGTCATTATACTTTAAATAAGTTAAGATATCAGTAGGATATCAACTTGTATGCCCGTTAAGGTTTTAAAACGAAATTATGCCTCATAAGGGCATTTTGGTAATTGTATATCGTAATAAAGGAACTTGAATATAATTTTAGTTTTATCATCATAAGTATTCTGGAAAAATATTTTATTTATGATATAATATCAGTAGGATATCATTTATATGTGTAATTTATCTTTTATGACCAAACTATGCACCGAAGGGGCATTTTGGTCATTTTACACATAGTTTATAAATTACTTGGGATTCTGAGTTTTAACATGTACCTACTGTAAATATGTTTAAAATAAATTTTAAAATCAGTAGGTAACAAGTCTTGGTCCATTAATATGGTTTAAAACCATACTATGCGCCTAAACGGCGCTTATGTCGTAATATGACGTCTTTAAGCGATGTTTAATGAAAACCGACCTTAGGGTCAGATTAAAATGTTTAAAATATGTTATTTAATATAACATATCAGTAGATAAATGATTTACCTTGAAAATATTTGATTAAAACTATTTTATAAGCCACAGGGGCTAAAATCGTCAATTATCGACATAGTTTAAGGACCTGCTTGAAAACTCAGTTTATAACTTGGTTTAACATCCCAAATAATCCTACTTATAATATTACATCAGTAATAACTCATTTTCAAGTTCATTACCATTTAAAACCTTGTTTTATGCAAAAAGGACATTTTGGTCAAAGATGGCATCATTATGGAACTTGCGCATAAACTTGGATTCTGATTATGATCATGTAATATAACATCAGAGGGTTATGCTACATTATATTATGATCAAAATGCAACTTTAGATCAGTAGGTAACTAATCTAAATCGGGTCAGAATCAAAAGTCAAAGCAGAAGTCAAACTTCGCGACTTTCGGTTGCGAACCGACCCTAGAATTGAAATGACGAGCCGAACATGTTCTTACATAATCTAAAAATTATTACCAACGTGTTTAAGTGTCAAAACATGATCTTCAGCAGGTTCCCTTTATAGGGATTAACACCTACCTTATTATGATCATTTAGCCATGTTCGTTTCGAACAATGGCTGGACCATAATGGTCTTGACCGAAAGTCAAAGCGTTTTACGAAAACGCTTGAGTTCTGGCTATTAAAAGCCTATAAACGAAAATGCAAGAGCAAGGAACACTTACAAGAGGTTCCTATAATGCAAAAGAACTAAGTTGGATGCTCCTTTCAGCTAGGAACTTCCAGAGGAGGGAGAAGAGTTATGTTTAAGAAAGGTGCAAGTTGGAATGAACACTTGAACACCTATTTATAGTTGGAGAACTCAAAGGAGGTGAAGCCAGGTGTTTAGGGGAGTAAGAAGAAGCTTACAAGTGTCCCAAAACGTGGCATAGCAGTTTAGAGAAGCCATGGTTTCGAATTGAATGGTTTTGGAGTTTTGCTTGACCTCCAAACAATTTTTCTGCAGCAGAGCCTGTCTCGCGGGGCGCGAGAGACACAGGCCATGTCTCTCGCGGCCCGCGACCGCCCTATGGCCATTCCAAAGTTTGACACTTTTAACCCCTGGACTATATAAAGCCTCTAAAAGCCTTCTAAAAAACTTTTTTAGCACTTTTAGCCCTCCGTAGCCAATACTTGGCATACCCGGGATTATGCCCGGATATTGTTGAGCTCTCGGTTCGTTAAAAGGTCACTCAGAGGTATAAATTAACATGTTGACACTTTTAATCCCTCCATTATCCAACTTTCACATATTTACAAAATTAAACCCTCTCGTCCAACACATGGCACGTATGAGAGTTAGGACTTCACAAAGGATCACTCAGAGGCTTATTACAAGCATGTTGATTCCGATGTCACTCAGAGGCTGGGCATATTGACATATCAGTCACTCAGAGGCTATTATTTATGCATGTTGACATCGGTTCGTCACTAAGAGGCTCAACTTGAGCATGTTGACGCCTTTAGGCCTTATTGGTCTTTAATAGACTATATTTAAAATACAACACGTGTCACTATACTATTGGACACGATTTTACAGGGTGTTACATCCTCACCCCCTTAAAATAAATCTCGACCTCGAGATTTTATTCAAAAAGATGGGGGTATTTTCGTCGCATAGTGGACTCAACCTCCCATGTATACTCAGGACCTCTAAAAGCGTCCCACTTAACCTTTACTATAGGTATCATCTTTCTTCAGAACTTCTTAACCTGTCGATCCTCGATCGAAATTGGTTTCTCAATGAACCTCAGGTTTTCATCAATTTGCACCTCATTGTGCGACATTGTTAGCGACTCATCGGCTAGACATTTCTTAAGATTAGATATGTGGAATACATCATGGATTCCATTAAGCTCCTCTGGCAATCTGAGGTTATAGGCCACAGTGCCGACACATTCGACTATCTCGAATGGTCCAATATATCTTGGGCTCAACTTGCCCTTCTTTCCAAAACGCATCACACCTTTCCAGGGTGATACCTTTAGCATGACCTTGTCCCCTATTTGGAACTTAAGAGGTTTACACCTCTTGTCAGCATAGCTCTTCTGCCTATCCCTGGCAGCTTTGAGACGAGCACAGATTTGCATAATCTTTTCTGTGGTCTCCAGGACAATCTTAGGTCCTGACAGTTGGGCCTCCCCAACTTCTGCCCAACATACGGGCGTTCTACATCTTCTCCCACACAAGGCCTCAGAAGGAGCAGCCTTGATGCTAGTATGATAACTGTTATTGTAGGAGAATTTTATTAGGGGTAAGTGGTCATCCCAACTTCCGCCTAAATCAATCACACATGCCCTGAGCATGTCTTCTAGAGTCTGTATAGTACGTTCACTTTGACCATCAGTCTGCGGGTGGTAAGCCGTACTAAAGCTTAGTCGTGTTCCTAAAGATTGTAGGAAACTTTTCCAAAAGTGAGATGTGTATCTAGTATCTCTATCGGATACAATAGATAATGGCACACCGTGTAGGGACACTATCTTGTCCACATACAACTTAGCCAATTTATCTGAATTATACGTTTCTTTCATTGGCAAGTGTGCTGACTTGGTCAGCCTATCCACTATGACCCAAATAGTGTCATTAAAACTTTTGGTCTTTGGTAACTTGGTAATCAAGTCCATAGTTACCATTTCCCATTTCTCATTTCCAAGTGGGGATCTCAAGCTGTTGTAGAAGTCCTGACGGTTTTTGATGTTCAGCCTTAACTTGTGAACACGTCAGACACTTTGCTACATAAGTGGCTATGGATTTCTTCAAACCCATCCACCAATAATTTTTCTTTAAGTCTTGATACATCTTGTCACCACCCGGGTGAACAGAGTATCTTGAATTATGCGCTTCCTGGAGGATTAGATTCCTAAGTCCTCCAAAGATCGGAACCCAAATTCTATCATTAAATCTTAGGATTCCATCCTTTCCAGGCGTTAATTGATCAATGGTTCCTCCTAATCCCTCATTAGGGATATTAGCCTCTAACAAGGCTTGCTTCTGCGCATCTAATAGCTTCTCACTCAAGCTATTTCTGAGCTCAATGCTCTTAGCGTTAATCCTTATAGGTTTAACCTTTTCCTTGCGACTTAAGGAATCGGCAACTACATTTGCCTTGCCTGGATGGTAGCAAATCTCGCAATCATAATCATTAAGAGTTTCCATCCAACGGCGTTGTCGCATGTTCAATTCTTTCTGATTGAACAGATGTTGGAGACTTTTATGGTCTGTGTATATAACATACTTTGTGCCATACAAGTAATGTCTCCACAGTTTTAGTGCAAATACAACGGCACCCAGTTCCAAATCATGGGTGGTGTAATTCCTTTCATGCACCTTTAGTTATCGTGATGCATAGGCAATTACCTTGCCATTTTGCATTAGCACACAACCCATGCCAGTGTGCGAAACATCACAATAGACAAAAATTTTCAATACCCTCGGGTAGAGATAACACAGGGGCATTGCTCAACTTGTGTTTAAGAATATAAAATGATTCTTGTTGCTTTGGACCCCAATTATACTTAACATTCTTACGGTTCAAGGTAGTTAAAGGAGTGGCTATCCTTGAAAAGTTCTCAATGAACCTCCTATAGTAACCAGCCAGTCCTAAGAATCTACGAACTTCTGTTGGGGTCTTGGGCACTTCCCAATTTATTATAGCCTCAATTTTGGCGGAATCCACTTGGATACCATGCTCACTTACCATATGTCCAAGAAATTGGACTTCTCTAAGCCAAAATTCGCATTTAGAGAACTTTGCATAAAGTTTCTCCTGCCTTAATAATTCTAAGATGCACCGAAGATGTTTCTCATGATCATCTTGATTGCGAGAATATATAAGTATGTCGTCGATGAAGACAATGACAAACTTATCTAAATACGGTTTGCAGACTCTATTAATGAGATCCATCAATGCTGCCGGTGCATTTTTGAGCCTAAAAAGCATTACTAAGAATTCAAAATGACCATAGCTGGTCCTGAAGGCTGTCTTGGGAACATCTTCACTTCTAACCCTCAGTTGATGATATCCTGATCTCAAATCTATTTTAGAAAAGTAACTAGCTCCTTGAAGTTGGTCGAGTAAATCATCGATCCTGGGGAGAGGATATCTATTCTTAATGGTTAGCTTATTCAGCTCCCGGTAGTCGATGCGCATTCGCATCGAACCGTCTTTCTTCTTTACAAACAGAATAGGAGCTCCCCAAGGTGAGGAACTAGGCTGAATAAAGCCTTTCTCCAAGAGTTCGTCCAATTGAACTCTTAGCTCATCATTTCGGTTGGAGCTAGCCTATATGGAGCTCTAGCTACGGCTGATGCTCCTGGTATGATATCTATTCTGAACTCCACTTGCCTATCTGGAGGTAGGCCTGGTAATTCTTCAGGGAAAACAACGGGATAACTGGTTGATCTTCAAGGTTCGGCTTTGGTTCATTTATGGTAACTTGTGCCATATAGATGACACTACCTCTTCTCAAACACTTGAATGCCTTAAATAACGACACCTTGTCTGGCAATCCATAGTGTGAGTCTCCACGGATGGTGATCATTTCACCAGATGGGGTCTTAATCTCGATGAGATTTTTATCGCAGACAATGCGGACTTGGTTATGAGATAACCAATCCACGCTTAAGACAACATCAAACCCCGCCAATTTCATTGGCAAAAGAGAGATAGGGATGGAATGATTCTTAATGGATATAGGGCATCCATCAAGAATGGAAGAAGCAGTTTCTAAGGTTCCATCGGCGAGTTCTATCTCATAAATTTTATCTAGAGTTCTTATGGGTAAATTTAATAGTTTACTAAACTTATGATCAACAAATGATTTATCCACACCCGAATCGAAAAGAACTCTAGCATAAATATCATTAATGGGGAAAGTACCTGTTATGACGTTGTTATCATTAACGGCCTCCCTGGCATTCATTTGAAAGGCACGAGCATTTCCCTTCTTGGCCTCTCCAGGCTTTGCCTCATTACTTTTGGGTTTCTTGGGGCAATTGTACGTTATATGCCCTTTTTCGTTGCAGTTATAACAAATTGCATCCTTGAGATCCTTACAATATAAGGTCTTATGCCCTTTTCTCTTGCAGATACCACAGGGTTTGGTTTGTGGATTTATACTACACTGTCCCTAGTGCTTATATTTACAATTCTTGCATAGAGGTTTGTCACTAGACGCGTTCTGGTTCTTCTTGAACCCGAAGTTTCCTTACTTCTTAAATCCTTGGGAGTTATTATCCTCCCGTTTCCTCTTTCCGTCAGTTTCAGTCCTAATTGACTTTTGTCTTACCAGATCTAGGGTGAGGGAAAAAGATAGATCTACTGCAGACCTATAGGTATTAGGCTGTGCAGCCTTTACCATGCCCTTTATCTCGGGCGCCAACCCATTTATGAAACGCGCAATGCGTTTGAATTCGGGGTGATCAAATAGGATACTAACCTAGATAGGGAGTTGAAATCGGAGACGTACTTCCGACAGTCTAGGTTTTTCATTGATAGAGACAAGAAGTCTATCTCTAGCTTCTCCACCTCATGGGTTGGGCAGTAAGTTTCCTTTACCAAATCAACAAAGTTGGACCATCCCAAGTTGTACAGGTGTACCTTACCTGTTGATTGAATCATGGCCTTCCACCATGTTAGGGCATCACCCTTGAAGGATTGTGATACGTACTTGACCACATCCTTATCAGCACAATTGCTGATATCTACAATCGTTTCCATTTCATCTACCCATTTTAGGGCTTCTACCGCTCATTTCTCCCCGTTAAAGTCTCGGGGCTTGCATGAGACGAAATACTTATAAGTACATCCGTCCTTAACAGAACGGGATTTTTCAATAAGATCTATTCTCTTTGGTTCACTCTTCGCATTTGAAGAGTGAACAGAGCTCTCCCTATGAGCTGAAGATGGTGGAATAGATAGGGGTCTAGAGCGAGTGGCACTCGGCTTTCTTAGCTTTTCTATGGTCTTACTCATGGCCCTTTCCACAGCCGCATCAATGCGAGCTTGAAAATTTTCATCATTTATATTTTTGTTTTCAGCTTTATTAGATTCAACATTCCTGTGGCTATTTTGTGCTTCGTTTGAGTTAGCCATCTTTAAGTCTTGGTTTCAATATACCAATAAAACTTCATTTAGCCTTGGCGCATTAACCAGATCGGCTTTCAAGATTAGATATAACAATCCATTGCCTATACTAGTGTGAATAACATCACAACTCTTAGGCTTAACATATCTATATTTGGCCTAGGTCTTAATAGGACCATCATAGGCAAATTACAATTTGGACATAGTCCATATATCATTGGACAGTGGATCGCAATGTCACAGCTGTCATTGTCATTATTTACAATTATATAGCTCATAGGCTTGTCCCTAATGGACATAATAATTGGGCGCATTGGCTGGTTATATTAGATGTATATGGCATATCAGCCTGTCCCGTTGGACAATTAATTGGGCACATTAGCCTACATCATATCAGATGTACATGGCATATCAGCCTGTCCCGTTGGACAATTAATTGGGCACATTGGCCTACATCATCAGATGTACATGGCATATCAGTCTGTCCCGTTGGACAATTAATTGGGCACATTGGCCTACATCATATCAGATGTACATGGCATATCAGCCTGTTCCGTTGGACAATTAATTGGGCACATTGGCCTACATCATATCAGATGTACAATGGCTTATCAGCCTATCCCTTCGGATAATTGGGCATATTGGCCTACATCATAACAGATGTACAATGGCTTATCAGCCTATCCCTTCGGATAATTGGACACATTGGCCTACATCATAACATATGTACTAAGGCTTATCAGCATATCCCTTTGGATAATTGGGCATATTGGCCTACATCATAACAGATGTACAATGGCTTATCAGCCTATCCCTTCGGATAATTGGGCACATTGGCCTACATCATAACAGATGTACGATGGTTTATCAGCCTATCCCTTCGGATAATTGGGCATATTGGCCTAACGGCTAGTGTGGTTCCTCAAGCCATACTACCAGGAGTTATGAACATTCTTTGATGTTACATAAGAGTACCTTAATGATTGATTAATGGTCCCGGTCACCTTCGACCTTAACGACCTTGGAGGTTTGGACCTAGTCCCTTACCTCTGGACAGAAAGATAACTTCCCTTAACTATCCTGATAGAAGACCCCTTCGTACTTAACTATCACTTCTTGGCCAATGTGTGGTCTGTGCCACTTGGCATAATCAATCTATTAAGGTCTTTTGGAATTATATAGCAGAGCATAAATTCGAGTAAAATCGAGGTGCTCATTTTCAAGAGGATGAATTACATATATATATATATATATATAATTCCAAAAGTACTTCATTAAATTTCCATAAGAAATTACAATACTAGAAAGATGAAATAAACTTGCCCATGCAAGGACTTAAAGGAATAAAAATGTCCACGCAGGGACTAAAAAAACAACAATGTCCTCGCAGGCACTACATATTATTAGAAGAGACTTTACTCGTCCTTCTTTCCCTTGACTAACTTGGAGAGTTTCTTGAAGAATTTATTCGTCTTCTTCTCCGTTTTCTCCGCTTGTTGCTGCATTTCTTTCATCCTTTCTAAGGCCTCATTAATGGTCTCTAGTGGTGGCGGAGGTTGTGGTTGTGGTTGTGGCATAACCGGATACTGGTACGCATAAGTTGGATATCCGGTCGGTGGGTAAGTAGGTGGGAAAGGAGACGGGTAAAGTGCATTGTGCATAACCGCCTGCATGTATGGGTCTTGCGACCACGCTTGATAGTCTACCGGCATAGACGGGTTAAATGGATCATATCCAGACGTGTCTGGGTACGTGGGAATTGGGTTAGTATAACCCGTTGGTGGTGGTTGAACAACAGGTGTTGGTAGTTCCACTATAGGTGGAACATTAGAGGGTCCACCCATTTATGGGTCCTCTTGAATGGTAGGGTAAGAATTGGGCAAAGGTGGCAGCGATCCCGACCTTTGTCCAACACGAACTGACATTCGTGCTACACGCTTCCTCCTTGGTGGTTCAGGTGGTGGTTGAGGTTGGTCCACCAGTTCCATGTGGACATCTTCTTGAACAAGGGGTGGTTGAGAGTGGTGAGAAGGAGTGTGGGCAAAAGTAAATTGATTCCAATATTGGTCCCACTCGTTAGGACCTTGGTAGGGCGATCCGGCATACCGAGTTTGAATCGCTCGAACTTTCAATGGGATGCACATTTGATCCCGACGGTGGCATCTCCGAGTCGGAGTCCTCGTCCATAGGGTGTGGTTAGTCCAACTGATTTTGATCAGCTGGAGGCGTGTTTAAGTAATGATTGGGGTTAAACTCTTCAGGGTAGGAGTGATGAGAATGGGAATGGTGAGAATGGTAGGAGTGGTGTGAGTGGTAAGAATTTTGGGAATGTGAGGGCGAGTGTCTATTAGAGACGGAACATCTCTGGTTGCCATGGAGACGAATCTCCTGATTCTTGATATGCATCTGAATTATGAGGTTGAGGAGGAATACGACCCGATGGTCCTCCCCCCGTTCGACCTTTTCCTCGTCCACTTTATCCTCGTACACATGGCGGCATTTTCCTGTTAGAAATCAATTTAAAAACAATATTAAGAACTTAATAATGAAATGAGTAATCCTAGGTCAATGCCTAGACTAGGAAGTCTAAGGAATGTGCTCGTGTGAGTTTGAGACTAAACACAAAAGGCTAGTGTTTAATTCTCTCAAACGTTGGCTCTGATACCAACCCTGTCACACCCCGCATTTCCAACCCCGAAATCCATACACCGGTGGGCCTGGGTGGGGAGTATCGTGACATCAGTTGATAATCATCATGGTCAATTAAACACGGCACAGCGGAAGTCTTGGAGTAAAATTACTATTATAAACCGAATGTTCGAAAATACAAAATAATATACATGCTTGTAATAGAAGATCCACAGGCGTATCATAAAATGTACATGGAAATAATACAAAACAGACTTTGGGTAGATTTAGGATTTGCAAGATCCTCTATCACTACCAAGCACTTCCGGCCTATTTTCGTATTGTATCTGCAGATTAGTCTTTTGAAAATACGTCAGCTTTCGCTGGTAAATACACCCAACTGACTCATTTTGAAAACATTTCAAAAATATTTTAGGTGCGTATCAGCACAAAATCTTTTTATAACTTGGGTTAATTGACCGTCCAACCTTGTTAACAGATTTACGTGTTGTCATACATACGGGGCTTGGCACGAAAACCGAGACACAATTAATGAACACACCACTTTGGACTCACGAAGGAGTCAATTCCTCCCAACCTTGTGGGAATGCATAATTGAGCGTCTATCGGGTGTATGCCTACACCCGCGCTAAGGTCGTGGCCATTTCGATTGTAATGAGCCGAGGATATCCAGAACACGGTAGTTAACCCCTGATGTTTAAATTATCAAACAAAACTGACTAAAACAGAATATGCGGATTTCTATTCCGAACCGCCGTTCGATTAATCCCATTTCCGACCAAGCGGTAATAATTTACCGTAACCCAAGCCCGTATAGAGGAAATAAGTCGAGAGTATTTACCTGAGCTAGTCTTCTTTAATTTTTTAATAACTCAGCCGTACACAAAAAGGACTAAGTGTAGATAGCATTTACCGGCAAGTATCTAGTCTTGATTATGGCATAAACTAACCAATTAAATACTAACGGTCTTATTTAAATCATAGACTTAGACCGACTAGCGTACTTGATCAAAACGTATGACGCTAGATTAAACGATGATTGGATAGAATGTAGTTTAATCCCAATAAGTAACTTGACTTGTTTAATATGGGTAAACTATAAACATTCTGGATTTTGAAACTTAAATGATAAGGTTAAACCCGTTTCGGTTAATTTCCGATAAATAGTTACGTATACGTAACCGTGCGCATATTAGCGATAACGGGTAACCAGATAAGTCATGGACAAGTTCTATATGCCATTATACTTTAAATAAGTTAAGATATCAGTAGGATATCAACTTGTATGCCCATTAAGGTTTTAAAACGAAATTATGCCTCATAAGGGCATTTTGGTAATTGTATATCGTAATAAAGGAACTTGAATATAATTTTAGGTTTATCTGTCACACCCCGACCCGCAGCGGAATAAAAGTCGGGGCATGATTGGGTTATCACCAAAGCTCATGATATTTACTAAGATGTTTCATATTTATTAAATTCAAATTACAAACTTAAATATCCAAAACAAAATCCATACAATTACAAAGGAAAATGAAACTATATATTTATTCCAAAGCATTAACTTGTTTATTCTTCTAGGCCATCCTAAGTGTTTCCTGTCTCAGCTGGATCACCTGTATCATGTGTAAAACAGGGGAGATTTTAGGTCAACAAAAGTTGGCGAGTGAACCTTGAAAAAACATTTTAGCTATTTCTTGTTTTATTTATTAAAGAAAATTCGTGCATTAATCACATGTGAACAAACATATATATGTAAACAATCACAAACCACTTTGGATGAGTATATGACATGAATGATGATGTATTTGAGATCAAGGCTCAATCAAATGGAGCCGATCTAATGAGGCTCCTGATGCTCAACCCGTATCCCACGGAGAACTGATGGGCCTAATGAAATGCGTGCACTGAAATGATAAATTCAATCTACATATAATTCACACAACAATCAATACACATTTGATCACGGATATGATGTATGCACAAGTGTTTAAATAAAATAAAAGAATAGTACGACACATGATACACCCCAAAACATGATTAAACGGGGAATTGGTAGAGATTCACTCACTGTGGGTGCGTTCCTTGATAATGATGAATGCGCACGAATTTATGATTCAACCGACGAGGGAAAACTAACCTAAATAATAACGAAACAATTCGATAAATAAGTAATTTTATTTGAAATTAATATTTTTAATTAGTGCTCTTAATGAGTTTTTTTTAGATTTATTTTTATGAGTTTATTGCAAACTTTTAACCTTAGGAATCTTATTTTTTTGTATTTTTTTAAATAATTTTTAAGTTTTAAAAAGTAAAATAAGAAAACAGATTTTTAAAAGTATGTTGACCTTGACAGGTCTGACCGGTCGGATAGCATGGAATTCAGGCGGCGAGTGAGGTTCGAACCCGTGACCTCCCGTATACGTGCACGCAGCTCTACCAACTGAGCTACGTGTCTAACCCGAAATATTCTCTCTTTTAATTATATATATATACTAACTAGCTTTAACCTTATTTAGTTTTTATTAAAAAGGTTTTAATATGGCCGAAACTGATTACAAAACCCGGACTCGAACTCGGGATCTATAGTTCGAGTGCACACAGCCCAACCAGTTGGGCTATGTGTCTAATCTGCATAAACACGGGATTATATTCATTTTATATATATACTGTGAATTGATCTGAATAAGTTTTAAAAAGTGTTGGCTTTATCTCAGAAAATCGGAAACATATGCGACTCGAACTCGGGACGTGTGCTTTGTAATTGCACACAGTCCACCGCTGGACTGTGTGTCTAACCTGGTTAAATACCCAATTTTAATTATATTAGTATACATCTTAAACTTCATCTTCTTCACTTTAAAAACACAGAACTTATAACTCGACCGAAAATTGTTTGAAGAAAATCTGGTTGACTGATAAGATTAATACATGCTGAATAATAGATTACAAAAAGAGTTGAGAATTATACCGATTAGAAGTAAAGCTTCGGTTTTCCGGTGATATTTCTGGCGACTACCAGACAATTCCGGCGAGGTTTGGAGAGAGCAGAAAGGTTTGAATTTGAGGAGCAATTGGGCGACGGTATGGTTTAACTGGTATTTATAATCACCCAAGGTCTCAATTATAACCCCTCGGCCATTAACTTCAAAATCGGTTATAATCATTATACATGATTACCGATTTGAAACTTATCAAAGGATCAGTTATACATGAACAAAAAACCAAAAGCATTGATTGACTTTGATGAAGATGATTGGCGGTTTTTTCTGATTTCGGATCTTGAATTACGGGTTGATGATTTCAACTTTGAACGGTTTGGAGTTTTATTTCGATTTTGATTTCGAAATCGTAACTGTTTTACGTTCTAAAAACAAACATTGCTTGATTGAAGTTGGCGGTTACAGTCGCGATTCAAACAGGTGATATGCGAGTCTTAATATAAAACTTAATTGATTTCAGTTTTAGTCACAAATGTGTGTGTAGTGTAGTGGTGAAGGCTGTGTATGTACAATCGGGGAGACCCGGGTTCGAGACCCGGCTACCCTGTTCTGTTTTATTTAATTTTAATATTATTATTTATTAATTATGGTTTTTAAACTCTAAATTATTTATTAATTACGTATTATTTAAAATAACCGGCAAAATAAATACGCAACGAACTTAAAGCTGAATATTTGATTATAAAACGAAGCGGGTTTCGAAACCCGTTTTACGACGAACGTTACAGTATCCCCTACTTTTAGAAATTTCGTCCCGAAATTTAAGCAGTAGTGGTAACCGGAAAAAGATGCGGGTATTTTTCGCGCATTGAGTCTTCACGTTCCCAAGTAAACTCGGGTCCTCGTTTTGACTCCCAACGTACCCTGACAATTGGAATACGACTTCGCCTTAAACGCTTCTCTCCGAAATCCATGATTTCCACTGGCCTTTCAACGAAGTGCATCGATTCATCGACTTGAATGTCTTCATGAGATGTTTGATCGGAACGTGTCCAGGTGTAGACACAATGACAACTCAAAGTGGGGTTAGCTCACACGACGTTTGGTATAGCATGCTTTGGCCTAATAGGTACTTCGTACTCTCATCGTTAGTCCCCAGGTAGGCAAACTGGTCCTTTATTTTGGATTTATACGAATGCCAGCCTAGACAGGACGTTCCGACTACCGGTACTGGTACCCTTCCAGTTACTACATGGCCGTCATGAGAACTCACTTTGATGAGATTTGAAAACACGAAAATCATTGTAAAAGAAATCATGATGTGGTGTGTGCTTTCATGGATGTGATATGTTATGAGCATATGATTCATGATAGGCATTATATGATAATACATACTTATGAACATGCTTGTACAATATCAAATGTAACATTTAACATAAAACATATAAACATCATGAAATTTGGCATGTAACACACAAAAATCTTAATAGTTTCTAATCGACTATAGTATAGGCTCTAAGGGTCTAATAACCTATCCTATATCCCTATAGTCATGGCTCTGATACCAATCTGTCACACCCTGACCCGCAGCGGAATAAGAGTCGGGGCATAATTGGGTTATCACCAAAGCTCATGACATTTACTAATATGTTTCATATTTAATAAAGTCAAAGTTACATTTTCAAATATCCAAACATGTTCATTCAATATAAAGGAAATAAACCAAACATAACAATCCCAACTCTAAATCGTTTTATTCTTCTAGTCCAAGTCCTATGTGTTCCTAGCTGCTGCTGGTTCACCTGTATCATGTGTAAAATGCGGGTTTTTGGGTCAACATCAGTTGGCGAGTGAACCTTATTAGATAAACATTTATTAATGAATTTTGGTTAGTTTATCAATGAAAAATTGTGCATAATCATAGATGAGCAAATGTAAATAATCAAGCAATGGCAAATAGCAGTCACAACTATAACATACAATAATACATGGCAGCATACATGAACATACCAACATCATACTGTAAATAACATAAATGAAACTGTACGATCAAGGCTCAATCAAACGGAGCCGATCGTATTGCATGTACTGAAAATGAAAATGTCTGTGCGATCAAGGCTCAATCAAACGGAGCCGATCGTATGTGGGCACGCCAGGTTCAACCTCATAATGAAATGGGGAACATGCTCAACGCTCATAATGTAATGGGGAGCGGCGGCCTATGAAATTGCATGTACTGAAAATAATAAACTTGCATCCAACAATAACAACACAACAGGAAACAAACTGTATACACTGGTTCATGATATGATGTATGCACAATGGTTTAAGTATATAATATATATATCAAGACACATGATACACCCCAAAACGTGATTAAAACGGGGAATTTGTAAAGATTCACTCACATTGGGTGCGTTGGATTGGAGATGGTGAGATGCGCACAAGTTAGATGAGCGGAACAACGAGAAATACTAACCTAAATATAACGGAAAAATATATTAAACGAGTGGATTTTATTAAGGATTTTAATGAAATTTTTAGATAGATTTTTGTGAGTTTATGGCTATTTTCTATCTTTAAAAATGTTATTTTTAAGTATTTTTAATTGATTTTTAAATTAAATTTAATAAATAAGAATATAAAAAAAAATTGTTTATTTAGCGTTGACCGTTGACCGTTGACCGGTCGGTCAGCGTATTAGTTTGCGTCGGGTGAGGCTCGAACCGGCGACCTCCCGTACGCGTGCACGCAGCTCTACCAACTGAGCTACGTGTCTAACCCGAATAATCTTGTTTTTATTTATACTTATACACTTATTCAGTTAATCCGAAATTCTCTTTAATTTCAAAAACATTTTAATTCAATGGACCGGTGCAAGTGACGGGTTTCGAACGCGCGACGTATGGTTCATGTTGCACACAGTCCACCGCTGGACTGTGTGTCTAACCCGGTTATTATCTCAGTTTTTATTATACTTAACAACTAACTGAGTTAACCCGGTTTAGTTTTTGATCAAAAAGGCATTTTATTACACAAGGTGTGCGTGTAGCAGGGATCGAACTCGGGACGTGCGTGTGTATTTTGCACACAGTCCACCGCTGGACTGTGTGTCTAACCCGTTTAAAATACCGATTTTAATTAGTCTTAAGTTGTATTGCGTCTTCATCTTCTTCGTTGGTTTTACACAGATAAACATATTCCGACTGTTATGACCGATTCATGACTTATACGCTTTTCAGACATTACAAGTAATTTAAAAGTAAAGAATGGAGAGAGTTTGGGGAAAAAGATGTACCGATTGAGGTTGTTCACAGAATTCCGGCAGAGGTTCGTCGGTACTGAAGGTGAACTCCGGCTGTTGAAACCAATTAACAGCTTTGTTCGATTATTTAAGAAGTTGAGTCACTTAAACAAGGTTTAACAGAAGTTTGGGAGATCATACCCGTTCACGGTGTGTTTCCGGCAGTTTCAGGAGTTTTCCGGCGAAGGTAAGATTTTCGACAAACGTTGACTAGGATCGATTCTGATGGTGGAGTTGTGTTAGTGACTGATTAATCACATGATGAAACAGAAAGAGTCGGAGGAAATACCGTGTGGATGTGAGTCCCGGTTTTCCGGCGACTTGCAGAATTTTTCCGGCGATTTGATTTAAGCTTCTCCGGTGGACTGTAAGGTTGCGGAAATGCAATTGAAAGCCTTGCGGAGTGTTTTGAGTCGCATGAAGGGTCTAGGATTGAAGTAGTTCGAGAATTGAAAAACTTTCGGTTATTAAACCGATCTACTTCCGAATTCAAGTTACACTCATGGCAGCATTGATTGGAATCGTCCGTTTATCGGTTATACTCGCTGAATCGAGAGTATCCAAATCGACTTTGGGTGTTTGATAACCGATTTCAGTTACAATTTGTAAAATCGATTGATTTACCTTAGTCCATAAAACTTATTTGTTTCCTAAAGATGACAGAAAACAAACAAGTGGCGGAGTGGTGATGTGTGTGTGCGTTAAGGCTTTGATGTTGTAACCGGCTGACCCGGGTTCGAGTCCCGGCAGCTTCATAATTTTTAATTTATTTTGTTTTAACTTTTTATCAAATATAATTTTTATAATTTAGTTTATTTATTAATTATGTATCGTTTTAACTCAAAATAATCATAAATATTTAATGTAACTTTTATAACTTGATACTTGATTACAAAACGGAGCGGGTTTTGAAAACCCAATTTTTACAAATGTTACAGTATCCCCTACTTTTAGGAATTTCGTCCCGAAATTTGAGTAGTTGAAGTAGTAGGAAAAAGATGCGGGTATTTTTCACGCATTGAGTCTTCACGTTCCCAAGTAAACTCAGGTCCCCGTTTCGACTCCCAGCGTACCCTAACAATTGGAATGCGACTTCGTCGAAGACGTTTCTCCCCGTAGTCCATGATCTCCACTGGTCTTTCAATAAAATGCATAGATTCATCAATCTGAATATCTTCCAGCGGAATATGGAGATTCTCATCAGCGAGGCACTTCTTCAAGTTCGACACGTGGAATGTGGGATGAATCCTGTTGAGTTCTTCTGGTAAGTCAAGCTTGTATGCTACAGGACCTACTCTTTCGAGTATCTTGAAAGGTCCTACGTAACGAGGTGCTAGCTTCCCCTTTTGACCAAAACGAACTACTCCCTTCCACGGTGATACTTTTAAAAGCACATGATCACCAATGTTAAACTCTAAGGGCTTCCGTCGTTTATCTGCATAACTCTTTTGAGGACTTTGAGCCGCTAAAAGATTGTTTCGAATTTGATGGATCTTGTCTGTGGTTTCTTGGATCAATTCTGGACTAGTAATTTGTGCTTCCCCAATTTCGTGCCAACATACAGGAGATCGGCACTTACGACCATATAAGGCTTCAAAAGGTGTCATGCCGATGCTCGAATGATAGCTGTTGTTGTACGAAAATTCAACTAATGGTAGGTGGGCGTCCCAATTTCCCTTGAAGTCTATGACACATGCTCTAAGCATATCTTCAAGAGTTTGAATGGTGCGCTCAGACTGTCCATCAGTTTGAGGATGATAGGCGGTACTGAGATCTAATCGTGTGCCCATAGCGGATTGTACTGCTTGCCATGTTCGTGAGGTGAAACGACCATCACGATCAGAAATAATACTTAACGGTACCCCATGTCGGCTTACGATTTCGTTGATATAAATACGTGCAAGCTTTTCGTTTTTGAAATCTTCGCGGATAGGAATAAAGTGAGCTGATTTCGTAAGTCAGTCTATAATTACCCATATTGTGTCATACCCACCAGAAGTGCGAGGTAACCCAGTAATGAAATCCATGGTTATATTTTCCCACTTCCATACAGGTATTTCCGGTTGGACTAGAAGTCCTGAGGGTCTTTGGTGTTCAGCCTTCACCTTGGAACATGTGAGGCACTTGGAAACAAAAACGGCAATATCCTTCTTCATTCCAGCCCACCAATAGGTGTATCGTAGGTCTTGATACATCTTATCGGCTCCTGGGTGTATAGAATATCGCGTTTTGTGAGCTTCATTCATAGAGTTTCACGCAGATTGTTGTGGTTAGGAATCCAGATACGATCTAGGTAATACAGAATACCGTCTGATTTAGTTTCAAGTTTTAGCTCGGCTCCACAGGACATCTCCTTTCGTACATCTTCTTCTGTTATTGAAACGTGTTGGGCTTCTCGAATTTGATCTTTAATGTCGGTTATAATTTGCGAACATAGAAGATGAATGGAGTTCGCAAAACCCTTTCGACTAAGTGCATCAGCCACCACATTTGCTTTACCAGGGTGGTATCTAATTTCACAGTCGTAATCATTCAGAAGTTCGACCCATCTTCGTTGCCTCATGTTTAACTCTTTTTGATTGAAGATATATTGAAGGCTCTTGTGGTCAGTGTATATTTCATACTTAGTACCATAGAGATAATGTCTCCATATCTTAAGAGCGAATACAACGGCTCCAAGTTCTAGGTCATGAGTGGTGTAGTTCTTTTCATGCGTCTTGAGTTGTCTCGAGGCATAAGCTATGACTTTTCTTCTTTGCATGAGAACGCAGCCTAATCCTCTGCCCTGACGCGTCGCAATAGACTACAAAATCATCACAACCTTCAGGAAGAGTGAGGATCGGTGCATCACAAAGTTTTTTTTAAGAGTTTGAAAAGCTTCTTCTTGCTTGGGTCCCCATACGAAAAGTTTTCCCTTATGAGTTAAAGCCGTGAGTGGTACAGCAATGCGAGAGAAGTTTGAAATGAACCGACGATAATAGCCAGCTAGTCCAAGAAAAGATCTTACTTCAGTTGGTGTACGTGGAGCTTGCCATTCTTGAACGGCTTTGATCTTTGAAGGGTCAACATGTATTCCCTTGTCATTGACTACATGCCCGAGGAATTGCACCTCTTTCAACCAGAATTCACATTTGGAGAACTTGGCATAAAGCTTTTCTTTATCTAGAAGTGCAAGAACGAGTCGAAGATGACGCTCATGATCAGTTTTAGATTTTGAATAAATAAGAATATCGTCGATGAAGACTATAACAAATCGATCAAGATAAGGTTTGCAAACTCTGTTCATTAGGTCCATGAAGACAGCTGGTGCGTTGGTTAATCCAAATGGCATAACCATGAATTCATAGTGGCCATAACGAGTTCGAAAAGCAGTTTTAGGGACGTCTTCTTCATGCACTCTAAGTTGATGATAGCCAGATCGAAGATCGATTTTTGAAAAGCAGTTGGCACCTTGTAGTTGATCAAGAAGATCATCAATGCGAGGTAAAAGATAGCGATTCTTGATGGTTAACTTGTTGAGCTCTCTGTAGTCGATGCACATACGAAAAGATCCATCTTTCTTCTTTACAAAAAGGACAGGTGCACCCCAAGGCGATGAGCTAGGACGTATGAATCCCTTGTCAGTCAACTCTTGCAATTGACTGGCTAGCTCTTGCATTTCAGAAGGGGCTAACCTATATGGAGACTTTGCAACTGGTGTAGCACCAGGTATAAGATCAATACGGAATTCGACGTCTCTAACTGGAGGAAGTCCTGAAATGTCGTCGGGAAAAACTTGTGGCAAGTCTTTTACTACAGGAATGTCTTCAAGTTTCTTCTCCAAGGTTCCCTTTTTGATGATATGAGCTAAAAACGCGACATAATTCTTGCGAAGATATTTTTGAGCTTGAAGACAAGACATTAAGCTGAGCCCTTTCGACGAGGTTTCTCCAATGATTCGAAGAGTCTGTCCGTTTGAAAGAGGAATACGAATAAATTTTTCACGACATACAACTTCCGCCTGATGTTGACTGAGCCAATCCATACCGATTATGATTTCAAAACTTCCCAGCTTCATAGGAATAAGGTCGACTGAGAAATCGTGGTCGTTTAAGGTGAATGTACAGTTGCGGAAAATAGAGTCTAATAAAACTGGTTTCCCGTCCGCAACTTCCACCGTTATGGATTCCGTGAGCTTATCCCGATTTTTGCTTAAGATAGGTTCAAATTCTAAAGACACAAAACTTCTATCCGCACCAGTATCAAATAACATAGAGGCATATCTACCATTTATAAGGAACGTACCGTTGACCACATTGCCGTCAGCTCTGGCCTGGTTAGCGTTGATATTGAAAGCTCTCCCTCTTGCAGGTGGGGGAGCTTGGTTTGCTTGGTTCACCGGGTTAGCTTGGGCCTGAGCATGGATAATATTAACCAATCTTGGACAAGTGTTTCGGAAATGGCTTGGGTCGCCACAATTGTAGCAAGCCCGTATTGGTTGACCCATAGGATAATTGGGCTGGTAATATGTTTGGGCTACATGTTGAGTGGGTGGTAGTAGGGGTTGTTGGCCTTGGCCCATTATTTTTTGGTGGGTTTGGGTTATAGGTTGATGGCGGTTCGTTCGTTGAGGCATGCGGCAAGTTTGAACATTATGACCCGCGCGACCGCAGCCGGTGCAATATTGACAAGGTTGATCAGGGGAATGGTGATATTGGCAACGGTTACATTTTGGTAACGGGCCTAGGTAGGGTCTTCTGTATGGTGCGGGTGAAGGAGTGACTTGAGTAATGGGTACAGCAGGAATAGGGGAGTTGGTTTGAGTAACTGCAAAATTTCTGGTGTTGCGCTTCCTCTTATTAGCGAACTTAGAGGAAGGAATGGGGTGGTTGGAAGTTTGTCCCTCAACAGGGGCTTTCTTCTTCTCTTCTTTGAACTTCCCGTTGCGAATTTGGTTTTCGGTCAGTTCAGTTGCTAACTCCATAGCCGCTTCAAGTGTTACTGGTGAAACGCTGAGAACTGAATCTTGGATTTTCGAGGGAAGTCCTCGAATATAGTGCTCGATTAGACGATAGGTTGGGGTGAACAAATTTGGAACCATTTGGTTCAACTCCAAGAACCTCTTGTTATATGTAGTGTGATCACCCTCCTTTTGCTTTAGAGAATGAAATTCGTCCTCCAGCTTTTCAATTTCACTTCTAGGACAGAAACGCCTAGTCATGATTTCCCTTAACTCCTCCCAAGTTAAGGCCATCACATCTTCAGTTCCCCTCTTCCCTTTCTCAGTATTCCACCAAGTGAGAGCTACCCCAAATAGTCTCCCGGTGGCGTATCTAACCTTGCGATCCTCAGGACAATCGCAGTTTAGAAAGGTGTTTTCCATCTCTTCGAACCAATGTAGGAGAGCAGTGACACCCTCGGTCCCTTCAAATTTAGGAGGATCACAGGACTTAAAATGTTTGTAAGAGCACTTGCTGGTAGGAGGGTTGTCGATGTTTTGGTCCTGTTGTTGGGGTGGGTTAGTAGGATTTGTAGCAAGGGCTTGTTGTACTTGGACCACAATGTCAGGCAGTATCGTGGCCATTTGTTTCGCGATCTGAGTGGCCAGACGTTCCTGAGACCTTCCCGATCTATTACCCCTTCGTTGCTGTCTAGACGACATCTACAGGATCATAAAATGAGAAGATTGTGAGTTTATGGTGTCTTTTTAGGTGTCATGTGTCTTTAAGAAAATGAAAATAACATAAATATCAATAATGCAACTACATCCATAGGATGTCTTGGGTTCGCTCATGTTGGGCCTCAAATGTCCCCCATACCTTCACCTACATAGTCATGTGGGCCCCCATGGCTATTGGCTTGGTAGGATTCACATTAGTATTGGCAATTTAACACTCGCATCCCCCGAATGCAAACCACAAAATATGTTCATGAGATGTTTGATCGGAACGTGTCCAGGTGTAGACACAATGACAACTCAAAGTGGGGTTAGCTCACACGACGTTTGGTATAGCATGCTTTGGCCTAATAGGTACTTCGTACTCTCATCGTTAGTCCCCAGGTAGGCAAACTGGTCCTTTATTTTGGATTTATACGAATGCCAGCCTAGACAGGACGTTCCGACTACCGGTACTGGTACCCTTCCAGTTACTACATGCCCGTCATGAGAACTCACTTTGATGAGATTTGAAAACACGAAAATCATTGTAAAAGAAATCATGATGTGGTGTGTGCTTTCATGGATGTGATATGTTATGAGCTTATGATTCATGATAGGCATTATATGATAATACATACTTATGAACATGCTTGTACAATATCAAATGTAACATTTAACATAAAACATATAAACATCATGAAATTTGGCATGTAACACACAAAAATCTTAATAGTTTCTAATCGACTATAGTATAGGCTCTAAGGGTCTAATAACCTATCCTATATCCCTATAGTCATGGCTCTGATACCAATCTGTCACACCCTGACCCGCAGCGGAATAAGAGTCGGGGCATAATTGGGTTATCACCAAAGCTCATGACATTTACTAATATGTTTCATATTTAATAAAGTCAAAGTTACATTTTCAAATATCCAAACATGTTCATTCAATATAAAGGAATAAACCAAACATAACAATCCCAACTCTAAATCGTTTTATTCTTCTAGTCCAAGTCCTATGTGTTCCTAGCTGCTGCTGGTTCACCTGTATCATGTGTAAAATGCGGGTTTTTGGGTCAACATCAGTTGGCGAGTGAACCTTATTAGATAAACATTTATTAATGAATTTTGGTTAGTTTATCAATGAAAAATTGTGCATAATCATAGATGAGCAAATGTAAATAATCAAGCAATGGCAAATAGCAGTCACAACTATAACATACAATAATACATGGCAGCATACATGAACATACCAACATCATACTGTAAATAACATAAATGAAACTGTACGATCAAGGCTCAATCAAACGGAGCCGATCGTATTGCATGTACTGAAAATGAAAATGTCTGTGCGATCAAGGCTCAATCAAACGGAGCCGATCGTATGTGGGCACGCCAGGTTCAACCTCATAATGAAATGGGGAACATGCTCAACGCTCATAATGTAATGGGGAGCGGCGGCCTATGAAATTGCATGTACTGAAAATAATAAACTTGCATCCAACAATAACAACACAACAGGAAACAAACTGTATACACTGGTTCATGATATGATGTATGCACAATGGTTTAAGTATATAATATATATATCAAGACACATGATACACCCCAAAACGTGATTAAAACGGGGAATTTGTAAAGATTCACTCACATTGGGTGCGTTGGATTGGAGATGGTGAGATGCGCACAAGTTAGATGAGCGGAACAACGAGAAATACTAACCTAAATATAACGGAAAAATATATTAAACGAGTGGATTTTATTAAGGATTTTAATGAAATTTTTAGATAGATTTTTGTGAGTTTATGGCTATTTTCTATCTTTAAAAATGTTATTTTTAAGTATTTTTAATTGATTTTTAAATTAAATTTAATAAATAAGAATATAAAAAAAAATTGTTTATTTAGCGTTGACCGTTGACCGTTGACCGTTGACCGGTCGGTCAGCGTATTAGTTTGCGTCGGGTGAGGCTCGAACCGGCGACCTCCCGTACGCGTGCACGCAGCTCTACCAACTGAGCTACGTGTCTAACCCGAATAATCTTGTTTTTATTTATACTTATACACTTATTCAGTTAATCCGAAATTCTCTTTAATTTCAAAAACATTTTAATTCAATGGACCGGTGCAAGTGACGGGTTTCGAACGCGCGACGTATGGTTCATGTTGCACACAGTCCACCGCTGGACTGTGTGTCTAACCCGGTTATTATCTCAGTTTTTATTATACTTAACAACTAACTGAGTTAACCCGGTTTAGTTTTTGATCAAAAAGGCATTTTATTACACAAGGTGTGCGTGTAGCAGGGATCGAACTCGGGACGTGCGTGTGTATTTTGCACACAGTCCACCGCTGGACTGTGTGTCTAACCCGTTTAAAATACCGATTTTAATTAGTCTTAAGTTGTATTGCGTCTTCATCTTCTTCGTTGGTTTTACACAGATAAACATATTCCGACTGTTATGACCGATTCATGACTTATACGCTTTTCAGACATTACAAGTAATTTAAAAGTAAAGAATGGAGAGAGTTTGGGGAAAAAGATGTACCGATTGAGGTTGTTCACAGAATTCCGGCAGAGGTTCGTCGGTACTGAAGGTGAACTCCGGCTGTTGAAACCAATTAACAGCTTTGTTCGATTATTTAAGAAGTTGAGTCACTTAAACAAGGTTTAACAGAAGTTTGGGAGATCATACCCGTTCACGGTGTGTTTCCGGCAGTTTCAGGAGTTTTCCGGCGAAGGTAAGATTTTCGACAAACGTTGACTAGGATCGATTCTGATGGTGGAGTTGTGTTAGTGACTGATTAATCACATGATGAAACAGAAAGAGTCGGAGGAAATACCGTGTGGATGTGAGTCCCGGTTTTCCGGCGACTTGCAGAATTTTTCCTGCGATTTGATTTAAGCTTCTCCGGTGGACTGTAAGGTTGCGGAAATGCAATTGAAAGCCTTGCGGAGTGTTTTGAGTCGCATGAAGGGTCTAGGATTGAAGTAGTTCGAGAATTGAAAAACTTTCGGTTATTAAACCGATCTACTTCCGAATTCAAGTTACACTCATGGCAGCATTGATTGGAATCGTCCGTTTATCGGTTATACTCGCTGAATCGAGAGTATCCAAATCGACTTTGGGTGTTTGATAACCGATTTCAGTTACAATTTGTAAAATCGATTGATTTACCTTAGTCCATAAAACTTATTTGTTTCCTAAAGATGACAGAAAACAAACAAGTGGCGGAGTGGTGATGTGTGTGTGCGTTAAGGCTTTGATGTTGTAACCGGCTGACCCGGGTTCGAGTCCCGGCAGCTTCATAAATTTTTTATTTATTTTGTTTTAACTTTTTATCAAATATAATTTTTATAGTTTAGTTCATTTATTAATTATGTATCGTTTTAACTCAAAATAATCATAAATATTTAATGTAACTTTTATAACTTGATACTTGATTACAAAACGGAGCGGGTTTTGAAAACCCGATTTGTACAAATGTTACATACACCATGACGGCTTACGATCTCGCTGATGTAGATACGAGCTAACTTCTCGTTCTTGAAGTCCTCACGAATCGGAATGAAGTGAGATGACTTTGTAAGACGATCGATTATTACCCATATGGTGTCATACCCACTGGAGGTGCGAGGTAACCCGGTAATGAAATCCATGGTTATGTTTTCCCACTTCCATACAGGTATTTCGGGTTGGACTAAAAGTCCTGAAGGTCTTTGATGTTCAGCTTTTACTTTGGAACAGGTAAGGCACTTGGAAACAAAAACAGCGATATCCTTTTTCATGCCAGGCCACCAGTAGGTGTATCGTAGGTCTTGATACATCTTGTCGGCTCCTGGGTGTACAGAGTATCGTGTTTTGTGCGCCTCATTCATGAGGAAATCACGAAGGTTATCGCGATCAGGAATCCATATGCGGTTTAAATAGTATAGAATACCGTCGGATTTGGTTTCGATTTTGAGTTCAGCTCCACATGACAGTTCATCGGGTACGTCATTTTCTGTTACAGAAACATGTTGAGCTGCCCGGATTCGATCTTTGATGTCGGTTATGATTTGCGAACATAGAAGACGAATGGAGTTCGCATAACATTTTCGACTGAGCGCATCGGCCACCACGTTTGCCTTGCCAGGATGATACCAATTTCACAGTCGTAGTCGTTGAGAAGTTCGATCCATCTTCGTTGCCTCATATTCAACTCTTTCTTGTTGAAAATATGTTGGAGACTCTTGTGGTCAGTGTATATTTCACACTTGGTACCTTAGAGGTAATGTCTCCATATCTTGAGAGCGAACACAACGACTCCAAGTTCCAGGTCGTGGGTGGTGTAATTCTTCTCATGAACTTTGAGTTGCCTAGAGGCATAGGCTATCACTTTTCCTCTTTGCATCAATACACAGCCTAGCCCTTGCCCTGATGCGTCGCAATATACCACAAAGTCATCGCAACCCTCAGGGAGTGTGAGGATAGGTGCGTCACAAAGTTTTTGCTTTAGAGTTCGGAAGTCCTCTTCTTGCTTAGGTCCCCAAATGAAGGGTTTTCCTTTATGAGTCAAGGCCGTGAGTGGTACAGCGATACGGGAAAAGTTGGCAATGAAGCGTCGATAGTAACCAGCCAAACCAAGAAATGACCTAACTTCGGTAGGGGTACTGCCTTGATTTTTGAAGGATCGACATGAATTCCCTTGTCATTGACGACATGTCCAAGGAATTGAACTTCTCCTAACCAGAATTCGCATTTTGAGAACTTAGCGTAAAGCTTTTCAGTCCTTAAGAGTGTAAGGATGAGTCGAAGGTGTCGCTCATGATCGGATTTAGACTTGGAGTAGATAAGGATGTCGTCGATGAAGACTATGACGAAACGGTCGAGGTAGGGTTTGCATACCCTATTCATTAAATCCATGAAGACAGCGGGGGCGTTGGTTAACCCGAATGGCATGACCATGAACTCGTAATGACCATAACGAGTCCGGAAGGCGGTTTTTGGGATATCTTCTTCGTGCACTCTGAGCTGATGATAACCAAAACGGAGGTCGATTTTTGAAAAGCAGGTGGCGCCTTGAAGTTGGTCTAGGAGGTCATCAATGCGAGGCAGTGGACTGCGATTTTTAACCGTTAACTTGTTGAGTTCTCTATAATCAATGGACATGCGAAACGTTCCGTCTTTCTTCTTCACAAAAAGGACAGGTGCACCCCAAGGCGATGAGCTAGGACGTATGAATCCTTTGTCAGTCAGCTCTTGCAGTTGACTGGCCAGTTCTTGCATCTCGGATGGGGCTAACCTATAAGGAGATTTTGCGACTGGTGTAGCGCCAGGTACAAGATCGATGCGAAATTCGACTTCTCTCACAGGAGGAAGTCCTGAAATGTCGTCGGGAAAGACTTGTGGGAATTCCTTCACAATTGGGATATCTTCAAGTTTTCTCTCCTTGTTTCCCTTCTTGACGACGTGAGTTAGGAATGCGACATAGTTCTTGCGGAGATATCTTCGGGCTTGAAGGCAGGACATTAATTTGAGTCCTTTCGAAGGGGTTTCCCCAAAAATACGTAGTGTCTGACCGTCTGCAAGAGGAATGCGAATGAATTTTTCGTGGCACACCACTTCAGCGTGATGCTGGCTGAGCCAGTCCATACCGATTATAACATCAAAACTTCCCAACTTCATAGGAATGAGGTCAATTGAAAAATCGTGATCGTTTAGGGTGAGAGTACAATTGCGTATAATAGAATTTAATGAAACGGGTTTTCCGTCAGCAACTTCCACCGTTAGAGATTCCATGAGATTAACACGAGGTTGGTCGAGGATAGGTTCAAATTCTAAGGACATAAAGCTCTTATCCGCACCAGTATCGAATAATATGGATGCATAACTACCATTGATGAGAAACGTACCGTTGACCACGTTGTTGTCAGCCCTGGCTTGGTTGGCATTGATATTGAAAGCTCTTCCTCTGACAGGTGGGGGAGCTTGGTTAGCTTGGTTTACCGGGTTCGCTTGAGCTTTGGCATGGATGATGTTCACTAGGCGTGGACATGTGTTCCTGAAGTGGTTTGGGAACCCACAGTTGAAACAAGCTCGCATGGGTTGCATCATGGGGTAGTTGCGTTGGTAGTAAGGCTGGGCTACGTGTTGTGAAAGTGGTAGAAGTAAGGGTTGTTGGGTTTGGCCCACTATCTGATTTTGGGTTTGGGTTGGAGGTTGATTGCGGTTCATTCATTGAAGGGTACGACACGTTTGGATGGTGTGACCCGCACGGCCACAACTTGTGCAATGTTGGCAGGGGTTTTCGAGAGGGTGATGGTATTGACAGCGGTTGCACTTTGGGTGGGCCAGTGTATGGCTTTTTGAATGGAGCAGCTGGAGGAGCAATTTGGGTGATTGGTGCAGTAGTGATAGGAGGGTTGGTTTGAGTGACAGCAAAATTCTTGCTATTTCGCTTCCTCTTACCAGCAAACTTCGAGGATGAGACGAGGTGGTTTGGAGTTGGGGTCTCAATGGGTGCTTTCTTCTTCTCATCTTTGAACTTGCCGTTTCGAATGCGATTTTCAGTGAGTTCTGTGGCTAACTCCATTGCGGCTTCAAGTGTTGCAGGCAAAGTGCTTAAAACCGAATCTTGGATTTTCGAGGGGAGGCCTCGAATGTAGTGTTCGACTAAGCGGTACAAAGGGGTAAACAAATTGGGGATCATCTGGTTCAACTCGAGAAATCTCTTATTATATGAAGTGTGGTCTCCTTCCTTTTGTTTCAGTGCGTGGAATTCGTCTTCCAGCTTTTTGATTTCGCTTCTTGGACGGAAGCGTCTTGTCATGAGTTCCCTTAACTCTTCCCATGTTAAGGCCATGGCATCTTCAACTCCTCGCTTACACTTTTCCGTGTTCCACCAGGTAAGGGCTACCCCAAACAGTCTTCCAGTCGCGTAACGTACCTTTCGGTCCTCGGGACAATCGCAATTGAGGAAAGTGTTTTCCATTTCTTCAAACCAGTGAAGGAGGGCGGTAACACCTTCGGTCCCTTCATATTTTGGGGGATCGCAGGATTTGAAGTGTTTGTAGGTGCACTTGGGGGTTTTGGAAGGAGGGTTGGCGACGCTCTGGTCTTCTTGGTTGGGAGGGTTGATGGGATTAGCGGTGAGAGCTTGTTGAACTTGAAGCACGATGTCAGGAAGCACTTCGGCCATTTGTTTGGCAATTTGTGTGGCCAAGCGTTCGTTTGCCTTTCCTGACTTTCTACCTCCACGTAGTTGCCTAGCCGACATCTACAGGAACATATATAGGAAGATTGTGAGTTTAAGAATTTTCTAGGTGTCATGTGTCGTAAAAAAAATGAAAACAACATAACTGACAATAATTTAACTACATGATGTCTTGGGTTTGCTCATGTTTGGGCCTCCAAATGTCCCCCATACCATTGCCTGTGTAGTCATGTGGGCCCCCATGACTATTGGGCTTGGTAGGATTCACATTGGTGTCGGCGGGTTAACACTCGCACCACCTGAATGAAAATCGTAAAATATGATTGCGAGATGTATGGTAGGAGGGTGTCCAGGTGTAGACCCAATGACAACTCAAAGTGGGGTTAGCTCACACGACGTTTGGTATAGCATGCTTTGGCCTAATAGGTCCTTCGTACTCTCATCGTTAGTCCCCAGGTAGGCAGACTGGTCCTTTATTTTGGATTTATACGAATGGCAAGCCTAGACAGGACGTTCCGACTACCGGTACTCGTACCCTTCCAGTTACTACATGCCCGTCGTGAGAACTCACTTTGATGTGATTTGAAAAATACAAAATCATTGCAAAAATCATGGAAATCGTGAGGTGTGTGCTCTCATAGATATGATATGTTATGAGGGTATGAATTATGATGAGTATTGCATAATAACATGTATTTGTGAGCGTGCTTGCATAATATTGGGTGCGAAAATAAACATGAAACATATAAACATCATGAATTTTGCATGTAACGCATAAACAGTTAAAATTTAATCAACTATAGTATAGGCTCTAAGGGTCTAATAACCTATCCTATATCCCTATAGTCACAAGCTCTGATACCAATCTGTCACACCCCGAGCCGCAACGGAATAAAAGTCGGGGCATGATTGGGTTATCACCAAAGCTCATGATATTTACTAAGATGTTTCATATTTATTAAATTCAAATTACAAACTTAAATATCCAAAACAAAATCCATACAATTACAAAGGAAAATGAAACTATATATTTATTCCAAAGCATTAACTTGTTTATTCTTCTAGGCCATCCTAAGTGTTTCCTGTCTCAGCTGGATCACCTATATCATGTGTAAAACAGGGAGAATTTTGGGTCAACAAAAGTTGGCGAGTGAACCTTGATAAAACATTTTAGCTATTTCTTGTTTTATTTATTAAAGAAAATCCGTGCATTAATCACATGTGAACAAACGTATATATGTAAATAATCAAAAACCACTTTGGATGAGTATATGACATGAATGATGATGTATTTAAGATCAAGGCTCAATCAAACGGGGCCGATCTAATGAGGCTCCTGATGCTCAACCCGTATCCCACGGGGAACAGATGGGCCTAATGAAATGCGTGCACTGAAATGATAAATTCAATCTACATATAATTCACACAACAATCAATACACATTTGATCACGGATATGATGTATGCACAAGTGTTTAAATAAAATAAAAGAATAGTACGACACATGATACACCCCAAAACATGATTAAACAGGGAATTGGTAGAGATTCACTCACTATGGGTGCGTTCCTTGATAATGATGAATGCGCACGAATTTATGATTCAACCGACGAGAGAAAACTAACCTAAATAATAACGAAACAATTCGATAAATAAATAATTTTATTTGAGATTAATATTTTTAATTAGTGCTCTTAATGAGTTATTTTTTTAGATTTATTTTTATGAGTTTATTGCAAACTTCTAACCTTAGGAATCTTAATTTTTTGTATTTTTTTAAATAATTTTTATGTTTTAATAAGTAAAATAAGAAAACAGATTTTTAAAAATATGTTGACCTTGACAGGTCTGACCGGGTCTAACCGGTCGGATAGCATGGAATTCAGGCGGCGAGTGAGGTTCGAACTCGTGACCTCCCGTACACGTGCACGCAGCTCTACCAACTGAGCTACGTGTCTAACCCGAAATATTCTATGTTTTAATTATATATATATACTAACTAGCTTTAACCTTATTTAGTTTTTATTAAAAAGGTTCTAATATGGCCGAAACTGATTACAGAACCCGGACTCGAACTCGGGATCTATAGTTCGAGTGCACACAGCCCAACCAGTTGGGCTGTGTGTCTAATCTGCATAAACACGGGATTATATTCATTTTATATATATACTGTGAATTGATCTGAATAAGTTTTAAAAAGTGTTGGCTTTATCTCAGAAAATCGGAAACATGTGCGACTCGAACTCGGGACGTGTGCTGTGTAATTGCACACAGTCCACCGTTGGACTGTGTGTCTAACCCGGTTAAATACCCGATTTTAATTATATTAGTATACATCTTAAACTTTATCTTCTTCACTTTAAAAACACAGAACTTATAACTCGACCGAAAATTGTTTGAAACAAAATCTGGTTGACTGATTAAGATTAATACAAGCTGAATAATAGATTACAAAAAGAGTTGAGAATTATACCGATTAGAAGTAAAGCTTCGGTTTTCCGGTGATATTTCTAGCGAATACCAGACAATTCCGGCGAGGTTTGGAGAGAGCAGAAAGCTTTGAATTTGAGGAGCAATTGGGCGATGGTATGGTTTAACTGGTATTTATAATCACCCAAGGTCTCAATTATAAACCCTCGGCCATTAACTTCAAAATCGGTTACAATCATTATACATGATTACCGATTTGAAACTTATCAAAGGATCAGTTATACATGAACAAATAACCGAAAGCATTGATTGACTTTGATGAAGATGATTGGCGGTTTTTCTGATTTCGGATCTTGAATTACGGGTTGATGATTTCAACTTTGAACTGTTTGGAGTTTTAATTCGATTTTGATTTCGAAATCGTAACTGTTTTCCGTTCTAAAAACAGACATTGCTTGATTGAAGTTGGCGGTTACAGTCGCGATTCAAACAGGTGATATGCGAGTCTTAGTATAAAACTTAATTGATTTCAGTTTTAGTCACAAATGTGTGTGTAGTGTAGTGGTGAAGGCTGTGTGTGTACAATCGGGGAGACCCGGGTTCGAGACCCGGCTACCCTGTTCTGTTTTATTTAATTTTAATATTATTATTTATTAATTATGGTTTTTAAACTCTAAATTATTTATTAATTACGTATTATTTAAAATAACCGGCAAAATAAATACGCAACGAACTTATAACTAAATATTTGATTATAAAACGAAGCGGGTTTCGAAACCCGTTTTACGACGAATGTTACATTATCATCATAAGTATTCTGGAAAAATATTTTATTTATGATATAATATCAGTAGGATATCATTTATATTGTGTAATTTATCTTTTATGACCAAACTATGCACCGAAGGGGCATTTTGGTCATTTTACACATAGTTTATAAATTATTTGGGATTCTGAGTTTATAACATGTACCTACTGTAAATATATTTAAAATAAGTTTTAAAATCAGTAGGTAACAAGTCTTGGTCCATTAATATGGTTTAAAACCATACTATGCGCCGAAACGGCGCTTATGTCGTAATATGACGTCTTTAAGCGATGTTTAATGAAAACCGACCTTAGGGTCAGATTAAAATGTTTAAAATATGTTATTTAATATAACATATTAGTAGATAAATGATTTACCTTGAAAATATTTGATTAAAACTATTTTATAAGCCACATGGGCTAAAATCGTCAATTATCGACATAGTTTAAGGACCTGCTTGAAAACTCAGTTTATAACTTGGTTTAACATTCCAAATAATCCTAATTATAGTATTACATCACTAATAACTCATTTTCAAGTTCATTACCATTTAAAACCTTGTTTTATGCAAAGAGGACATTTTGGTCAAAGGTGGCATCATTATGGAACTTGCGCATAAACTTGGATTCTGATTATGATCATGTAATATAACCTCAGAGGGTTATACTACATTATATTATGATCATAATGCAACTTTAGATCAGTAGGTAACTAATCAAAATCGGGTCAGAATCGAAAGTCAAAGCAGAAGCCAAACTTCGCGACTTTCGGTTGCGAACCGACCCTAGAACTGAAATTGACGAGCCGAACATGTTCTTACATGTTCTAATAATTATTACCAACGTGTTTAAGTGTCAAAACAGGTTTCATAACATATATAAGATCATTTTATTATTTTTTTGAAAAATGGCATGTTTGACTTTTTAATATTATAACTTTGACCCGTCAATTGGTCTAGCAAACGTGATCATCAGCAGGTGCCCTTTATAGGGATTAACACCTATCTTATTATGATCATTTAGCCATGTTCGTTTCGAACAATGGCTGGACCATAATGGTCTTGACCGAAAGTCAAAGCGTTTTACGAAAACGCTTGACTTCTGGCTATTAAAACCCTATAAACGAAAATGCAAGAGCAAGGAACACTTACAAGAGGTTCCTATAATGCAAAAGAACTAAGTTGGATGCTCCTTTCAGCTAGGAACTTCCAGAGGAAGGAGAAGAGTTATGTTTAAGAAAGGTGCAAGTTGGAATGAACACTTGAACACCTATTTATAGTTGGAGAACTCAAATGAGGTGAAGCCAGGTGTTTAGGGGAGTAAGAAGAAGCTTACAAGTGTCCCAAAACGTGGCATAGCAGTTTAGAGAAGCCATGGTTTCGAATTGAATGGTTTTGGAGTTTTGCTTGACCTCCAAACAATTTTTCTGCAGCAGAGCCTGTCTCGCGGGGCGCGAGAGACACAGGCCATGTCTCTCGCGGCCCGCGACCGCCCTATGGCCATTTCCAAAGTTTGACACTTTTAACCCCTGGACTATATAAAGCCTCTAAAGGCCTTCTAAAACACTTTTTTAGCACTTTTAGCCCTCCGTAGCCAATACTTGGCATACCCGGGATTATGCCCGGACATTGTTAAACTCTCGGTTCGTTAAAAGGTCACTCAGAGGTATAAATTAATGTGTTGACACTTTTAATCCCTCCATTATCCAACTTTCACATATTTACAAAATTAAACCCTCTCGTCCAACAAATGGTACGTATGAGAGTTAGGACTTCACAAAGGATCACTCAGAGGCTTATTACAAGCATGTTGATTCCGATATCACTCAGAGGCTGGGCATGTTGACATATCAGTCACTCAGAGGCTATTATTGATGCATGTTGACATCGGTTCGTCACTCAGAGGCTCAACTTGAGCATGTTGACGCCTTTAGTCCTTATTGGTCTTTAATAGACTATATTAAAAATACAACACGTGTCACTATATTATTAGACACGATTTTACAGGGTGTTACATGATTGGTTCAAACAACTTCCTTTGATTTAAACTATTTTTGTAATCATAATATTTAAACAAATAATCAAAATATCTTTTATCAGTTTTATATTAAATCAAACGATAGACGCAAACAACTCGTAGAGTAGCGTTTGGGCAGGGAGAGGTGAGGGCAAACCTTACCTCTATCACATGCGATAGAGATGTTGCTTGCAATGAGACCCATTATTCAGAACCCTTTTTTAATTAAAACGCAAGTAACTTAGAGTATATATTAGTAGTAGAGAAGAAAGGTTCAAGGATGACAAAACGAACCACCAAAATAACTAGCAATGACACCTAAGTAGAAAGGAGAGCAATACGAAGTTTTTAACATATATCGTTTCTAATGGATTGTCCTCTTCCATATCAAGAGCCACATTCACTCATTTAGATCAAACTCACGAACCACCTTACACCCAACATTTATAGTGTCCTTTAATCCAACACGTAAGCTTGATTTCCCCTTTTGACCGGTGATCATTAAACACTAGCATTAGAGTCTTTGCCGCTACTAGTACATCTTCATCATAAACCTCTGATTGATTAACCACCTCAGTGTCACAAGTGTGATTGGAAGTGCTAGATGATGCAAAGAACTTGTCATTCGAGTGACCCCTTGAATGGTGACCATATTTCACCGATACACGATTCTTTTGAGATACACGACATGCTAGAAGACGTCGTCCATTCTCCATCGGTTTTTTGGCTTTCTTGACATTTGTTTCTGTCCTTCGTTTGGCTGGAAAGGTTATGGTGGCAGCGGCTAATGTTACAGCCTTAGTATCATTCGGTTTCTTGAATTTGATTACGTTTATGGGTTGATTGCGGTCGAGGTGGTGGCCATAGAGTAAACATGCTCTATCATCATGTGATCATCCAACTTTTCAACCGAAGATGTTACATTCTTGAGTTTCATGCATGAAACTGCTCCATGGTTATTTGTGAACTGAAAGTTGTAGAAATCTAAGAACCCCTAAAACTTGGTAACATATGATGTTAAAGAAATTTGCAAGTAGAATATGATATGATAAGATGATAAATTAAAGAATAATGATTATTTTAAATATGAAAAGAGAATTATTGGCCGAAAATTTAGTGATATATACAAATGAAGTTTATAACTATGATTAAATTATCTTATTTTATTTAATACTTTGGTAGTTGGGTAACATAAACAACTATATTATGTTCCCTTTAATGATATTTACACACTATTAATTATTAAATATGGTTATACTCACAAAAGTTACTAGTTTATTTAGTAGGCCAATAGATTGATGCCACATCATTTGGTATGTATGTTATTAAACTCTATATATGATATATAAGTATTATATGTATTTATTATATTTATATTTTCTTCCCTTATATTATAGTAAATATACAAAATAGCTTTTATAATTTAGTTTTAATTTTGACAAACCTTATACTCAATAAATTTATCAACTATTATTGTTATTGTTGTTACAAACTATATTAACTTCAACCCAATTAGATAGTAGTTGAATTGCATATGATATCGTAGAATTCATATATTCACTGACGATAACATTTTTTAGTTCATTTTTTATTGTTTATTTCTTATTTTATATGGGTTTTTTAATGTTTTGACTTAGTTATGATTTTCTATTTTTACGTTTCGGACTAACTTTTGTGAGTTAACATTTGCGAGTGGTTCAACGTTTTTATGTCTATGTTTTTCAGTTTAACGGTCCGTAATGCATGAGTTTAAAATACTAGTTATTATATTAATAAAAACACCTCTGCTTTAAAGTAATCGTGGGGTTATTTATCTATATCTATACTACTTTATTAAATAAACTAGGTTTTCTACTCTTATGGTAATTTGCACAAATTTTTAAGATGACATACCAAATGTCAAGAACAAATCTACATCAAATTCATAATTTTGCCATGTTCTTCCATTTCTACCTCTTGCCCTCTAAAATTCACATACGAAGGTAATTTCCAAACAATATGTCTTTGTCTCATATCAAAAAGTTACCTAACAGTTAGTCATCAGATGAGCACATAGAAACCTATAAAATCCATTAATTAGAATCTTATTCATATTTTGCATAAGATACTTTCGTTGGGAAGAATGTATATATGTTTTGTAATGTGGCACGCAAATTATAAGATGAATATTAAAATTATATTTTTAAGTATTTGTCCATATTTAAGATGCAGACTACATGACACCAAAGAAACAGCAAAACAAAAACATCATTAATCACCACTAATTAATAAATCTATCTTTATTGTATAAAACATGTGTTTAGATAGCAAAAATATAGGTATATAGCTAGTTTGAAAACGATATTCATATGAGTTTTTACCATTAAGGAAAAGCTCAACAACTAGATGCTTGATTGTCTACACATGGGTTAAGCCTTCTACTAAATCTAATACTATAAAATGATAATGGATTTATTAGTGCTTGATGGTGATGGGAGATTATATTGTATTTTCACTTTTTATTTCCATAAAAATGTTGCCGCCAACAAACGTCATACAAACACCAGAAACACCAACAACAACTCCAAGGCAACAAAACAGATGTATCCGCTGCAACGCACGGGCCTTCCCACTAGTATAAGATAATAACGCATATTATGTAAATATTTCTTAACTTAGGTTATGTTTAACATATTTTTGTATTGAACAATACTTTAGTGCGTGTTCAATATATAACCAATTAAATAAAAAAACTACAATAAATTTGTAATGGACTGAAACCATTGCTAGGTATGGGTCTTGTACCATATCAGTTGTATGGGCAACCAATGTGGAGTTTACATACCAAGTCGACTCTCTCACCCACTAGACTAATCTCTTGGGTTAATTTCTCTTGTTTGGTATGTAACAAAAGTACATAATGCTAGCTAGATATAATTAAAAAAAGAGAAGCATACTATAGTTAAACCGCTCGATAAATCTTATTGATTTTTTCGTCAATTCTTTTACGAACGATTGCAAAATTATATGACACTAGCCAGTAGCTAGAAAAAACCAAGATAACATACATATGTACTACACAACATAAAAACATTGAATGCACTCCGAGTCTCTTAATCCAAAACTAACTTTGCTCTACTATCCAACCGAAGATAAAATTGAGCCTTTATGTCTTCATCTATGTGTAGAGAGAAGGCCGAGTTATTTTGGAAGAGGCTCTTGCCTCTTATTAGGAGGTTTTGGGTTCAATCCTAAGCAAAGTATAGATTATGATTTAGTTGATATAATTTAGGAGTATTTAAGTGTTGTTGTTTAAAAAAATAATAATAACACCAAAAGAAATTTCCCTGGAAAAAAGATCTTGGATCCTCACTAGTCACACCCCACTTCCACAAAGCTTAACGTGACCAGTTAATTCCAACCTTAACAAACATGACTTTTATTTACGAAATTAATAGGTCTGGTTACAAGGGAAGTTAAAAATTCATACAAACTCAAATATTACAAAACTTAATGAAATTGCAATAAATTCTAAGCGAGATTTTCCACACACCATAGTTTCACGTATCAAATTTCTGACATACATGCTAAAAATACGTTAGCATAAAGCCGATGACCATCAACTTATCAAAACGATATATTTCCATATATGAACTCCTAACATCAGACTTAATGAAACTCATAAGGGATTTGGTTGGATATTATATATTTAAAAGCCATCATGGAGAATATAGTCAAGCAGTTGTCTGACACTTCTCCATTTGTCAGTATAATTTACGGTTTCACCCTAGTTCAAAATAACGATGTTACTCTCAATTCATAATACGGTCTTGCCATCAGTTCACAGTAGTTTTTGATAAATATGATTTTACCCTCAGTCAAAATTACTAGTTTGCATCCAATTCAAATTTACAGTCTGCCAACGTTATAGCTTTTGACAAATTACGAATTTACCACTAGTCAAAATTAAGATTTTTCTTCGGTTTAAAATTACAGTCTTGCTATCGTTTTAGTTTTTATTTGCTAGCGCTCGCTCATTTGTCCTAATAATTTACAGTCTTGCACTCAGCTTAAAATTACAGTCTTACCATTGTTTTAGTTTTTTCTTTCTACCAAAACTATGGTAGTGTTTTGTTGTAATTGATTGACAAATATTTGGCCTAGCGCCCCGCATGCATAAAACTAGTTATTCAAGAGATAGATGAATACACTTCTTGTTTCATGATTCAGTTTATTAACACCAGCGAGAGACAGATAGAGTTAGGATAAATTAAAAACTTATATAAGTTGTGAGAACTTAGAGAACACGGTCTTAAGAAAGGTTTTTTCAAAATTCTTTTTTACCAAAAATCCTAAAAAAGAATCAACTTTTCCAAAAAAAAATAAAAAAAACTAGTCTTTTTTTCATTTATGGCAGCCGTAAATACTGTAAAAAGTGATGTCATGTTAATGTCATCGGTTTTTTACAGCCGCTGTAAAAAGGCCGAAAAACACCACTTTGAAATTATTTTTAATTTTTTTCGACAGTCTTTTCTAACATTTTAATAAAGGGGTGTGAAAAAAATGAAGGAAAAACTCGCATGACAAGGCTGAGTTCTTTAAGTTGTCATAACTTGGAAGGGTTTTTTTTCTTATTCTTGATCCTATAACTATATATATATATATATATATATATCTATATATATATTCTATCTATTTATTTATTTTATATTTTATATTAATAAGAGAAGTTAATGAATAGTCTTCTAAATATTATAATAATATATATAGTTTTTCATACTTTTCTTATAATAATTATTATTTTTTTTGCTTTTTAAGTTGGATAATGTCAACCGCTACTTGTATCGAAAATATCGGTTTGTCATTAGTATATGAAGGTAAAAACCAGCATCAGCCTGGTACACAAAACGCCAAAAGTTGGTACCGAATTGATTTTGAAAATATTTTTGTTCGTGATTGTCGGTACTACTACACGGTACCATTTGCTCATTCCTGATCACAGGTACCGTACGAACAACAACAGTATCGTACAACTTTTATTTGTTGATTTTCTTCAACTTTTAATGATTTCTTTTTCTTAGATTTAGGGGTAGGGATGAGCTCGGTGCCAACCGATACCGAATCGGTACTTGTACCAAAAACATCAGTTACGGTACCGGTATATGAAGGTAAAACCCGATAGCGAACCCGTACAAGGAATGCCAAAAGTCGTTACCGAATTGGTACTTAGGATCTTTCGGTTCGGGAAATTCGGTACCAGTACCTAGTACCATTTACTCATCTCTGATCTTGAGTTTCATACGAACAACATCATTACCATACAACTTTTTTGGTTGATTTTCCTTCGGTTTTCATTTAGTGTTTTTTCTATATTTTCTTTTTATTCTTGTTAATGGTTCCGTGTGCAACGAGCTCGTACTGATTTCAAAACACATGTAAAGACATACTAAATAACAAAAGAAGTGTAACATTTGTCAAAAACGGGTTTCCAAAACCCGCTCCGTTTTGTAATCGAATATCAAGTTATAAATGTCACGTTGTGTATTTATGGTTATTTTGATTTTTAATGATACATAATTAATAAACAAACTAAGCTATAAAAATTAATTTGATAAAAAGTGAAAACAAAATAAATAAAAAAGAAATGTTGCTGCCGGGACTCGAACCCGGGTCAGCCAGAACTGAAATCCAAAGACTTAACACACACACACATCATCACTCCGCTACTTGTTGTTTTCTGTCAACTTAGGGAAACAAATAACTCTTATATACAAACCGAGTTTAAACCGGTTGCGCCAACTGAGAAACCGAAATCGGCAATTCAACCATCTAATCGTTTGATTAATCGCACATTCAGGTTTATAACCGATGCACCGACGATTTTAATCAATTCGGAATTGATTGAACATCAATCTTCATCATCATCGGTTTTTATAACCGAAAATAATCAAAGTCCAAATTACTTCAACCAAAACCCTTCTCGCGACTCAGAGTCATCAGACAAACATTCCATTTCACTTTCATCACACTTTCAGTCCATCAGAACGCTTAAATCAACTCGCCGGAAATTTCTGCAAGATTCGCCGGAAAACCGTATTTATCATCAAAACGGTAATTCTTTCAATACCGTTGTAGTCTAACAATTGTTAAGCTATTTCTAAGTTAAACCTTTCATTTGAAATCGAATTCAGACACCGTTATCAGATAATTCCAGTTCGCCGGAGAATTTCTGAAAATCTTTATTTCCGTCTGTGAAACGGTAAGGACCTTCAATCACACTGTTAACGTTTGTTCATCACTTCAATTCCACGATTGGCTAATCAAAATGGTTAATTGTTTGGTTCAGTTGAGGTGCACAAAAACAGAGCCGACGCATTGCCGGAAATTCTGTGATAAATCATTCCTACGGTATGTTGCTTCTAACACCGTCTCTGCCATTTTATTTTAGCCTTAAGAATGATTGTTAATCGTAAAAACAAGAAAACGGATTAGTAATTCTCTCGACTGTAATTTGAATGAAGAAGACGAAGTTAGTTAAGTTATAAGTTTATTTAAAATCGGTAATAAGAACGGGTTAGACACACAGTCCAGCGGTGGACTGTGTGCAAAACATACGCGCATGTCACGAGTTCGATCCCTGATACACGCACTCCCTATGTAATAAAATGCCTTTTTGTTTAAAACTGAACCGGGTTAACTCCGTTAGTTGTTAAGTATAATAAAAACCGAGATATTAACCAGGTTAGACACACAGTCTAGCGGTGGACTGTGTGCAACACTAAGTCGCACGTCACGCGTTCGAAACCTGTTACTGGCACCGGGTTGTTGAATTAAAATGTTTTTTAAATTAAAAGAATTTTGGTTAAACCGAATTAGTATATAAATATAATTAAAAACGAGATTATTTCGGGTTAGACACGTAGCTCAGTTGGTAGAGCTGCGTGCACGCGTACGGGAGGTCTCGGGTTCGAGTCTCGCCCAGCGCATTCCTACACACTGACCGAACCGGTCAACAGGTCAACAAGTCAACGGTCAACGTTCAACGCAAAATAAACAATTTTTTTATATTTTTATTTATTTAATTTAATTTAAAAATCAATTAAAAATACTTAAAAATAACATTTTTAAAGATAGAAAATAGCCTTAAACTCACAAAAATATATCTAAAAATTTCATTAAAATCGTTAATAAAATCCACTCATTTACTATATTTTTCCGTTATTATTTAGGTTAGTAATTCTCGTTGTTCAATTCTCCCGACTCGTGCGCATCTCATCATCTCCAATCCAACACACCCAATGTGAGTGAATCTTTACAAATTCCCCGTTTTATCACGTTTTAGGGTGTATCATGTGTCTTGCAATATATATTATATTTAAATCATTGTGCATACATCATATCATGAACATGTGTATTCAGTTTGTTCAACTGTTGTGTAGTTATTGTTAGATGCAATTTATTATTTTCAGTACATACAATTTCATAGGCCGCCGCTCCCCATTACATTATGAGCGTTGAGCAGGTTCCCCATTTCATTATGAGCGTGAACCTGGCGTGCCCACATACGATCGGCTCCGTTTGATTGAGCCTTGATCGCACAGACATTTTTCATTTTCAGTACATGCAATACGATCGGCTCCGTTTGATTGAGCCTTGATCGCACAGTTCATTCATGATTATTTATCTTATGATGTTGGTATGTTAAAGTATGCTATCATATGTTATTGTATGTTATAGTTGTGATTGCTATTGCTATTGCTTGATTATTTACATTTGCTCATTTATGATTATGCACAATTTTTCATTGATAAACTAACAAGTAAATCAATAATAAATGTTTATTTAACAAGGTTCACTCGCCAACTTATGTTGACCCAAAAACCCCCAATTTTACACATGATACAGGTGAACCAGCTGCAGCCAGAAACACATAGGATTGGACTAGAAGAATAAAATGATTTAGAGTTTGGGATTGTTATGTTTGGTTTATTTTCTTTGTATCGTGTGGACATGTTTGGATATTTGGAAATGTAACTTTGGCTTTAATAAATATGAAACATATTAGTAAATATCATGAGCTTTGGTGATAACCCAATTATGCCCCGACTCTTATTCCGCTGCGGGTCGGGGTGTGACAGATTGGTATCAGAGCCATGACTATAGGGATATAGGATAGGTTATTAGACCCTTAGAGCCTATACTATAGTTGATTAGAAATTTATAAGATTTTTGTGTGTTACATGCCAAATTTCATGATGTTTATATGTTTTATGTTAAATGTTACATTCAATGTTATGCAAGCATGTTCATAAGTATATATTATCATATAATGTCTATCATGAATCATATTCTCATAACATATCACATCCATGAAAGCACACACCACATCATGATTGCTTTTACAATGATTTTTGTGTTTTCAAATCTCATCAAAGTGAGTTTTCATGACGGGCATGTAGTAACTGGAAGGGTACCAGTACCGGTAGTCGGAACGTCCTGTCTAGGCTGGCATTCGTATAAATCCAAAATAAAGGACCAGTTTGCCTACCTGGGACCTAACAATGAGAGTACGAAGTACCTATTAGGCCAAAGCATGCTATACCAAACGTCGTGTGAACTAACCCCACTTTGAGTTGTCATTGTGTCTACAACTGGACACATTCCGACCATACATCTCGTAAACATATTTTGTGGTTTGCATTCGGGTGATGCAAGTGTTAAATCGCCAATACTAATATGAATCCTACCAAGCCAATAGCCATGGGGGCCCACATGACTATATAGGTGAAGGTATGGGGGACATTTGAGGCCCAACATGAGCAAACCCAAGACATCCTATGGATGTAGTTGCATTATTGATATCTATGTTATTTTCATTTTCTTAAAAGACACATGACACCTAAAAAGACACCATAAACTCACAATCTTCTTATGTATGTTCCTGTAGATGTCGTCCAGACAACAACGAGGGGGTAAAAGATCAGGAAGGTCTCAGGAACGCTTGGCCACACAAATCGCGAAGCAAATGGCCACGATACTGCCTGACATTGTGGTCCAGTACAACAAGCCCTCGCTACAAATCCTACTAACCCTCCCCAACAAGACGACCAGAACATCGGCAACCCTCCTACCAGCAAGTGCTCATATAAACATTTCAAGTCTTGTGATCCTCCTAAATTTGAAGGGACCGAAGGTGTCACTGCCCTCCTCCACTGGTTTGAGGAGATGGAAAACACTTTTCTCAACTGCGATTGTCCTGAGGATCGCAAGGTTCGATACGCCACTGGGAGACTATTTGGGGTAGCTCTCACTTGGTGGAATACTGAAAAAGGGAAGAGGGGAATTGATGATGCAATGGCCTTAACTTGGGAGGAGTTAAGGGAAATCATGACTAGGCGTTTCTGTCCTAGGAGTGAAATTAAAAAGTTGGAGGACGAATTTCATTCTTTAAAGCAAAGGAGGGTGATCATACCACCTATAACAAGAGGTTCTTGGAGTTGAACCAAATGGTTCCAAATTTGTTCACCCCAACTTATCGTCTGATCGAGCATTATATTCAAGGACTTCCCTCGAAAATTCAAGATTTAGTTCTCAGCATCTCACCAGTAACACTTGAAGCTGCCATGGAGCTAGCGACTGAACTGACCGAGAACCGAATTCGCAACGGGAAGTTTAAAGAAGAGAAAAAGAAAGCCTCTGTTGAGGGTCAAACTTCAAACCATCCCATCTCTTCCTCTAAGTTTGCTAACAAGAGGAAGCGCAACACCAGAAATTTCGCCGTTACACAAACCAACCTCCCAATTCCTGCCGCACCCATTACCCAGGTTGCCCCTTCACCCGCACCATACAAAAGACCTTACACTGGCCCGTTACCAAAATGCAACCGTTGCCAATATCACCATTCTCCTGATCATCCTTGCCAATATTGCACCGGCTGTGGTCGCGCAGGTCATATTGTGCCTCAGCGAACGAACCGCCACCTGCCTTCAACCCAAACCCACCAACAAATAATGGGTCAAGCCCAACAACCCCTACTATTACCACCCACCCAACATTTAGCCCAAACATATTACCAACCCAATTATCCTATGGGTCAACCAATGCGGGCTTGCTACAATTGCGGAGACCCAAGCCATTTCAGAAACACTTGTCCAAGGTTGGTAAACATTATTCATGCTCAGGCCCAAGCCAACCCGGTGAATCAAGCGAACCAAGCTCCTCCACCTGCAAGAGGAAGAGCTTTCAATATCAACGCTAATCAGGCTAGAGCTGACGGCAATGTGGTTAATGGTACGTTCCTTATAAATGGTAGATATGCATCTATGTTATTTGATACTGGTGCGGATAGAAGTTTTGTGTCCTTAGAATTTGAACCTATCTTAAACCAAAACGGGATAAGCTCATGGAATCCATAACGGTAGAAGTTGCTGACGGGAAACCAGTTTCATTAAACTCTATTATACGCAACTGTACTCTTACCCTAAACGACCACGATTTCTCAGTCGACCTTATTCCTATGAAGCTGAGAAGTTTTGATATCATAATTGGTATGGACTGGCTCAGTCAACATCAGGCAGGAGTTGTATGTCGCGAAAAATTTATACGTATTCCTCTTTCAATCGGTCAGACTCTTCGAATTTTTGGAGAAACCTCGTCGAAAGGACTCAGCTTAATGTCTTGTCTTCAAGTTCAAAAATATCTTCGCAAGAATTATGTCGCGTTTTTAGCTCATATCATCAAAAAGGGAACCATGGAGAAGAAACTTGAAGACATTCCAGTAGTAAAAGATTTCCCGCAAGTTTTTCCTGACGACATTTCAGGACTTCCTCCAGTTAGAGAAGTCGAATTCCGTATTGATCGTATACCTGGTGCTACACCAGTTGCAAAGTCTCCTTATAGGTTAGCCCCCTCTGAAATGCAAGAGCTAGCCAGTCAATTACAAGAGCTGACTGACAAGGGATTCATACGTCCTAGCTCATCGCCTTGGGGTGCACCTGTCCTTTTTGTAAAGAAGAAAGATGGATCGTTTCGTATGTGCATCGACTACAGAGAGCTCAACAAATTAACAATCAAGAATCGCTATCCTTTACCTCGCATTGATGATCTTCTTGACCAACTTCAAGGTGCCAACTGCTTTTCAAAAATTGACCTTCGATCTGGCTATCATCAACTTAGAGTGCATGAAGAAGACGTCCCAAAGACCGCATTTCGAACTCGTTATGGCCATTATGAATTCATGGTCATGCCATTTGGTTTAACCAACGCACCAGCTGTCTTCATGGACCTAATGAACAGAGTCTGCAAACCTTATCTTGATCGATTTGTTATAGTCTTCATCGACGACATTCTTATTTATTCAAAGTCTAAGTCTGATCATGAGCGACATCTTCGGCTTATCCTTACACTTCTAGAGAATGAAAAGCTTTACGCCAAATTCTCCAAATGCGAATTCTGGTTAAAAGAGGTGCAATTCCTCGGACATGTAGTCAATGACAAGGGAATACATGTCGACCCCTCAAAGATCAAAGCGGTACAAGAATGGCAAGTTCCACGTACACCAACTGAAGTAAGATCTTTTCTTGGTCTAGCTGGCTATTATCGTTGTTTCATTTCAAACTTCTCTCGCATTGCTGTACCACTCACGGCTTTAACTCATAAGGGAAAACCTTTCATATGGGGACCCAAGCAAGAAGAAGCCTTCCAAACCCTTAAACAAAAACTTTGTGATGCACCAATCCTCACTCTTCCTGAAGGTTGTGATGATTTTGTGGTCTATTGCGACGCGTCAGGGTAAGGATTGGGCTGCGTTCTAATGCAAAGAGGGAAAGTTATAGCTTATGCTTCGAGACAACTCAAGACGCATGAAAAGAACTACACCACCCATGACCTAGAACTTGGAGCCGTTGTGTTCGCTCTTAAGATATGGAGACATTATCTCTATGGAACTAAGTGTGAAATATACACTGACCACAAGAGTCTTCAACATATCTTCAATCAAAAGGAGTTAAACATGAGGCAACGAAGATGGGTCGAACTTCTAAATGACTACGACTGTGAAATTAGATACCACCCTGGTAAAGCAAATGTGGTGGCTGATGCACTTAGTCGAAAGGGTTATTCGAACTCCATTCGGTTTCTATGTTCGCAAATTATAACCGACATTAAAGATCAAATTCGAGAAGCCCAGCACGTTTCAATAACGGAAGATGATGTACGAAAGGAGATGTCCTGTGGAGCTGAGCTAAAAATTGAAACTAAATCTGACGGTATTCTGTACTACCTAGATCGTATCTGGATTCCTGACCACAACAATCTTCGTGAAATTCTTATGAATGAAGCTCACAAAACGCGATACTCTATACACCCAGGAGCCGATAAGATGTATCAAGACCTACGATATACCTATTGGTGGCCTGGAATGAAGAAGGATATTGCTGTTTTTGTTTCTAAGTGCCTTACATGTTCCAAGGTGAAAGCTGAACACCAAAGACCCTCAGGACTTCTGGTCCAACCTGAAATACCTGTATGGAAGTGGGAAAATATAACCATGGACTTCATTACCGGGTTACCTCGCACTTCTGGTGGGTATGACACTATATGGGTAATCGTTGACCGACTTACAAAATCAGCTCATTTTATTCCTATCCGCGAAGATTTCAAGAACGAAAAGCTAGCTCGTATCTATATCAGCGAAATCGTAAGCCGACATGGAGTACCGTTAAGCATTATTTCTGATCGTGATGGTCGTTTCACTTCACGAACATGGCAAGCAGTACAATCCGCTATGGGTACGCGATTAGATCTCAGTACCGCCTATCACCCTCAAACTGATGGTCAATCTGAACGCACCATACAAACTCTTGAAGATATGCTTCGAGCATGTGTCATAGACTTCAAGGGAAATTGGGACGCTCATCTCCCATTAGTTGAATTTTCGTACAACAACAGCTATCATTCAAGCATCGGCATGGCACCTTTTGAAGCCTTATATGGTCTTAAGTGCCGATCTCCTGTATGTTGGCACGAAATTGGGAAGCTCAAATTACTGGTCCAGAATTGATCCAAGAAACCACAGACAAGATCCATCAAATTCGAAACAATCTTCTAGCGGCTCAAAGTCGTCAAAAGAGTTATGCAGATAAACGACGGAAGCCTTTAGAGTTTAACATTGGTGATCATGTACTTCTAAAAGTATCATCGTGGAAGGGAGTAGTTCGTTTTGGTCAAAAGGGCAAGCTAGCACCACGTTACGTAAGACCTTTCAAGATACTCGAAAGAGTAGGTCCTGTAGCATACAAGCTTGATCTACCAGAAGAACTCAACAGGATTCATCCCACATTCCACGTGTCGAACTTGAAGAAGTGCCTCGCTGATGAAAACCTCCACATTCCTCTGGAAGATATTCAGATTGATGAATCTATGCATTTTATTGAAAGACCAGTAGAGATCATGGACTTCGGGGAAAACGTTTACGACGGAGTCGCATTCCAATTGTTAGGGTACGCTGGGAGTCGAAACGGGGACCTGAGTTTACTTGGGAACGTGAAGACTCAATGCGTGAAAAATACCCGCATCTTTTTCCTACTACTTCTACTACTTAAAATTACGGGACGAAATTCCTAAAAGTAGGGGATACTGTAACATTTGTCATAAACGGGTTTGCAAAACCCGCTCCGTTTTGTAATCGAATATCAAGTTATAAATGTCACGTTGTGTATTTATGGTTATTTTGATTTTTAATGATACATAATTAATAAACAAACTAAGCTATAAAAATTATATTTGATAAAAAGTGAAAACAAAATAAATGAAAAAGAAATGTTGCTGCCGGGACTCGAACCCGGGTCAGCCAGAACTGAAATCCAAAGACTTAACACACACACACATCACCACTCCGCCACTTGTTGTTTTCTGTCAACTTAGGGAAACAAATAACTCTTATATACAAACCGAGTTTAAACCGATTGCGCCAACTGAGAAACCGAAATTGGCAATTCAACCGTCTAATCGTTTGATTAATCGCACATTCAGGTTTATAACCGATGCACCGACGATTTCAATCAATTCGGAATTGATTGAACATCAATTTTCATCATCATCGGTTTTTATAACCGAAAATAATCAAAGTCCAAATTACTTCAACCAAAACCCTTCTCGCGACTCAGAGTCATCAGACAAACATTCCATTTCACTTTCGTCACACTTTCAGTCCATCAGAACGCTTAAATCAACTCGCCGGAAATTTCTGCAAGATTCGCCGGAAAACCGTATTTATCATCAAAACGGTAATTCTTTCAATACCGTTGTAGTCTAACAATTGTTAAGCTATTTCTAAGTTAAACCTTTCATTTGAAATCGAATTCAGACACCGTTATCAGATAATTCCAGTTCGCCGGAGAATTTCTGAAAATCTTTATTTCCGTCTGTGAAACGGTAAGGACCTTCAATCACACTGTTAACGTTTGTTCATCACTTCAATTCCACGATTGGCTAATCAAAATGGTTAATTGTTTGGTTCAGTTGAGGTGCACAAAAACAGAGCCGACGCATTGCCGGAAATTCTGTGATAAATCATTCCTATGGTATGTTGCTTCTAACACCGTCTATGCCATTTCATTTTAGCCTTAAGAATGATTGTTAATCGTAAAAACAAGAAAACGGATTAGTAATTCTGTCGACTGTAATTTGAATGAAGAAGACGAAGTTAGTTAAGTTATAAGTTTATTTAAAATCGGTAATAAGAACGGGTTAGACACACAGTCCAGCGGTGGACTGTGTGCAAAACATACGCGCATGTCACAAGTTCGATCCCTGATACACGCACTCCCTATGTAATAAAATGCCTTTTTGTTTAAAACTGAACCAGGTTAACTCCGTTAGTTGTTAAGTATAATAAAAACCGAGATATTAACCTGGTTTGACACACAATCCAGCGGTGGACTGTGTGCAACACTAAGTCGCACGTCACGCGTTCGAAACCTGTTACTGGCACCGGGTTGTTGAATTAAAATGTTTTTTAAATTAAAAGAATTTTGGTTAAACCGAATTAGTATATAAATATAATTAAAAACGAGATTATTTCGGGTTAGACACGTAGCTCAGTTGGTAGAGCTGCGTGCACGCGTACGGGAGGTCTCGGGTTCGAGTCTCGCCCAGCGCATTCCTACACACTGACCGAACCGGTCAACAGGTCAACAAGTCAACGGTCAACGTTCAACGCAAAATAAACAATTTTTTTATATTTTTATTTATTTAATTTAATTTAAAAATCAATTAAAAATACTTAAAAATAACATTTTTAAAGATAGAAAATAGCCTTAAACTCACAAAAATATATCTAAAAATTTCATTAAAATCCTTAATAAAATCCACTCATTTACTATATTTTTCCGTTATTATTTAGGTTAGTAATTCTCGTTGTTCAATTCTCCCGACTCGTGCGCATCTCATCATCTCCAATCCAACGCACCCAATGTGAGTGAATCTTTACAAATTCCCCGTTTTATCACGTTTTGGGGTGTATCATGTGTCTTGCAATATATATTATATTTAAATCATTGTGCATACATCATCTCATGAACATGTGTATTCAGTTTGTTCAACTGTTGTGTAGTTATTGTTAGATGCAATTTATTATTTTCAGTACATGCAATTTCATAGGCCGCCGCTCCCCATTACATTATGAGCGTTGAGCATGTTCCCCATTTCATTATGAGCGTGAACCTGGCGTGCCCACATACGATCGGCTCCGTTTGATTGAGCCTTGATCGCACAGACATTTTTCATTTTCAGTACATGCAATACGATCGGCTCCGTTTGATTGAGCCTTGATCGCACAGTTCATTCATGATTATTTATCTTATGATGTTGGTATGTTAAAGTATGCTATCATATGTTATTGTATGTTATAGTTGTGATTGCTATTGCTATTGCTTGATTATTTACATTTGCTCATTTATGATTATGCACAATTTTTCATTGATAAACTAACAAGTAAATCAATAATAAATGTTTATCTAACAAGGTTCACTCGCCAACTTATGTTGACCCAAAAACCCCCAATTTTACACATGATACAGGTGAACCAGCTGCAGCCAGAAACACATAGGATTGTACTAGAAGAATAAAATGATTTAGAGTTTGGGATTGTTATGTTTGGTTTATTTTCTTTGTATCGTATGGACATGTTTGGATATTTGGAAATGTAACTTTGACTTTAATAAATATGAAACATATTAGTAAATATCATGAGCTTTGGTGATAACCCAATTATGCCCCGACTCTTATTCCGCTGCAGGTCGGGGTGTGACAAGAAGTTCACCATAACGCGACGACGGTGATCTATCTAGTTCTATTGATGTTAGCTCCCCTCCAAAACAACTTGACCCAAAATTCTTCCAACTCTCCCAATTTAGTGGTGATTTGTCTAAGGGTTCTGCCTATATCCAGAATGACTGTGTGCGCCCTACATGACCATGCCCTTACTTGGCATGGCTATGTTTGCATAATAAAGATATTAGTGTTGGCTTGGCTCATTAGCTAATTAGCCGTACTATATAATTTGTATTTCTCTTTCATTTGTTTGTTAATATTTTCTCTATTGAATGAAGCCTAGTCGTTTTCCTCTGTACATGTTTGTCTTTTAACATGGTATCAGAGCCCTATTCGATCCACGTTTATTAGTTTGTTGATTTGGCAAGATTTATGTTCTATTTCGACGATTTATCCGATCGCCACCACAAGGTATTCAAATTTTTTGGTTTCTTTTGTTTATGCCCGAGAATTCCGAATAAGATATTTGGTTCAATCGATGCTTGTGATTTTGTCGTGAATTCCGAATAAGATATTTGGTTCAATCGAAGCTTGTGATTTTAATTCCTTAAAAAAGGTAAAAATTGGGTATTCATTTATCAAATGGGTGCTTTGACTTGGTCGACTTTGAAAAATAATCAAAGGAGTAATTTATCAAAAGATGATTCTAACAAAATATTCCTATTGACTTTGTGGAATATTAATTTGGTCATCTAGCCTTGAGATGATAATTTTGGGTAGTAATTATTTAGTCTTGTTCGTAAATAATTGTTTGGGTTGTTTGGTTTATATTTGGCCGAGTTCGTTTGACATAACCTTGGGTAGTAGCCAATTTTATAGACAACCGTTTGTGTTAGAGTTCGTATTTGGTTTCGTCCGCTACTAGTTCGTATTTACTTCTGTGATTGGCTTCGTATTTGGTGTTGTGGTTTCGTTGGAAGTCGTATATTGTGATCCGCTAGTTTGGGGCGTTTCAAGTTGGTACTCGCTCATAAAGTTATTTCGAATTGTTGGGTTTTGGTGAATTGTTAGGTTTGGTGAATTATTTGAGTATAGCGATTTGTTGGGTTGTGGCGAAAAGTTAGTTTGAACGAAAAGTTACTTTTGACGAATAGTTTGCTTCGTTCGACTTGATTAGTTGGATTTGAGTTTTGTATTTGGTTGTTCGCATTTGTGTTGCTATCCTCATTGAGTTTTTAGTGATTTTCGTCATGGATGATTCCCATCGCCTACACGTGACTTTAAAGCTGCTCTCAATCAATGTGCAAATTTCAAACAACAAAAACATTGAAAGTCTTGGTGTCCATTGTTGCTTAACAAAACAATACAAGAGCAACGACACGTTTCAAATCTGAATGCACCATTTGGTCCTGTCTCAATGTCTGCTTCAGATTCACAGTTTTTTCAGCAGTTTAGATTGTTTGTTTCTAAATTCAGGCATGTCTTCGTCTAATACCTCAGGTATCTCTTCTTCTATATGGATTTTGGTGCATCTCATCATATGTCACCCCACTTGTCCTCATTTATATCTTTGACTTCTGGTTCACCTGCGTCTGTTATGTCTGCTAGTGCTACATCAATGCCAATAAAGGATGTTGGATGTGTTGTTACGCCTCACATTTCTCTCACTAATGTTTATTATATCCCCAATCTTGCTTTAAACCTTGCTTCGGTTAGTCACTTGTGCAAATCTGGTCATTGGGTACTCTTTTCTGATTCCATTTGTTGTGTATTGGACAAAAGTTCTATGATGGTGGTTGGAACTGGTCGTCGAGTAGGTGAGCTTTATGTCTTGGATGAACTCAAAGAATTTGATGTGGCTGCTTCTAGTGTTGACTTGTCTTTCTTTCAGTTGAGTCGGTCATCTCCTGACTTTTATCGTTGGCATTCTCGTTTGGGACATGTGTCAGCATCCCGCTTAAAGTTTTTGGCTTCCACGGGTGCTTTGGGTCATTTGAACATTTGTGACTGTCACACCCCGACCCGCAGCGGAATAAGAGTCGGGGCATAATTGGGTTATCACCAAAGCTCATGATGTTTACTAAAATGTTTCATATTTATTAAATTCAAATTACAGCTTAAATATCCAAAACAAAATTCATACAATTACAAGAAAAAGAAACTACATAATTATTCCAAAACTTAAACTTGTTTATTCTTCTAGGCCTTCCTATGTGTTTCTTGTCTCAGCTGGATTACCTGTATCATGTGTAAAACGGGGGATATTTTGGGTCAACAAAAGTTGGCGAGTGAACCTTAATAAAACATTGTTACTAATTTCTTGTTTTATTTAATAAAGAAAACTTGTGCAATTAATCACATGTGAGCAAACATATATAAATAAACAAACACAAACCACTTTGGATGAGTATATGATATGAATGATGATGTATGTGAGATCAAGGCTCAATCAAACGGAGCCGATCTAATGAGGCACCTGATGCTCAACCCGTCTCCCACGGGAACTGATGGGCCTAATGAAATGCGTGCACTGATAATGATAAATCCAATCTACACAACAATTGATACACATTTGATACACATTTGGTCACGGATAATGATGTATGCACAAGTGTTTATATATATAACAAAAGAATTATGCGACACATGATACACCCCAAAACATGATTAAAACGGGGAATTGATAGAGATTCACTCACAATGGGTGCGTTCTTTGATGATGATAAAGGCGCACGAATTTATGATTCGATTGACGAGGGAAGAACTAACCTAGATAATAACAAAATGATTCGATAAATAAATTTTGGTTGAGATTAATATTTTTAATTAGTGCTCTTAAATGGGATTTTTAGATTTATTTTTGTGAGTTTAAGGAATTTTTCTAACCTTAATAATATTATTTTTAAGTATTTTTAAATAATTTTCTAATTAAATAAATAAATAAAAAGAAATAAAAAAGTTAACTTTTTTTGACCGTTGACCATTGACCGGGTCTTGACCGGTCAGACTGTGTTTCTATATGCGCTGAGTGAGGTTCGAACTCGGGACCTCTCGTATACGTGCACGCAGCTCTACCAATTGAGCTACGTGTCTAACCCGAAATAAACTCAGATTTAATTATATTTATATACTAACTAGAATATTTCAGAAATTAGTTATTTTTAAAAAGGTTTTAAAATCTGCAGAACCGGTGCGTATAACCCGCATCGAACCCGTGACCATTGCTTTGATTTACACCCAGCCCAACCAACTGGGCTGGGTGTCTAACCCATTTAAATTAAGATTTATATTAAACTTAAGTACTATCTGAGGGGTGTTCTGTTAAACTTAAAAGAAAAAAATGTTTTGTTATTGCGGGAACCGGATACGTACACGAATCGAACTCGGGACTTGAATGTTATAATTGCACACAGTCCATCGCTGGACTGTGTGTCTAACCCGTTTAGTTTTCTGGTTTTAATTATATTAATACACAAGTCAACTTCGTCTTCTTCATTTATAAGAACACAGAAACTGTGAAGCCGATTGTTTGTTTAATTGACCAACAACACTTATAATTTGATTGAATTGGAATAGAAAAAGAAGGATAAGGATTATGATGTACCAACTCAGAGTGGTTTCTTCAATTTCCGGCAAGAGTCGGCTCTGATTTTGCGATTTCCGGTGGTATGAACTGTTTTAACAGTTTTGATTATTGATTTGAACGATTAAAGTATAAATTAAGAGATAGCAGAGAAGTTTAGACAGTTATACCGACTGATGAATGAATACGGTTTTCTGACGATCGATTCCGACGAAGTTCCAGCGAAATTGAAATTCTCCGGCGACGAGCTAAAGCTTCGAAAAAGTGCACGGTTCTGAGCGAAAGGATTTCCAGAAGATTGAGTGGGTATTTATAGTGAAGAACTGGATGAATTGTGTCCGGTTTTGAGTCTTGATTCGCGGTCAAAGGTTTTCCGGTGGTTATGACCGAAATTGACGGCCGGCAACGGTTATGATTGATGTCGCGATCGGTTATTGTGTTTTAGTCAAAAGGGAAATGGCCAAAATCGCGGATTGCCGGATTTTCCAGTGATTGCAAGTTCTGAGTGCGCAGTGATCTCTGGTTTTGAATTCGGGTTTTACTTTAAGTATTATTTATTTCAGTATTTTCACAAAGAAGGCGTGTGGCGGAGTGGTGTGTTGTGTGTTTGTTCATGCGGGTGACCCGGGTTCGAAACCCGACGTCTCCATTTATTTTTTTATTCATTATTTATTATTAATTATAAATTATGGTTTTTAAATTCTAATATATTTATTAATTATGTATTGTTTAAAATTAATATGAACCATAAATACGCAACAAAATTTATAACTGAATATTTGATTGATAAACGAAGCGGGTTTTGAAACCCGTTTTTCGACGAATGTTACAGTGACATCTCTAATTATAGTGGTTGCAAACTTGCCAAGTTCTCTGCTTTACCGTTTGAGAAAAGTATTTCTCGTTCTGTTGCTCCTTTTTGATATTGTTCACTCTGATGTGTGGGGTCCATCGCCAGTATCCACTAGAGGGGGTTGTTCTATTATGTATCCTTTATCGATGATTATACTCGTTATACCTGGGTGTATCTTATGAAACGTATATCTGAGTTCTTGGGTATTTACAAAAACTTTTATGTAAAGACACAACATTCAACTGTGATAAAGAGTTTCCGGAGTGACTTAGGGGGTGAATATACTTCTAATGATTTTCCCCAGTTACTTATGTATGATGGTACAATACACCAGTCATCCTGTACCGACACCCCTCAATAAAATGGTGTTGCTGAAAGGAAACATCATCATCTTATGGAAACTGCTCGATCATTTCTTTTATTTGCTGACGTTCTGAGTGTATTTTGGGGAGAAGCACTCTTAACTGCCCAACATGTGAGTAATCGGATTCCTACTGCTCACAATTCCTGGTTGTCTTATGTGTTTTCTTGAGCTATGGTAGTGGTCCAAAAGGATATGGCACTGACCAGAAAGGATATCGTTGTCTTGACCCAGTAAGTAAGAAGCTATATGTTTCGAGGCAAGTTATCTTCCTCGAGCATATTCTTTCTATTCGATTCCCTCCAACTCACATAATGTAACAAAGTCAAATCTTCGAAACATTGATCCTTTTGCTTGTGATATTGATGCATCAACATCATTTGATGTTCCAGCTATATTTGTTGAGTCTGGTAGGCAAGTAGAAACTGAAGGGCCCGCTCAAGACACCCATACTTCGTCAGACACAACTTCAGGTCCAACTATGCTTGAGACAGCTCCTTCGTTTGTTGAGAGAGCTCCACCTCCGAGGAGGTCCACTCGTAAATGTAAGTCCACTAAGCTACCAGATTTTGCCTGCTCTACTTACTCGGCTTCGTTTGCTTCCTTTATCGCAAATATGAATCATTTATCTGAACCTACATCGTATAGAGAGGTTATCTCTGATCCTCTTTGGCAGAATGCTATGGCTGAAGAGCTCACTACTCTTCATCAGGTGCATACATGGGATTTGGTTCCAATAACACCTAGTAAACATACAATTGGTCGTCATTTGGTATATAAGATTAAAACGAAGTCTGACGGGTCTAATGAGCGATATGAGGCCAGACTTGTAGCAAAAGGATACTCACAAAAGTATGGTATGGATTATGAGAAGACGTTTGCTCCAGTAACAAAAATGACTACAGTTCGTACTCTTATAGCTGTTGCGTATGTTCGTTAGTGGTAGATTTGTCAAATGGATGTTAAGAATGCCTTTCTGAATGGTGATCTCCATGAGAAGGTATACATGACACCTCCCCCAGGAATTGCTCAGCAACCCAATGAAGTCTATCGGCTTCGGAAAGCTCTATATGGCCTTAAACAGGCCCCTCGTGCTTGGTTTGAAAAATTCTCTACAATGATTACTTCTCTTAGTTTTGTTCCTAGTAATCACAATTCGGCATTGTTTATTTGATGTATGGGAGCAGGACGCATCCATCTATCTTTATATGTTGATGATATGATTATCACAGGCGATAATTATGATGGTATTGAGTCCTTGAAGCGTGATTTGGCTCATCGTTTTGCTATGAAGGATTTAGGCTTACTATGGTATTTCTTGGGTATTGAGGTGGCTTAGTCTCCAAAAGGATATCTCCTTTCTCAGACAAAGTATATTTCTGATCTGTTTCAGCGGGTAAGACTTTCTGATAATAGAAATGTAGATACTTCTCTTGAAACCAATGCGCGATATTCTCCCACAGATGGTGTTCCTTTATCTGATCCGAGCCGATATCGTACTATTGTAGGCAGTTTGGTTTACCTTACAGTTACTCGACCTGATATTGCTCATGTTGTTCATATGGTTAGTCAGTTTGTCACTGCTCCTACTTCTGTTCACTAGGGAGCTGTTCTTCGTATCTTGAGATATCTTCGTGGGACTCAATTTCAAAGTCTTTTGTTTCCCTTGACATCATCTCTGGAGTTGCGTGCCTACAATGATGTTGATTGGGATAGTGATCCTAATGATCGAAAGTCCACTACTGGTTTCTGTGTTTTCCTTGGTGATTCTTTAATCTCATGGAGAAGTAAGAAGCAAGATGTTGTTTCCATATTTTCTACTGAGGCTAAGTATCGTGCTATGGCTTTGGCTACATGTGAGATTGTTTAGTTGTGATGACTCCTTGGAGATATGGGGGCTACTATCTCTCAACCTACCCCTTTGCATTGTGATAACCAAAGTGTTATGCAAATCACAAAGTATTCTGTTTTTCATGAGCGGACAAAACATATTGAAATTGATTGTCATTTTACTCGTCATCATCTTCAGCTTGGAACCATCTCGCTTCCCTTTGTTCCATCAGCTTTGCAGATTGCAGATGTTTTTTCCAAGGCTCAGTCAGCATCTCGATTTCGGTTCTTATGTGACAAACTCTCATTGTTTATTACAGTTGCATTGTGAGTTTGAGAGGGGATGTTAGCATAATAGAGATATTAGTTTGGACTTGGCACATTAGCTAATTAGCCATATTATATAATTTGTATTTCTCTTTCATTTGTTTGTTAATGTTTTCTCTATTGAATAAAACCTAGTTGTTTTCTTCTGTACATGTTTGTCTTTTAACAGGCTATACGTGGACGGGTGTAAAAAAAATACTTCAAGATAAATACTTACCAAGATGTTTTGATGCTTTCTTAATGCGATCATCATCTTCAGAGATATTTTTAACAACTCGACTTGCTTTCATTTTTCAAAAAAAGTGAACATTACTCTTTTCTATGCAATTTTCACCAAAGTTTAATATCCTCCACTTTGATGTCTAGTGTAGTTTTACACAAAGTTCTTAGTCATTTAATGTTTCAATGAGAGATATCATAAGAACGATAAAAATATTTTATTCTAAAAACAATATGTTTTTATATTTTATTCTACAAAACATAATGGCTTTTAAATTTAAATTCAAGTATTGTTACCTTATGTTCCATATATTTCTAGATTTGTTTTTGCAATTGCCCCTTTTTCAATATTGTTTTCTTTAAATTTGACATTGTTTTGTTTTCTTTAAATTTGACATTATTTTCTTGAACACTGATTTATAATAAAAAGATTATAATTTTTATAATGAGAAGAATAACAATAAATAGCATTCAAATATGGGTGTTCATTGGGTAGGTTTCTGATTATTGGAACTAGATTTTTTGAAATCGCGCGTTGTGATGAAACGGAGCAAATAATAATGTAAACAAATGTTATTTGAAAATGAAGCCTTTGTTTTTGAAAGTCAAACCGTTAGAATCGATTCAGTTTATCATCACACCATTTTACGCTACCAAATTAATACTCTATTTTGAATACAACTTCGTTTTTAATAAAACTTATACGGGTTGAAGGTAAAAATTAAGCACAACTACGTTCTTAAGTTTTTAGAAAAAAAAATTTACGAACGTAAGTTATTAAAGAAATGTCAAAATGATTGATAAAGTAAAGATGTTAAAAGGAGAAAAAAGAAATTATTAAAAACAAAAAAAAAATAAGAAAGGAAATGTACTTTTAGAAAAGGAAAAAAATAAAAATATGTTAAAGGTAAATACTATAATAATAAACTATAATATATTAAAATAATAAAATATTAAAAAGCTATATGTTATTATAAATTTATATTTACTATCCATGATTATTCGTAATATATATATATATATATATATATATATATATATATATATATATATATGTTTTTTTTGATGTCGCGTGTTGCGGTGAAACAGAGCAAATGATAATATTAAACAAACGTTATTTGAAAATGTAGCATGTTGTTTCAAAAACCAAACCAATAGAATCGGTTTAGTTTATCATCGTATTGTAAAAAATGATACCAAATAAATATTCTATTTTGAATACAACTTTATTTTTAACAATACTTATATCAAAATGTTTAGGGGGAATAATCACAACTACGTACTTAAGTTTTTTTTATAAAAAAAAAATTAACCTACAAAAGTTAATAAAGAACTATTAGACTCATTATCATTTAAAAAAAAGAAAATAATAATTATGAAAACAAAAGTAAATGAGAAAAGGAAATATGATTTTAAAAAAAAGAAAAAAAGGAAAATATGTTAAAATTAAATATATTAATAAATTATTATAATATTAAAATAATAAAAAAACAAAAAAAAATATGTATTATTATAAATTTAAAATTACTATTTATCGTTCTTCACCACCAATATATAAATTAATAATTAATATTTAGTTAATTAATCAAGGCATTATCGCTTGAAAAAAGAAATAATAATTATAAAAAAATAAATGACAAAAGAAAATATGATTTAAAAAAAATATGTTAAACGTAAATATAATAATAAATGTCACACCCCGACCCGCAGCAGAATAAGAGTCGGGGCATAATTGGGTTATCACCAAAGCTCATGATGTTTACTAATATGTTTCATATTTATTAAATTCAAATTACATCTCTAATGTTTATGTCAAATTCATACAATACAAGGAAAGGAAAAATTAACTAAAACAATCCCAATTCTAAACTGGTTTATTCTTCTAGGCCGTCCTACATGTTTCTTGCTTCAACTTGATCACCTGTATCATGTGTAAAAATGGTGAATTTTGGGTCAACAAAAGTTGTTATAGGTTTCTTGTTGTATTTGATATGGAAAACTGTGCAATAATCATATATGAACAAACGTATGTAAACAAACAATCACAAACACCTTGCATGAGTATATGATATGAATGACAATGTATATGTTGGCAACGTCTCATTCACGCTCATAGGTAATGTGGAACGGCTCACGCTCATAGGTAATGGGGAGCAGACGACCTATGATGAAATGTATGTGCGATCAAGGCTCAATCAAACGGAGCCGATCGTATGTTGGCAACGCCTCGTTCACGCTCATAGGTAATGGGGAACGGCTCACGCTCATAGGTAATGGGGAGCGGCGGCCTATGATAATGTATGTACTGAAAATGATAACTTTAATCTAAACATTAACCACACAAACAAATTGATATATATTGGCAACACATTTGATCATGAATATGATGAATGCACAATTGTTTAATTGAAATAAATAAATAGCGACATATGATACACCCTAAAATGTGATTAAAACGGGGAATTGGAAGAGATTCACTCACATTGGGTGCGTTCGGTGGTTGATGTTGAATGCGCACGAGTTTAGAGGATTGATCGACGAGGAAAAACTAACCTAATTAATAACGAAAAGGTACGGTAAATAAGTGGATTTTATTAACAATTTTAATATAATTTTTGGAAATATTTTTGTGAGTTTAAGACTAATTTCTAACTTTAAAAACGTTATTTTTAAGTATTTTTAATTGATTTTTAAATTAAATAAACAAATAAAAATAATAAAAAAAATGTTGACTTTTGACCGTTGACCATGACTGTTGACCGTTGACCGGTTCGGTTGTGAATATTATTGCACTGAGTGAGACTCGAACCCGTGACCTCCCGTATGCGTGCACGCAGCTCTACCAACTGAGCTACGTGTCTAACCCGAAATATTTCTGTTTTTAATTATATTTATATATTATTTAACTTAATCCGAAAATCATTTATTTTAAAAAGGATTTAATTTTATCAGCCCGGTGATCTCCACAGGTCTCGAACCTGGGACCTGTGGTTTAGTTTGGCACACAGTCCACCGCTGGACTGTGTGTCTAACCTGGTAAATATTCCGGTTTTTATTATACTTAACATCTTACTGTGAGTTAACCCGGTTCGGTTTTTAAAAAAAAAAACATTTTTATTTCTGAGGTTAGGATTGTGATAGGAATCGAACTCGCGACGAGTGTGTATTATTTGCACACAGTCCACCGCTGGACTGTGTGTCTAACCCGTTAATAATATTGATTTTAATTAATCTTATAAACATAAACAACTTCGTCTTCTTCGCTCAAAACACAGACAACGGTTAACCAAACTGTTTCTTGTTTAATTCGATTAACGAACATTATATGCAATTGAAAGGTAATGATCGGAGAGGGTTTGGGGAAAGGATTTACCGAACAGGTGTCTTTCACAGAACTCCGGCAAGGATTCGTCGGCTCTGTTTTGTGAACTTCGGCTGTTAGGATCAATTAACAGTTTTGATTGATTAGATGTGAAATTGAGTTACTAAACAATGATTAACAGGAGGTGTAGTTGATCATACCGATTAACAGCGTGAGTTCGGAAATTCCAGCGATTTTTCCGGCGAGTACAGAAATCCGGCAACGTCGTCTGGGATCGATTCTGGGTGATGGATTGATGTTAGTAATGGTCTAACAATGGAACGGAACAGAAAGTGTCGAGGTATTTACCGTGTTGATGTGAGTCTCGGTTTTCCGGCAAAAGTCCGGTAATGGCAGAAAAGTTCCGGCGAGTGAAATTTCGTCGAGAATTGGTGTGATTTTGAGCGAAAAGATTACCAGAGGCTAGGGTGTGTATTTATAGGAAAGAATATCGATGAATTGGGTCCGATTTCTGTCTTGATTCGTTGGTCAATTATTCTCCGGCGGTTATGACTGATGTCGCGGAACTGGACATCGGTTATAACCGATGTAAGTGTTAATACGCACGTTAAGTCACAAGAAACCGACAATAATTGGCGAAATCGTCGGGATTTCCGGTGACTGCGAATTGGGCGCGTCGGTTGACTGATTTGAAAACGAGTTTTTGTTATTTGAATTAATTGTCTTGATATATCACTAAAGAACACAAGTGGCGGAGTGGTTTGGTGGATGTGAGTTAAGACTTGAGGTTCCCGGCTGACCCGGGTACGACTCCCGGCAGCCGGTTTTTCTTTTTAATTAATTTATTTTTACTTTTTAACAATTATAATTTATAAATTCTAATTTGTTTATTAATTATGTATCGTTTAAAATTAAAATATGTCATAAATAAGCAACAAAAATTTAAACGGATTATTCGATTAATAAACGAAGCGGGTTTTGAAAACCCGTTTTTCGACGGATGTTACAGTATCCCCTACTTTTGGAAATTTCGTCCCGAAATTTAAGTAGTAGTGGTAACAGGAAATAGATGTGGGTATTTCTCGCGCATTGAGTCTTCCGTTCCCAAGTAAACTCAGGTTCTCATTTCGACTCCCAGCGTACCCTGACAATTGGAATGCGGCTTCGTCTTAAACGTTTCTCTCCGAAGTCCATAATTTCTACTTGTCTTTCAATGAAATGCATAGATTCATCGACTTGAATGTCTTCTAGAGGAATATGGAGATTTTCATCGGCGAGGCACTTCTTCAAGTTCGATATGTGGAATGTGGGATGAATTCTGTTGAGTTCCTCTGGTAGGTCAAGCTTATATGCTACAGGTCCTACTCTCTCGAGTATCTTGAAAGGTCCTACGTAGCGTGGTGCTAACTTGCCTTTTTGGCCAAAACGAACCACTCCCTTCCACGGCGATACTTTTAAAAGTACTTGGTCACCAATGTTAAATTCCAAGGGCTTTCGTCGTTTGTCTGCATAACTCTTTTGACGACTTTGTGCTGCTAGAAGATTGTTTCGAATTTGATGGATCTTGTCTGTTGTTTCTTGTATTAATTCTGGACCGATGATTTGAGCTTCTCCAACTTCGTGCCAACATATAGGTGATCGGCACTTACGACCATATAACGCTTCGAAAGGTGCCATGCCGATACTTGAATGATAGCTGTTGTTGTACGAAAATTCAACTAATGGTAGATGAGCGTCCCAATTCCCTTTGAAGTCTATGACACATGCTCGAAGCATGTCTTCAAGAGTTTGGATGGTGCGTTCAGATTGCCCATCAGTTTGAGGATGATAAGCAATACTGAGGTCTAATCGTGTACCCAAAGCGGCTTGTACGGCTTGCCATGTTCGTGAAGTGAAACGACCATCACGATCTGAAATAATGCTTAACGGTACACCATGACGGCTTACGATTTCGCTGATATAGATACAAGCTAACTTCTCATTCTTGAAGTCCTCGCGAATCGGAATGAAGTGAGCTGATTTTGTAAGACGATCAATGATCACCCACATGGTGTCATACCTACCAGAAGTGCGAGGTAACCCGGTAATGAAGTCCATGGTGGACTGTGTGCAAACAGTCCAGCGGGTTAGACACACAGTCCAGCGGTGGACTGTGTGCAAACAATACGCACACGCCGCGAGTTCGATCCCTGATACACACACCTTCTCTGTAATAAAGATGTTTTATTTTTCTAACTGAACCGGATTAACTTACGTTAGTTGTTAAGTATAATAAAAATCTGTATATTAACCAAGTTAGACACACAGTCCAGCGGTGGACCGTGTGTAACGTTAAAGCACAGGTCCCGGGTTCGAGACCTGTTAGTGACACTGGTTCGATGATTTAAAATGTTTTTGAAAATAAAAGAATTTTGAATAAGCTGAGTTAATATATAAGTATAATTAAAAACAGAATTATTTCGGGTTAGACACGTAGCTCAGTTGGTAGAGCTGCGTGCACGCGTACGGGAGGTCTCGTGTTCGAGCCTCACCCAGCGCAAGCATTTACACAGTAAACTGGTCAAACAGTCAAAGTCAAGAAGTCAACGGTCAACCCAAAAAGTCAACATATTTTTATATTTTTAATTATTTAATTTAATTTAAAAATCAATTAAAAATACTTAAAAATAATGTTTTTAAAGATAGGAAATAGCCTTAAACTCACAAAAATATATCTAAAAATTCTATTAAAATCATTAATAAAATCCACTCATTTAATATATTTTCCGTTATTATTTAGGTTAGTTAATTCTCGTTGTTCAACTCTTCCAACTCGTGCGCATCTCACCATCTCCAATCAAACGCACCCAATGTGAGTGAATCTTTACAAATTCCCCGTTTTAATCACGTTTTTGGGGTGTATCATGTGTCTTGCCACTTATTATACTTAAATCATTGTGCATACATCATATCATGAACAAATGTGTATTCAGTTGTTTCAATTGTTTGTGTGGTTATTGTTAGATTTAATTTATTATTTTCAGTACATGCAATTTCATAGGCCGCCGCTCCCCATTACATTATGAGCGTTGAGCATGTTCCCCATTACATTATGAGCGTGAACCTGGCGTGCCAACATACGATCGGCTCCGTTTGATTGAGCCTTGATCGCACAGACATTTATCATTTTCAGTACATGCAATACGATCGGCTCCGTTTGATTGAGCCTTGATCGCACAGTTTCATTCATGTTATATATTTATGCAAGTTGATTTGTTATGGTATGCTGTTGGTATGTTATTGTATGTTACAGTTTGTGGTTGTTATTGCTACTGTTTGATTTTGTACATTTGCTCACTTATGATTATTGCACAATTTTTCCTTGATAAAATAACAAGAAAATCAATAATAAATGTTTATCTAACAAGGTTCACTCGCCAACTTATGTTGACCCAAAAACCCCCATTTTTACACATGATACAGGTGAACCAGCTACAGCCAGAAACACATAGGATTGGCCTAGAAGAATAAAATGGTTTAGAGCTTGGAATTGTTTAGTTGGTTATTTTTCTTTGTATTTGTATGGACATGTTTGGATTATTGAGAATGTAATTTTGATAAATATGAAACATAATAGTAAATATCATGAGCTTTGGTGATAACCCAATTATGCCCCGACTCTTATTCCGCTGCGGGTCGGGGTGTGACATTAAAAACGTTATTTTTAAGTATTTTTAATTGATTTTTAAATTAAATTAATAAATAAAAATAATAAAAAAAATGTTGACTTTTGACCGTTGACCATGACTGTTGACCGTTGACCGGTTCGGTTGTGAATATTATTGCACTGAGTGAGACTTGAACCCGTGACCTCCCGTATGCGTGCACGCAGCTCTACCAACTGAGCTACGTGTCTAACCCGAAATATTTCTGTTTTTAATTATATTTATATACTATTTAACTTAATCCGAAAATCATTTATTTTAAAAAGGATTTAATTTTATCAGCCCGGTGATCTCCACAGGTCTCGAACCCGGGACCTGTGGTTTAGTTTGGCACATAGTCCACCGCTGGACTGTGTGTCTAACCTGGTAAATATTCCGGTTTTTATTATACTTAACATCTTACTGTGAGTTAACCCGGTTCGGTTTTAAAAAAAAACATTTTTATTTCTGAGGTTAGGATTGTGATAGGAATCGAACTCGCGACGTGTGTGTATTATTTGCACACAGTCCACCGCTGGACTGTGTGTCTAACCCGTTCATAATATTGATTTAATTAATCTTATAAACATAAACAACTTCGTCTTCTTCGCTCAAAACACAGACAACGGTTAACCAAACGGTTTCTTGTTTAATTCGATTAACGAACATTATAAGCAATTGAAAGGTAATGATCGGAGAGGGTTTGGGGAAAGGATTTACCGAACAGGTGTCTTTCACAGAACTCCGGCAAGGATTCCTCGGCTCTATTTTGTGAACTTCGGCTGATAGGATCAATTAACAGTTTTGATTGATTAGATGTGAAATTGAGTTACTTAACAATTTTTAACAGGAGGTGTAGTTGATCATACCGATTAACAGCGTGAGTTTGGAAATTCCAGCGATTTTTCCGGCGAGTACAGAAATCCGGCAATGTCGTCTGGGATCTATTCTGGGTGATGGATTGATGTTAGTAATGGTCTAACAATGGAAAGGAACAGAAAGTGTCGAGGTATTTACCGTGTTGATGTGAGTCTCGGTTTTCCGGCGAAAGTCCGGTAATGGCAGAAAAGTTCCGGCGAGTGAAATTTCGTCGAGAATTGGTGTGATTTTGAGCGAAAAGATTACCAGAGGCTAGGGTGTGTATTTATAGGAAAGAATATCGATGAATTGGGTCCGATTTCTGTCTTGATTCGTTGGTCAATTATTCTCCGGCGGTTATGACTGATGTCGCGGAACTGGACATCGGTTATAACCGATGTAAGTGTTAATACGCACGTTAAGTCACAAGAAACCGACAATAATTGGCGAAATCGTCGGGATTTCCGGTGACTGCGAATTGGGCGCGGCGGTTGACTGATTTGAAAACGAGTTTTTGTTATTTGAATTAATTGTCTTGATATATCACTAAAGAACACAAGTGGCGGAGTGGTTTGGTGGATGTGAGTTAAGACTTGAGGTTCCCGGCTGACCCGGGTTCGACTCCCGGCAGCCGGTTTTTCTTTTTTAATTAATTTATTTTTACTTTTTAACAATTATAATTTATAAATTCTAATTTGTTTATTAATTATGTATCGTTTAAAATTAAAATATGTCATAAATAAGCAACAAAAATTTAAACTGATTATTCGATTAATAAACGAAGCGGGTTTTGAAAACCCGTTTTTCGACGGATGTTACAATAAAGTATTATAATATTAAAATAATAAAATATAAAAAAGCTATGTTGTCATCATCATCATACTCAGTAAATCACACTAATTGCAAACCTAAGGTAGGGTCTGAGGGAGGTAGATTTAGATAACCTTACATATACCCCGTATAAATAGAGAGACTACTTCCACTTAAAACACATAACACTCAAACAAACGGGACATAGACCAATTGGTGCATGTACACCCATGTCTTTCAGCTATCAACACCACCATATGATGCAAGATTAACCATCCGCCACTTTTAATATTATTTTCACGAAATATAAATTTAAAATTAATATTCATCGTAGTTTACCAACAATATATATATATATATATATATATATATATATATATATATATATATATATATATATATATATATATATATATATAATATATATATAATGTCTTGATGGAACTGAATTCAGATTCAAACCAAATTGAATCCTGAAAATTCAAAACTAATTCAAATTCAGTTTGATTGAACTTAGGGGGACGGGCGCCTTCACGAGTACCTTTCCTGGTAGTTTGTTGTGACACAACACCACCGTCACTCTTAAGGGTAGGACTGGCGGGTTGTTTCTCTCTTAAGGAGAACCCGTGATACAATGGGATTGGTTGGTGGGTTTTAACTGGTTAGAGAATTTCAATTTAACTAAATTAAATTAAATAGTTTATGACAAGGGTAAAGGGCCGCTAGTGTTTTATGGCTTAAAGGTAGTTTTTAATATTTTTACATAATGGGATTTGACTGGTTGTAACATGTGTACTACTCTTGATGCCCTTTCCTCCCTTGTTAAAGAAAAAAAAATCTTGTTATAAACAAAATAAAAACAAGAACCATCTTTAAAAATACAAAATAAAACCTAGTGCTATGGTCCATAAACAAAACCCACGATATAACCAATTTAGTACTGAGCGGCTAGGTTTGATGGAGGATTGTTTTGGTCGAACAATTGAGCCTCAATGCTAACATACAACTCTACTATGCTTTGAAGCCTCGCATGCAACACCTACTACCTAGACCCAAAAACACTTGTCGTATCTCATATAAAATAATAAATTAAAATGACTGAATGAGTTTATTTTGAAATTTAAAAGTGTGAATTTGATAGAAACTGAATTCCGAACTCAAGTATAAGAAGTAATTGATTCAAATACTTGAAACCAAAATTCCTTATTCAGTTTAAATCATTAGATCTTCCAAATTAAGCATAACAACATTCACATTGAAACCTCTATTCTATGTAATATAAAGAAAACAATAAAAGCACCTCCAAATTAGAATCTCTATAATAAGGGAAAATATATAGAAAGTAAAATAATCTTTGTATTTAAAGATTCATATTCAACTCTCTATATTTTTATTATGAGTGTATAAGAAAGTGATAAAATAATAAAGTAAGTGTTTATAAGTAAAAAAATGATGAAGATAGAGAGTTTGATATGTAGTATTTTTAAAAAATTAACAAAATAAAAAAATATGTTTTTATATAGATGGAGATGGAGACGGTCTATATTATATACTTACTTAAAAGGCTCTGTTGGTGGGTCAATCCGACATAGCCATTTGTCCTCTTACGAGTGGTCACAATAATTTTATGTATTTAACCCTTAAATTTGCTAATTTACGTGTTTAGCCCATCCACTTTAACTTTCTTAACATAATATCTTGTAGGGGAACATTTTATAAAAAATGGTAACGAAACCGAAAAAACATTAAGTTTCCAAAATTTATGTCACACCTCGACCCGCAACGGAATAAAAATCGGGGCATGATTGGGTTATCACCAAAGCTCATGATATTTACTAACAAGTTTCATATTTATTAAATTCAAATTAAAGTTCAAATATCCAACAAAATTTCATACAAACACAAATAATAATCTAAATGCTTGTTCCAACGAAATAACTTGATTATTCTTCTAGGCCATCCTAGGTGTTTTCTTCCTCAACTTGATCACCTGTATCATGCGTAAAACAGGGGAAATTTTGGGTCAACAAAAGTTGGCGAGTGACCCTTGATAAAACATTTAAGTAAATAAATTTATAGTTGTTTAAATAAGATTGTGCATAATCACATGTGAACAATGTATAATGTAACAATCACAAACCACATTGAACGAATATATGACATGAATGATGATGTATCTGAGATCAAAGCTCAATCGAACGAAGCCGATCTAATGAGGCACCTGATGCTCAACCCGTATCTCACGAGGAACTGATGGGCCTAATGAAATGAGTGCACTGAAATGATAAAATGTATCCACATATAAACCACACTACAAGCAATACACATTTGATCACGAAATGATATAAGCACAAGTGTTAAATAAAATAAAGAAATGGTACGACACATGATACGCCCCAAATCGTGATTAAAACGGGGAATTTGTAGAGATTCACTCACCTTGGGTGCGTATTCTTGAATGGTAAAGAGAGCGCACGAGTTGGGAATTTAATCAACGAGATAGTACTAACCTAGAAATAACAACGTGATAACTCGGTAAATAAATAAGATATTATATAGGTTATAATCTTTTGTTTAAGTTTTTAGATTATTTTTATGGGTTATATTGATATATTAAAACCTTTGGAAAAATATATATTTATGTTTTTAATTGATTTAAATTAATAAATAAAGTAATCATTAAAACAAAAATAAGAATAAAATAAGATAGAACAAAATAATAAAAAAAAAAATTCTGGCCAGACTGACAAGGCTGTCAGTGGCCGGTTCGATCGACTTTTAGGCATGCGTGTGGTGAGGCTCGAACTCGTGACCTCTCGGTTGCGTGCACGCAGCTCTTCCAACTGAGCTACATGTCTAACCCGAAAGAATCACGATTTTCATTATTCTTATACACTTCTTAAGTGTATTTAAATCCATTTAAATTTAAAAAGGTTTAACTGTATTGAACCAGACGTGTGTCCTGCGTCTCGAACCCGTGACCTCGACTGAAGCCTGCACCCAGCCCAACCAACTGGGCTGGGTGTCTAACCCGTTAGTATCTGAAATTTAATTATATCTATGCGCTGCTTAAGTGTATTCAGAAATGATAAGTTAAAAAGGGTTTTAATTTAAGTCGAGCCGATGTGTGCGTGGGGTCGAACCAGTGATCCCGGGTCTTGTTTGCACCCGGCCCAACCAGTTGGGCTGGGTGCTTAACCCGTTTGTAAGCCGGGACATAATAGATATAAAATGCATACATCAGTACTTCGTTTTCTTCATTTCAATTTTGAACCAACCTGTACCCGCCCTAAATTCAATCCGGTTCTCATTCTGATTAACAATTGTATGCAGCGAAATAGAAAGGAACACAGGTGATACACAAAGAAAAGGAAAACAAAATTGTACTTAATAAACTGAACTGTAGGTTCGTGAGCTCCGGCGGTTAGTTTCTGATGGTCCGGTGGTCCTCCGGTGAAACAAAGTTTCCAACGACCGTGATAAGAGAGAGTGAATAGGGGAATGAGCGAATTGTGGTGAAGGATTCGACTGGAATTTATAGGGGAGAAATCTAGAGCTCGATTTGGTAAATTGTCTCGATTTGATTGCCAGTTCACTCGTGATTGGATGTTTACCAAAATTAAGCGAGACTGTGGTCGATCTCTTTGGCAATACGCGTGCATTGTCGTGATTCCGGTGAGGAGATTTGCAACCGTTTAGCAGGTTCATCTCGGTTTGCATAAATCCCACATTAACACATCTAGTGGGTGTATCACAGTGGTGTTGGCGGTGTGTGTTAATCAGGGGAACCCGGGTTCGATTCCCGGTTCACCCATTTTTTTTATTTCAAGCTTAAATTATTATTTTTTTTATTTCATCCAATAATTAGTTTATTTATTTAGTTGATTTGTTATTATTTCATAATTATTTTAGACTTAACAATTATCTAAGAATTAGTTGAACAATCAAATAAAGAATAAAAAATATACTCGAACGACGTCACATAAATATACTTGGATTGATAAATTGGGGCGGGTTTTCGAAACCCGATTTACACAAATGTTACAGTATCCCCTACTTTTAGAAATTTCGTCCCGAAATTTAAGTAGTAGTGGTAACCGGAAAGAGATGCGGGTACTTTTCGCGGATTGAGTCTTCACGTTCCCAAGTAAACTCGGGTCCTCATTTTGACTCCCAACCCACCCTGACGATTGGAATACGACTTCGCCTTAAACGCTTCTCACCGAAATCCATGATTTCCACTGGTCTTTCAACGAAGTGCATTGATTCATCGACTTGAATGTCTTCTAGAGGGATATGGAGGTTTTCGTCGGCGAGGCACTTTTTCAAGTTTGATACGTGGAACGTGGGATGTATTCTGTTGAGTTCTTCTGGTAGGTCAAGCTTGTAGGCTACAGGTCCTACTCTTTTGAGTATCTTGAAAGGTCCTACGTAGCGTGGTGCTAGCTTGCTCTTTTGGCCAAAACGAACCACTCCCTTCCACGGTGATACTTACAAAAGTACTTGATCACCAACACAAAACTCCAAGGGCTTTCGTCATTTGTCAGCATAACTCTTTTGACGACTTTGAGCCGCTAGAAGATTGTTTCTAATTTGAAGGATTTTGTCGGTTGTTTCTTGAATCAATTCAGGTCCGGTGATTTGCGCTTCGCCAATTTCGTGCCAACATACTGGAGATCGGCATTTACGACCGTATAAAGCTTCGAAAGGAGCCATGCCGATACTTGAATGATAGCTATTGTTGTACGAAAACTTGACTAACGGTAGATGAGCGTCCCAGTTCCCTTTGAAGTCTATGACACATGCTTGAATCATGTCTTCAAGGGTTTGGATGGTGCGTTCAGATTGACCATCAGTTTGAGGGTGAATGGCGGTGCTAAGGTCTAACCGTGTACCCAAAGCGGTTTGTACGGCTCGCCATGTGCGTGAAGTGAAACGGCCATCACGGTCTGAAATGATGCTTAATGGTACACCATGACGGCTTACGATTTCGCTGATGTAGATACGAGCTAACTTCTCGTTCTTGAAGTCCTCGCGAATCGGAATGAAATGAGCTGATTTCGTGAGACAATCAATGATTACCCATATGGTGTCAAACCCACTGGAGGTGCGAGGTAACCCGGTAATGAAGTCCATGGTTATGTTTTCCCACTTTCATACAGGTATTTCGGGTTGGACTAGAAGTCCTGAAGGTCTTTGATGTTCAGCTTTCACTTTGGAACACGTAAGGCACTTGGAAACAAAAACGGCGATATCCTTTTTCATGCCAGGCCACCAGTAGGTGTATCGTAGGTCTTGATACATCTTATCGGCTCCTGGGTGTACAGAGTATCGTGTTTTGTGTGCCTCATTCATGAGGAAATCACGAAGGTTGTCGCGATCGGGAATCCATATGCGGTTTAAATAGTATAGAATACCGTCGGATTTGGTTTTGATTTTTAGTTCAGCTCCACATGACAGCTCATCGCGTACGTCATTTTCCGTTACAGAGATATGTTGAGCTACCCGTATTCGGTCTTTGATATCGATTACAATTTGCGAACATAGAAGATGAATAGAGTTCGCATAACCCTTACGACTGAGCGCATCAGCCACCACGTTTGCGTTGCGAGGATGATACCGAATCTCACAGTCGTAATCGTTGAGAAGTTCGACCCATCTTCGTTGCCTCATATTCAACTCTTTTTGATTGAGGATATGTTGGAGACTCTTGTGGTCAGTGTATATTTCACACTTGGTACCGTAAAGATAATGTCTCGATATCTTGAGAGCGAACACAACGGCTCCAAGTTCCAGGTCGTGGGTGGTGTAATTTTTCTCATGAACTTTGAGTTGCCTAGAGGCATAGGCTATCACCTTTCCTCGTTGCATCAATACACAGCTTAGACCTTGCCCTGATGCGTCGCAATAAACCACAAAGTCATCGCAACCCTCAGGGAGTGTAAGGATAGGAGCGTCACAAAGCTTTTGCTTTAAAGTTTGGAAGGCCTCCTCTTGCTTAGGTCCCCAAATGAAGGGTTTTCCCTTGTGAGTCAAGGCCGTGAGCGGAACGGCGATACGAGAAAAAATTGGCAATGAAGCGTCGGTAATAACCAGCCAAGCCAATAAATGACCTAACTTCAGTAGGGGTGCGTGGCGCTTGCCATTCTTGTACTGCCTTGATTTTCGAAGGATCGACATGAATCCCTTTGTCATTGACGACATGACCAAGGAATTGTACCTCTCTTAACTAGAATTCGCATTTTGAGAACTTAGCGTAAAGCTTTTCAGTCTTTAAGAGTGTAAGAATGAGTTGAAGATGTCGCTCATGATCGGATTTTGACTTTGAGTAGATAAGGATATCGTCGATGAAGACTATGACGAAACGGTCGAGATAGGGTTTGCATACCCTATTCATTAAATCCATTAAGACAGCGGGGGCATTGGTTAAACCGAAGGGCATAACCATGAACTCGTAATGACCATAACGAGTTCGGAAGGCAGTTTTTGGAATATCTTCTTCGCGCACTCTAAGCTGATGATAACCAGAACGAAGGTCGATTTTGGAAAAACAGGTGGCGCCTTGAAGTTGGTCTAAAAGGTCATCAATACGAGGCAATGGATAGCGATTCTTAACCGTCAACTTGTTGAGTTCCGTATAATCAATGCACATGCGAAACGTTCCATCTTTCTTCCTCACAAAAAGAACGGGCGCACCCCAAGGCGATGAGCTAGGACATATGAATCCTTTGTCAGTCAGCTCTTGCAGTTGACTGGCCAACTCTTGCATCTCGGATGGGGCTAACCTATAGGGAGATTTTGCGACCGGTGTAGCGCCAAGCATCGACTTCTCGCACAGGAGGAAGTCCTGAAACGTCGTCAGGAAAAACTTGCGGGAATTCTTTCACAATTGGAATATCTTCGAGCTTCCTCTCCTTGCCTTCCTTCTTGACGACATGAGCTACTTGCGAAGATAACTTCGGGCTTGAAGGCAGGACATCAATTTGAGCCCTTTCGAAGGAGTTTCCCCAAAGATACGTAGTGTCTGACCGTCGGCGAGAGGAATACGAATGAATTTTCATGGCACACCACTTCAGCGTGATGCTGGCTGAGCCAGTCCATGCCGATGATAACATCGAAACTTCCCAACTTCATAGGAATGAGATCAATTGAAAAATCGTAATCATTTAGGGTGAGAGTACAATCGCGTATAATAGAATTTAATGAAGTGGGTTTTCCGTCAGCAACTTCCACCGTCAGAGATTCAACGAGATTATCATGAGGTTGGTCGAGAATAGATTCGAATTCTAAAGACACAAAGCTCTTATCCGCACCAGTATCGAATAATATGGATGCATAACTACCATTTACGAGAAACGTACCGTTGACCACATTGTTGTCAGCCCTGGCTTGGTTAGCGTTGATATTGAAAGCTCTTCCTCTAGCAGGTGGAGGAGCTTGGTTAGCTTGGTTTACCGGGTTTGCTTGAGCTTGGGCATGGATGATGTTCACCAGGTGTGGGCAAGTATTCTTGAAGTGGTTTGGGTCCCCACAATTAAAACAGGCTCGCATGGATTGCATCATGGGGTAGTTGGGTTGGTAGTAAGGTTGGGTTGCGAGTTGTGCAGGTGGTAGAAGTAAGGGTTGTTGGGCTTGGCCTACCATTTGATTTTGGGTTTGGGTTGGAGGTTGACTGCGGTTCGATCGCTGAAGGGTACGGCAGGTTTGGATAGTGTGACCCGCACGGCCATAACTTGTGCAATTTTGGCAAGGGTTTTCAGGAGGGTGATGGTATTGGCAACGGTTACACTTTGGGTATGGCCAGTGTATGGCCTTTTGAATGGTGCGGCTGGAGGGGCGACTTGCGTGATTGGAGCAGCAGTGATGGGAGGGTTGTTTTGGGTGACGGCGAAGTTCTTGCCATTTCGCTTCCTCTTACCAGCAAACTTCGAGGATGAACCTGAGTGGTTTGGAATTGGGGTCTCAATGGGTGTTCTCTTCTTCTCATCATTAAAATTGCCATTTCGAATGCGATTTTCAGTGAGTTCCGTAGCTAACTCCATTGCGGCTTCGAGTGTTGCAGGCGAAGTGCTTAAAACCGAATCTTGGATTTTCGAGGTGAGGCCTCGAATGTAGTGTTCAATTAAGCGGTATAATGGGGTGAATAGATTGGGAACCATTTGGTTCAACTCAAGAAACCTCTTGTTGTAGGAGGTGTGATCCCTTTCTTTTTGCTTTAGAGCATAGAATTCATCTTCAAGCTTCTTGATCTCGCTCCTAGGGCACAAACGTCTTGTCATGACCTCTCTTAATTCTTCCCATGATAAGGCCATGGCATCTTCTGCACCTCGCTTACCTTTTTCCGTGTTCCACCAGGTAAGGGCTACCCCAAACAATCTTCCAGTCGCGTAACGTACCTTACGGTCCTCAGGACAGTCGCAATTGAGAAAGGTGTTTTCCATCTCCTCAAACCAGTGGAGGAGAGCGGTGACACCTTCAGTCCCTTCATATTTTGAGGGATCGCAAGACTTGAAGTGTTTGTAGGTGCATTTAGGGGTTTTGGGAGGAGGGTTGGCGACGCTTTGGTCTTCTTGGTTGGGAGGGTTAATGGGATTAGCGGTGAGGGCTTGCTGAACTTGTAGCACGATGTCAGGAAGCACTGCGGCCATTTGTTTAGCAATTTGCGTGGCCAAGCGTTCGTTTGACTTTCTTGACCTTCTACCTCCACGTAATTGCCTAGCAGACATCTACATGAATATATGTAGGGAGATTGTGAGTTCAAGAATTTCCTAGGTGTCATGTGTCGTAAAAAGAATGAAAACAACATAACTGAAAATAATTTAACTACATCCATAGGATGTCTTGGGTTTGCTCATGTTTGGGCCTCCAAATGTCCCCCATACCATTGCCTATATAGTCATGTGGGCCCCCATGGCTATTGGGTTTGGTAGGGTCTGCAATGGTGTCGGCTGGTTAACATTCACATCACCCGAATGAAAATTGTAAAACATGATTGCGAGATGTAAGGTCAGAGGGTGTCTAGGTGTAGACACAATGACAACTCAAAGTGGGGTTGGTTCACACAACGTTTGATATAGCATACTTTGGCCTAATAGATCCTTCGTACTCTCATCGTTAGTCCCCAGGTAGGCAAACTGGTCTTTTATTTTGGATTTATACGAATGTCAAGCCTAGACAGGACGTTCCGACTACCGGTACTCGTATCCTTCCAGTTACTACATGCCCGATGTGATTTGGATAATATGAAAACATTGCAAAAATCTTTGAAAAGAAATAATGGAAATTGGGAAATCGTGAGGTGTGTGCTTTCATAGATATGATATGTCATGAGGTAGGATCTATGATTAGCATTGCATACTAACATGTACTTGTGAGAGTGCTTGCATAATGTTGTGTGTGAAAATAAACATGAAACATATAAGCATCATGAATTTTGTATGTAACACATAACAATCTAAATCTAGTCAACTATAGTATAGGCTCTAAGGGTCTAATAACCTATCCTATATCCCTATAGTCACAAGCTCTGATACCAATCTGTCACACCCCGACCTGCAGCGGAATAAAAATCGGGGCATGATTGGGTTATCACCAAAGCTCATGATATTTACTAACAAGTTTCATATTTATTAAATTCAAATTAAAATTCAAATATCCAACAAAATTTCATACAAACACAAATAATAATCTAAATGCTTGTTCCAACGAAATAACTTGATTATTCTTCTAGGCCATCCTAGGTTTTTCTTTCCTCAACTTGATCACCTGTATCATGCGTAAAACATGAGAAATTTTGGGTCAACAAAAGTTGGCGAGTGAACCTTGATAAAACATTTAAGTAAATAAATTTTATAGTTGTTTAAATAAGATTGTGCATAATCACATGTGAACAAATGTATAATGTAACAAATCACAAACCACATTGAACGAATATATGACATGAATGATGATGTATCTGATATCAAGGCTCAATCGAACGGAGCCGATCTAATGAGGCACCTGATGCTCAACCCGTATCTCACGAGGAACTGATGGGCCTAATGAAATGAGTGCACTGAAATGATAAAATGTATCCACATATAAACCACACTACAAGCAATACACATTTGATCACGAAATGATATAAGCACAAGTGTTAAATAAAATAAAGAAATGGTACGACACATGATACGCCCCAAATCGTGATTAAAACGGGGAATTTGTAGAGATTCACTCACCTTGGGTGCGTATTCTTGAATGGTAAAGAGAGCGCACGAGTTGGGAATTTAATCAACGAGATAGTACTAACCTAGAAATAATAACGTGATAACTCGGTAAATAAATAAGATATTATATAGGTTATAATCTTTTGTTTAAGTTTTTAGATTATTTTTATGGGTTTTATTGATATATTAAAACCTTTGGAAAAATATGTATTTATGTTTTTAATTGATTTAAATTAATAAATAAAGTAATCATTAAAACAAAAATAAGAATAAAATAAGATAGAACAAAATAATAAAAAAAAATTCTGGCCAGACTGACAAGGCTGTCAGTGGCCGGTTCGATCGACTTTTAGGCATGCGTGTGGTGAGGCTCGAACTCGTGACCTCTCGGTTGCATGCACGCAGCTCTTCCAACTGAGCTACATGTCTAACCCGAAAGAATCGCGATTTTCATTATTCTTATACACTTCTTAAGTGTATTTAAATCCATTTGAATTTAAAAAGGTTTAACTGTATTGAACCGGACGTGTGTCCTGCGTCTCGAACCCGTGACCTCGACTGAAGCCTGCACCCAGCCCAACCAACTGGGCTGGGTGTCTAACCCGTTAGTATCTGAAATTTAATTATATCTATGCGCTGCTTAAGTGTATTCAGAAATGACAAGTTAAAAGGGTTTTAACTTAAGTCGAGCCGATGTGTGCGTGGGGTCGAACCAGTGATCCCGGGTCTTGTTTGCACCCGGCCCAACCAGTTGGGCTGGGTGCTTAACCCGTTTGTAAGCCGGGACATAATAGATATAAAATGCATACATCAGTACTTCGTTTTCTTCATTTCAATTTTGAACCAACCTGTACCCGCCCTAAATTCAATCCGGTTCTCATTCTGATTAACAATTGTATGCAGCGAAATAGAAAGGAACACAGGTGATACACAAAGAAAAGGAAAACAAAATTGTACTGAATAAACCGAACTGTAGGTTCGCGAGCTCCGGCGGTTAGTTTCTGATGGTCCGGTGGTCCTCCGGTGAAACAAAGTTTCCAACGACCGTGATAAGAGAGAGAGTGAACAGGGGAATGAGCGAATTCTGGTGAAGGATTCGACTGGAATTTATAGGGGAGAAATCGAGAGCTCGGTTTGGTAAATTGTCTCGATTTGATTGCCAGTTCACTCGTGATTGGATGTTTACCAAAATTAAGCGAGACTGTGGTCGATCTCTTTGGCAATACGTGTGCATTGCCGTGATTTCCGGTGAGAAGATTTGCAACCGTTTAGCAGGTTCATCTCGGTTTGCATATTAGAATATTTGAAATCCCACATTAACACATCTAGTGGGTGTATCACAGTGGTGTTGGCGGTGTGTGTTAATCGGGGGAACCCGGGTTCGATTCCCCGTTCACCCATTTTTTTTATTTCAAGCTTAAATTATTATTTTTTTTATTTCATCCAATAATTAGTTTATTTATTTAGTTGATTTGTTATTATTTCATAATTATTTTAGACTTAACAATTATCTAAGAATTAGTTGAACAATCAAATAAAGAATAAAAAATATACTCGAACGACGTAACATAAATATACTTGGATTGATAAATTGGGGCGGGTTTTCGAAACCCGATTTACACAAATGTTACAATTTACACCGGAGCGACAAGGGATAGCTACCTCTTCCCTAAGATAAGTCTGCCATTGTTAATATATATATTTAGTCCCTCAACTTTAGTAAAATTTTTCCAATTAACTTTGCGTATATAAATGTTACCCTTCTACATTAACTTTGCTAATATACATATTTATTCCCTTTACTTTTATTTCGTTTAGTGTTTCACCTTTTAGTGTTATTTTTTCTCGCTAACATGATGAACTAAACCCACCCCAACCAAAAAATATTATTACCGGTATCGGTATTATCAGAATCACTATCTTTTTTTTTTGCTTTTAGTTTTTCATATTTTAGTATTTTTTTCCGATACTTACATTGCCGTTTCAATATTTTTTCCGCATGATTCTACCTATTTATTTCGGTTGCTATACGAGGTGTCTGCACTGATAATCAAACTCCCGTCAGAACAAACAAGGTATGATTACTTGTTAAAAGAGAAAACGTGTTTTTAATCATACTTATTCTCGAAGGTTCAAAGATATTGTATCATCCATGTGAGTCAATCTCATGGAACATACAACACACACATGGCATTTTTCCCTTTCACCAAAATATTTAACAGAAAATGATGTGACCAACACTTCCCCAAAAGTCATTTATATGATTGCAACCCTTTTCCCAAAATTCATCAAAACAAAAACCTTTCACCACACACCAAATCAAAAACCCTAATTTCCCCCTAATTTACTCAATCAATCAATACTTCACCTACACACAACCAAATCATACAATAAACAACTGTAAATTCATCATCCCTTTCAATTATGTGCAATTGAACAGAAATTTATTACAAATTGATGAAAAAATGTCTGTTGAGAGATCATTTGAAGCATGGGAAGAGGTTCAACGGCACGGATTAGATCTAGCAGACAGATTAACACAAGGTTTTACAGGTTTGATTCAATCGCACATTAATCCTCCATCGTTTAATTGGCCAAAAAGTCAACCACATAAGCTGTTTGAGGTTGACTTTCCTGCTAATAGTTTTGCTACACGAGACCTAGGGTTTGGAATTGAGAACAATGCTCATGTGGTGTCTGCGGTTATTGATATTGGAAGTAGGTTAGGTCAGGCTGGTGTGGATTTTGGTGCCAATTTGAATGGTGTTGTCAAGCAGTTTTGCTACGCGTTTTCCGGTGCCGTTTCGGCGTGTGGAGGATGAGGAGTGTTGAGGAGTGGTGATGTTGGGGTTAATATGCAGGGTCATGAGGATGTTGGTGTGTTGACTAAAAGGTTTGGTGAAACTGAAAAGGTGAAAGGTGAGATGGATGAAGAGTTGGTTGTTGGAGATGGTTTGAAATTTGCTCGGGTTTCGGGAAATCGCAGGTGTGTTACGCATCCCATTGTTGGCTACGTTGAGTATTGTTTGGTATTAAGTTTGCACATGATTTGTTTTGGGGTTGAATAGTCAGTTTCATGCTAGTTGCGTTAACAAAACTGATTATCTTATGGTCGATTAAGATTACTTATTATATGCTTGCGTGTTAGCTTGTGCATCTCTCACTTTCCTAGGTAATAAGAATTTTTCAAACACTAAACAGAATTGATAAAGATCATTGCAACTAAGGAGGGCATATTTAGGGCTGGCATAACAGGTATAAGATATGATGACCTGAGATGCTAGACACAAACACGACATGATAACTTATCGTGTCATTTTCCAAAATGAACATGACCTGTTAACAAATCTGTTCAGGGACACGATAAATATCATATATTTAGGAATTTAGGAACTTGTTTGGTGAAACAAAAATTTCCAAAAGTTCATAGAAGTCTTAACTAATTCATAACCCTTAACATGTTAATCCTTAACAATTAAAAAAATCTATAACAGTCAAATCATAACATCCATTACAAATATAATCAGGGCGCTAACAGGTTAATAGGTCTTTAACCTGTTTAGACATGTATTTAATCGTGTCCTAACGTGTCGACCTGTTTAAGACACGAACCCTGTTAAGAACGTGTCGATTTGTGTCGTGTAAAAAGGTACGTGTCTGAAATGGTGAGCCCTAGGCATATTGATTATAAGATGGTCGAAGAAACAAAAATTGAACTTGTAGCACATCATGTTTCTGAGTATTTTAGAAGCTAGACCTATGAATATTGAACTTGCATGATTTGAACGGTTCTTCTTTAGTTGAAGCATGTTGGGATGATAATAATCTGCTAACCAGTAACCAATACCCCATGTTACGACGTGGAGCCATTAATCCACAGGTATTGGCATATGCAGCATCAAAAAGATAATATTTATGAGCAAAATGCAACTGATATGATATTATTATATATAGAAATAAAAAATATGAAAGAATAACTGACGATAACATGCTTACGAGGAAACATAATACCAGAATTTAGGTTATATACACACCTTTCTCTAGTACTCTTCGATAGTTGGATCGTGTGTTGTGTGTTAAAAAACATGAGGTACTACGAGGTGATAGGATCCCTGAGCTGAGGCAAAGGCGCACGCATTAGGTATGTGAGACACTTGTTTTGCTGAAAAACACGTTTTCATTGTTTGAACCATATTTCATACACAAAACACATTAGCGTGCATTTAAAAACGATATCACTAACGTGTATACGATGACATACCACAAGTAGTACAAAACCAACGAAACAAGTCTGTTACTATCTAATTATAACATTTACAGGGTATGGGATATACCTTTACAGTTTACCTGTGAGCATTTACATTGGAAATTAAGTTTTAGTTGCAAAAGACAAGTATTTGGTTGAGTATGGCCATTGACCATTAGCCCTATAACTTAATATTTGAAATACTTGCACATAAGTTATACGAGAGTACAGTGTAAATTTTTTATCCTATAGGCAAACTATATATTAAGATATTCTAATGTTCAAATATTTTTGCTGATATTCAGAGTTACTTCGTGAAGCCTTGCTAAAGGTGTTGTCATGATGGATATTATCATCATGTAATTCCTTTTGTGATGGCGGTTTTGTACTTTTGTAGGGAGTACTTAATATCTCATCAATGTTCAATAGTCGAACACGCGATGTGGAAAGCTCGTTGGTTGCAAAGGGAGATTTCTGGAGAGTGGAAGCATCGCATGGCGGTTCCACGTCAGCAAATGAAAATCCTTCCCTTTTTCTCGTCCAGCTCGGACCGCTACTTTTTGTTCGCGATTCTACACTTCTTCTGCCGCTTCATTTGTCCAAACAACATTTGCTTTGGTATGGGTACGACAAAAAGGTACGCTCCAATATATTGCACTAATCATTTTATATTATTCCGGTTTGAGTAAAATGCCATTTCGCCCCTAAGGTTTGCCAGTTTTGCGACTTTTGTCCAAAGGTTTGTTTTTCTGCATTTGGATCTAAAAGGTTTGGAATCTTGCCATTTTCATCCGGCTCGTTAAATACATCCATTTTGCTCCGTTAAGTCAGGGCCCAGGATTATTTCCGTCTTTTTTTGTTAACTTAATGGGCAATTCAGTCTTTTTACATAAAGTGAAAAAGAACGAATTGCCCTTTATATTAACAAAAAAAAGAACAAAAATACCCTTGGCTTGATGGAGAAACATGGATGGAGTTAATGAGCTGGATGAAAATGGCACGATTTTAAACCTTTTGGATCCAGATGCGGAAAACAAACCTTTGGACGAAAGTCGCAAAACTGGCCAAACCTCAGGGGCGAAAATGGCATTTATTCTTCCGGTTTAATGTAAAACATATACTTAACGTCGACACTCTTTATTTTTTTAGTTTATTATTAGAATGGGATGCATTCTCTTTGTCCAGTTGTGTGGTCAAAGCATAGAAGGTGGCTGTTGATGTCAATGGTTTGCCTTAATCCTTTAGCTTGTGTAAGTACGAATTACCTTAAACGTATACCCTTTTCAGTATGATTTGTTTGGATTTACAGTCTTTTTGGTACGAAATCTTGCAGTCATTCATGGATTTACAGTTCCCAAACGGTCAGCTGACTTATGTAGCTGGTGAAGGCTTATCAACCAGTGCTTTCTTACCTGTATTTGGCGGCTTGCTTCAAGCTCAAGGTCAATATCCAGGAGAAATGAGGTTCAGTTTCTCTTGTAAGGTGAGTTCTCTGCACCCGTTTTGACCCGCTATTTAATTTGAGTTGACCCAAATTAGCCTGCTTTCCAGTTTGAGTAGACTCACATATAGGGGTGTCTTTTTAGCCGAAACCTGAAAACCTAACTAACCCGAACCAGATGGAACCCGAAACCTGAAAGTAGTATTCGGGTCGGTAATTGGGTTTAAAAATGTTAATAGGGTTGGCCCGAATTACATAAAGAAATGTCAACTATATTCATCCATACATGATAACATAAAAGTCTAAATTTCCTCCCATATGTTTTGTTTTTTGTTGTGGACATGATGTTTTGTTTCGTTGGTTGTTTGGGCGACTAAAAAGATTCGGTTGGGTTGATACGATTTTGTCGTTTTCTTTTTAGTTCATACGATTGGTTGATACGGTTTGGTTTTATGCTTATTGTATTTGACGTGTTTTAGTTAATATATATGTTTAAATGTTTAATGCATGGGTTTGAACAATATATCATATTGGGAGTGTTTTTATTTGACATTTCGTGTTTTTTACTAGATAATAATCATGTTAAGTTAAATTGTAAATTGTTCATCGCAACTTGTATTTAAGAAAATCCGTATACCGATTAACCCGAAATGATTAACCCGACCCGAATAAACCCGAAACTGATTAACCCGACTCTTATTTGGGTCGGGTGATGGATAGGATTCCTATAACAAAAAAATTGAATAACCCAAAACCCGATTAAAAAACTCAAAGAACAACCCTACTTACATAAACCTGAATGCGATATATTTTACCCTAAACATCGCATTTATTGATGAACGGTCATGAATTCCATATTTGGAAGTTGTGTGTTTTGATATTGGTTTTGCTTTGTAGAATAATTGGGGAACACGAATCACACCAACGGTACAATGGCCCGAAAGATCTTTTACCATGGGTTTCGAACAAGCTTTAGCATGGAAGAGATCCGGTCTCATGGTCAAACCAACAGTCCAACTCAGGTAACATTTGAAATTTCTGAATGAAAAAGAGTATTTTATAGTTAAACTGTGTCTGTTAATGTTTGATCAGTTTACACCCAACATTTGGCGGGAACAATCCTGGACTGAAAGCCGAAATTATTCAGTCGGTGAACGAGGAAATGAATCTGATTGGTGGTTGCTCATTAACGTCACATCCTTCTGCATTTGCATCAATATCTGTACGTTTATCAAGCTGGTGTTTATATATTTCATGTTCTTTAATTATGTATCGTATGGGTTTGACCACATGTTTGACTAATAACAATGTTTGGTTTTATGTGGATGCAGCTAGGTAGGTCAAAGTGGAATGGGAATGTTGGCAAATCTGGAATAGTTTTAAAAGTAGAAACGCCTCTTGGAAGTGTTGGTCGGCCTTCTTTTTCTGTTCAGTTAAATAGTGGCATCGAGTTTTGATCATACAACTGTGAATATAATCTTTGATTTTGACATGACACTTTTTATGTATATATACATGATCCTTTTGAATGTCAATAATTGTATCTAAAGTTTCTGATATGATACGAAAATACAACATCACGAACCTAAGAGAACATTCGCGGGTTTGGGTTGTTCGGGTCAGTTTTAGTTTAAATTTACGATCACGTTTAGCTAGTGAGTAGACCTGGTGGGTTCATGGTAAATTCTTGGAAGGAATTTTATGATAACGATTAAACTGGTTAGTTATAGGCAATCATGCCAACGTTCATTAACAACACCATCACCACCGACAAGCACCGACGCCTTCACCCATAGTCACGCGACCCGCAACTCGCCACCGCCGCCACCACAACAGCCACCGTCACCCTGTTCGTACATGTCCGTAACACGACCTGCAACTCGTCGCCACCGCCGCCACCACAACAGCCACCGTCACCCTGTTCGTACATGTCCATAACACGACCTGCAACTCGTCACCCTGTTAGTACATGTCCGTACCACGACCCGCAACTCGCCACCGCCGCCACCACAACAGCCACTGTCACGCTGTTGGTACATGTCCGTACCAGTACCAAATTGTACCGGTACCGTACTAGGTATTTTTAGTTCCGGTTGATACCAAGCTCATCCGTAGTGTATAGGGCCCTCTTAGCCCCATGACTTTACATTTGCACTACCTTGCACATTAGTTATACGATAGCACACCATATAGTTCATATCCTACACACGCAAGGGGGTTGCCCTCTAATCGCTATGAGCATCTACCCTGTAAAGTTTATATTATATGCCCACTTAATACTTGAAACTAGTAAAAGAACTTGTGTGTTGCGGTGGTAAGTTTAACTCGGTTTTGTATATCAAAATATAATTTAAAAAAAGTACGGATCGGAAATCATGAAAAAGATCTGTCGTAACTTAAAAATATTGTAATTTAAAATCCTGTAAACCTGTGACCCATCCAAATTTTTTTATAATTATTTAAAATATTTATTTTTTTTAGCATTTTGAAATTTATCTAGTTAAATTGAAAAAAGATAGTAAATTAATAAAAGAAAAGAAATTTTTTAATATGAAACTAAAAGAAGTTAAAAATAATTTTAGCTTAGATAATAAAAGGGGAGAACTATTTAAAAATTTATTAATAGTTATTTAGTTAAACTTTAGTAAAATAATAAAAGAAAAAAAAACAAAACAAAAACTTGTAAAAACCCATAGAATCAGCCCGGAGGGGGCATGACACGGGGGTTGAGATCGTAGGCGCTTTGATTTTTGTTCGGCTAACGGCTGTAAAAAGGCCGCCTGGACTCTGATTAGTCGTTGATTAATCACTAATAAGAGGTTCATCGAGTAATGACCAATTAATCGCTAGCGGTAAACGGAGTCCATTGATTGGTATTAAAATCCTAAGATTCTAAGCGGCCCGCGGTGATGCCATTGAAAAACCACTAAGTTTCAGAATTAATCTTATTGGTATTAAAATCCCATGGTATTAATCGCGGCGATGCCATTGAAAAACCACTTAGTTCTTACCTACAAAATGATTAAGGCATAGAATTCAATAAGCCATTGAATTTCAGAATTAATCTTATTGAATTGTGTATTCAATAAGAGATTTATCATTTCATATTCTAGCCAGTAGAAATACAAAGCTTGGTGCTTTGTTTTGAGACACTGAAAATCGTATGGTGGATGCAACACACACTACTAAAAATTTTCCTAATTTTGATTCACTGCACTCTCTTGTTTCAGGTACCTTTTCGGGTGCTAGGCTAATCCCAGCAGTACAATTTGCTTAGGCTGTTGTACCCTGGGAAACAGATGGGTTTACCTGGGTGATCCGAAATCTGTTTTAAGGGAAGTGTGTCTTTCACGTGCCTCAGTCACCTCTATTTTATTTTTCTTTGTTTCTTTGTAATTTGTTTTTTGTTAAGGTTGTATTGTTTTTGTTTTCTATCAATTTCAGTTCCTGTTATGTATTGTAATCCGAATATGATTAATAAAATTGTTAATCTTTTAATTTCGTGATCGGTTGTCCTACAAGCTTAAAACAGATTTTAAAACCCGTTCACTGTTTTGGTTTTTAAAATTTTTATAAAGTGTTTCTGTTGAGTAGTACAAAACTTTTGTAGTTTGCATGGGTTTTTTTAGTAAACCAACTTGTTTCTACTATGAACTGATTTTTTATCTCTTGTTTCAGAAATGGCTACTGCTCAAGCAAACACATCAACCACTGTTGGTACCCAAGCGGCTCAAGCGATTTCTAACCATGCTGAAAAACCAGAGAAGTTTACTGGTTTAAATTTTAAGAGATGACAACAGAAGATGTTGTTCTATCTGACGACTCTAACCTCGCGAGGTTTCTGACTGAGTCCCCTCATGTTCTCGCAGAAGGGACATCTGATGTTCAGTCAGTGAGTGCTGTTGATGCATGGAAACATTCTGAGTACCTATGTCGCAACTATGTGTTGAACGGCTTGTCAGATGCATTATATAACGTGTATCTGAAGGTTCCAACTACCAAAGAATTATGGGAGTCGTTGGAACGCAAATACAAGACCGAGGATGCGGGGACTAAAAAGTATGCTGTGGCTAAATTTTTAGACTATAAAATGATTGATTCAAAGACTGTTATGAGTCAAGTTCAAGAATTGCAGATTATTCTTAGTGACATCTTGTCTGAAGGAATGAATCTTAGTGAAACATTCCAAGTGGCAACAATTGTTGAAAAGTTGCCTCCTAGTTGGGTCGACTTCAAGAATTACCTTAAGCATAAGCGAAAGGAAATGACCATTGAAGACCTTGTGGTTCGTCTTCGTATTGAATAAGACAACCGGTTGTCACACAAAGGAAGTTAAGTTGAAGCTTCTGCAAAAGCAAACATTGTGGAACATGGTCAATCATCAAGGGGTTACAAGGGTAACAAAGGCCACAAGTTTAATGGCAAGGGGAAAAATAAATATGTTGACCTTAGGCCAAAGAAAGGTGGCGTGAAGAAGAAGGTTGGTCCATTTAAAGGGAAATGTTACAACTGCGGAGAAACTGGTCATCGTGCTAACCAATGCAAAGAGCCTAAATGTAACACGACTCTCATGGTTGATGATGGTATGCCTTTAGTGGCCATGATTTCTGACCTCTCTGCTATGATGGAGGAGGTAAATTTGGTGGCTAACGAGCCAAAAGGGTGGTGGGTTGACACTGGGGCAACCCGCCATGTGTGCCCAGACAAGACCCTCTTTAATACGTTTAAAGAGGTGGTGGGAGAAGAGAAGTTGTACATGGGAAATGCTACTACAACTGATATTAAGGGAGAAGGTGATGTGATCTTAAAGTGGACTTCTGGGAGAGAGCTCACTTTGAAGAATGTGCTTTATGTTCCTGATTTACGCAAGAGTCTTGTGTCGGGTTTGATGCTTAACAAGTTTGGCTTTCGTTTGGTTTTTTGAGAGTGATACATTTGTTTTAAGTAAGCGTGGTATGTTTGTTGGAAAGGGTTATGCCCAAAATGGCATGTGCAAACTTAATGTAATGTCTATTAAGAAAAACATGAATAAAAATGCTAGTACTTCTGCTTACTTGGTTGAGTCTCCTAATGTTTGGCATGGACGTCTTGGTCATGTAAATTTTAATTCGATGCGTCATTTAATTAAATTAGACTATATACCAACTTTTGCCATTGACTCTAAAACAAAATGTAAAACATGCGTTGAAGCCAAACAAACAAGATCATCCTTCAAATCAGTTGAAAGAGTAACTGAACCCCTTGATGTGATACACAGTGTGATTTAAAATCAATTCCAACCAGAGGTGGTAATAAATATTTTATTACCTTTATCGATGACAATACAAGGTATTGTTATGTGTACTTACTTAAGAATAAGGATGAAGCAATTGACAAGTTTATCTTGTATAAAGCTGAAGTTGAGAATCAACTAAACAAGAAAATAAAACGTGTTAGAAGTGATAGAGGAGGTGAATATGTTTCACCATTTGGGGAAGTGTGTGCAAAAAGTGGCATAATACACGAGTGTACCCCACCTTATGCACCCCAATCAAATGGCATCGCGGAGCGAAAGAATCGTACACTAAAAGAAATGATGAATGCCATGTTGATAAGTTCTGGGATGAGCCAGGACATGGGGGGGGAAGCCATTTTGTCAGCCAATTTTTTTGTTAAACAAAATACCTTTCAAGAATAAGGATGTAACACCTCATGAGTTGTGGTGGGGACATAAATTATCCTATAAATACTTGAAAGTGTAGGGGTGCCTGGCCAAGGTGATAGTTACACCCCCTAAGGCTCTTAGAATAGGACCCAAAACTGTTGATTGCATTTTCATCGGATATGCCAAAAACGGTAGTTCACATTGTTTTCTTGTACATGAATCCAAGAATCCTGATGTGCACAAGGACTCGACAAGGCCAGGAAATGTGACTTACTTTGAAGAAGAGTTTCCAATGTTACAACAAACTCTTGCGAGTTCTTCAAATCATGCAAGTTCGTCCACAATGGTTGATGAGATTGTTCGAGAGGAAACTCAAGAACAATTAGAGGCTGAAGAAGGTGAGCCAAGAATAAGTAAAAGGCAAAGGACTGAGAAATCCTTTGGGCCTGACTTTCTTACCTACATGGTTGAGAGTGAGCCTCAAACCTATCGAGAAGCAGTCACCTCTTCAGATGGACCTCAATGGAAAGAAGCCATCAAGAGTGAAATTGATTCTATCTTACAGAATCATACTTGGGAGCTAGTTGATCTTCCACCAGGGTGCAAACCACTTGGATATCGATGGATATTTAAGAAAAAGATGAAAGCCGATGGATCTGTCAACAAGTATAAGTCAAGGCTTGTGATCAAAGGGTTTAGACAAAAGGAAGGTCTTGACTATTTTGACACATACTCGCCTGTAACTAGAATAACCTCTATTAGACTGGTGCTTACAATTGCAACTTTGAGAAATTTGGAAATACATCAAATGGATGTAGAAACCGCATTTCTCAATGGGGAATTAGAGGAAGAGATTTACATGGAGCAACCAGAGGGTTTCTCTGCTCCTGGCCAAGAGGGAAAAGTGTGTAAACTCGTCAAGTCATTATATGGCTTGAAGCAAGCTCCAAAAATCAAAAGTTTGACCAAGTTATGCTTAACAATGGTTTCAAAATATGTGAAAGACACTTCTAAAGGTTATGTGATCTTATGCCTTTATGTAGATGATATGCTTATCATTGGGAGTGATGAAAAGATGATCAAATCAGATCTTATGCCCACATGGTCCAACGATGGTCGCTCCCGGCATATACGAATACTCCATGGAAGCGCAAAACTCATTCGATCCATTTGCATTTAGGACCCCGCCAATTCAATCACCAAGAGAGAATGCCGAGCGCACACTTCCGATCTACGATGACAATGAAGACCAAGATGTAGAGGTTGTCCCCGAAACACAAGAAAATATTGCCGATAAAGAAGAATATGCAGTTGAAGCCGAAGATAGTGCTGAAGCTAGTGAGCCGAAAGAAAAGGGAGGCAAGGCGGATCGTCAAAGTTGAACGAAAAACAAGAAGAGCCCTTAGCCAAGGCATGGGTTCATTGTTCATAAACAAGAAAAAGGCAACCAACAAAAATCGGATAGTTTTTGGAATAAAGTTCTCGAGCATTACAACACTACGGTCGGCGGAAGTACACGAACCAACCATCAAGTATGTTCAAAATGGCTCCCTATGTTGCTAGATAAACTACTTTGTTCGGCCTTTGGCAACAAGCGTAATTTATATTTAAAAAATTTTAAAATATTTTCTATAACATTTATTTTTACTTTTAATATTTTACTTCATATTTGTTATATATGTAGGATCGTATTCGTGGTAGTGGGTGTGGCGACCTCGACGTCATGAATAGGGCTTTAAAAGATTACCAATCAAAATATCCTGGTGGTTTTCAACATGTTGAGGCGTGAGAGGTTGTTAGTAAACATGACAAATGGGCCCCGGTACCATTGTTGGGTGAAGAAAGTGGTAGTTCGGGCCTAAAAAGAAAGTCGTCGGATTCGGGTAACTATAATGCAGGTACATCGGGAACTGAGTTCACAAGCGATATACCCAACATAAACGTAGACCCCTCACCAATAGGATCACGAAAGAAAGATAAGAAAGCCGCAACAATACCATCCGATAGCGCGGAAACGGCTTTGACCGAGAAGCAAAACAAGCATAGGCGTTAGAATTGTCGAATATAAAAAAGAAACGTGAGAAAGACACTATAACGTTAGTGTCAGAACAACGCGAGGCGCTGAAACAACTTATGTACGATCGAGATTTAGAGACATTTACTAAGCCACACGACCATGCTTCACCCGAGATGTTGCCGTTTATTCTAGCGCGGAAACATGTATCGCAAAAAAATATAATTGGCCTTGTTCTTTCTAAATTTTAGGTTGTATGGTTTAAATTTTTTTAATATATGTTTTATTTACTTTTAAGTGTTTAATATATGTTTTATTTATTTTTAATGCATGTATAAAAAATAGGTTTCTAGAAATAAAAAATATAAAAAAAACAAATAAACACCCCATGTGTTTGAGTACCCCTAGTGATTCAGTGCAAAATGAAGAGTGGAGTGGTAAGTTAACATGGCATGGTATCATTAGTTAAAAAAAAGTTTACCACTCATCATTTGGGGAATGTCCCTTCCACCCTTAAACAACATTCCTCTTATTTAAACTATCTTTTGTAATCATGTCATGTTTGATTGGTTTAAACAACTTTCCTTTTTCCTTTGATGTAAACTATCTTTTTGTCATCAATATTTAAACAAATAATTAAAATATCTTTTATCAGTTTTAAATCAAATCAAACGAAACACACAAACAACTGGCAAAGTAGGGTTTACGGGGGCCGGCCGGGTGAGGTGAGGACACACCTTACCTATATCATGAGATAGACCTAGATAGTAACTAACGCTGACACCTATGTAGAAAGAAGAACAATAAGAGGTTTTTAACCTATATCGTTGCTAACGGATTGTCCTCTTCCATATCAAGAGCCACATTCACTCATTCAGATCAAACTCACGAACCACCTTACACCCAACATCGATAGTGTCCTTCAGTCCAACACGGACACTTGATTTCCCCTTTGACCGGTGATCATTAGATATTAGCATTAGAGTCTTTGCAGCTACTAGTACATTTTCATCATAATCCTCTGATTGATTGATCACCTCAGTGTCACGAGTTTGATTGTAAGTGCTAGATGATGCAAAGAACTCGTCATTCGAGTGACCCTCGAATGATGACTGTATTTCATCGATACACAATTCTTTTGAGATACACGACATGCTAGGCGACATTGTCCATTCTCCATCGGCATCTTGGTTTTCTTAACATTTAAATCTGTCCTGCGTTTGGCTGGAACGATTGGTGGAGAATGTGACAACCTTAGTATCCTTCGGTTTCTTGAATTTGATTACGTTTATGGGTTTGATTGCGGTGGAGGTGGTGGCGATAGGGTTAGCATGATCAATCATCATGTGATCATCCAACTTTTCAACCGAAGATGTTGCGTCATTGTGTTTCATGCATGAAAGTGTTGTAGCATCAAAGTCCATGGTTATTTGTGAACTGAAATTTGTAGAAATCTATAAACGCCTAAAACTTGGTAACAGATGAAGTTAAAGAAATTTGGATGTAGAATATGATGATACTTTAAACAATATTGATTGTTTAGAATACGAAAAGAGAATTATTGGGCGAAAATTTAGTGATATATACAAATGAAATGTATAACTAAGATGGAAACACTAACGAAAATCTAACTAATTTAATTTATCATATTTTATTTAATACTTGGATAGTTGGGTAACATAAACAATTTTATTATATCCCCTTCAATGATATTATTAGTATTAGTAATTAGTAATAGTAATAAAACACATCTGATTTCTAAAGTAATTATGGGTTAGTTATATAGGCTTAATTAGTAATAAAACACATCTGATTTCTAAAGTAATTATGGGATTAATTATATAGGGTTAAGTTATTGTATAAATGGATTTTAACAAACAAATTGGCTTAACGTGAAAAGCGAATGATGAATTTTTTTAAAGTTTTTTTCCATCTTATTAATCACGTATTTTAGTCCTAGAATCTAAAAAAAATCATGATTTTACACTAGTAGAGTAATTATGTAAAATTGTAGGTTAATTACAATTACTCCACAAAAATTACATAATTACCCTACTAGTGTAGAATCACGGGTTTTTTTTTAAATTTTGCAATTAAACATCATACTTAAAGTAGATAAAAAAATTCAGTTCTCATATTAAAACTCATTTGCTTTTGATCCTTACACTAATTATATAAGATAATAACGCATATTATGTCTATTCTTAAATAGGCTATGTTGATTATTATTATACATACAATTGAAACATATGTTTGTGTTGAATAGCTATTTTGTACGTGTTAATATTGAACCAATTAAATAAAAAACTGCAAGAGATTACATATGAATAAATATACATAATAATGCTAGCTAGATATAATTAAAAAAAAACAGAAGCGAGATATACTAGACTTAAACCGCTTAATAAATATTATTGACTTTTTGTCATTTTTTTATGAGTGGTAGCAATATTTTATTATACTAGCCAGAAGCTAGAATAACGAATTACGACTACATATATCTCCTACACAACATTGTAAACATTGAATACATATGGAGTCTCTTAATCTAAATCAACTAACTTTGCTCTAGTACCCAAGCAAAAATAAAGATTAAGCCTTTATGTGTTAACTATGTTGTAGAGAGAAAGCCAGGCCTTTATTGTTGAAGACCTTGTTGTTTCTTAATTGTCACAAAAGCCAAACATGACGTTTGGAAGATCACCAATATAGTTTTCTTATATATGTTTGGTATGCAGAGACAGAGAATCCGGGTAGAGTAATAAATCCTACGGTGTAGATCCATCAGCCGGAATGCCTTTATACTACGCTCTAACCAGAGACTACGCCGAGGATGCCCAACTACATGAAATTATAAAATGATCCACAATTTCGGGCTCCTTACTACAAATAGGAATATAGGATAGCAAGATGGATCGATTATCACCCCTCTTTTAACAAGAGAAACCTTAGACGAGACTCTATCAAATAGTTTCTTCACCATGTTTTCGAATACATTCCACCATCTTGCAATCTTTTGTTTTTTTTTTTCTAAATGAAACAAATTTGGAAAGAGTAATGCTAAATGTATTCACTCCTCTCACACGTTTGGTGGACCCCCCACTAAGAGTAAGTTCTATCTCACATTTTGGCCGAGAAGAGGGGACATTCTATATAGTAACAATTGGAATTGTGAATAGATTGGACCATATTTAACATCCTAAATGTTATACATATGGGTTTGTTTCTTTCAACAAGTATATTAATCATAATAGCTTTACTATTTATTTAGTGCATTATTGAATATTTTTTGTGAAAGTGATGGCTATATTTGACTAATCTCTATGTCTCAATATATATAATATCATTTTGGGCTTATAAAGGATTTTATTTGTTGGTTGTTATAATGAGTATCGATACTCTAACAAAACCGTAACGATTCGAATCAATAACAGTTGTATTCCCGTCGCAAAGGTATAAGTAATACATACTGGAACTAATAGTCGCGTGCACTCCTCTTAGGGCCACTAACAAAGAAAACATGTACCCGTAACTCCACATAAGGTTATGAGGCTTTGGACAATCAAATTTTATGTTATATGTATATTTATATTTATTTTATTTTTTCCAACTTCCTGATTTACATGTTTATTCATCGTCTACTTCACTTTGAAATTACGCATTATGAGCGCTAAAGGCACTCCACGTCATCACCACGGGGCCCCTACCCTCGGGGCCTTTCCTAACTTGGGACTATTTTTTTCTTGTGTTTTTATTATAGTTTTTTTTAACAAACATAACCTATACAGTTACGAAAAAAGCACTATCCGCCGTGAAACACGGGTTTACTCACCTAGTTCAATACATAAAAGAAACTTAACCAGAAATAGTATCTTCCTTTATCCCCACTACTAACTTTAGTGAAAAAAATGAATAATCAGCTACACTAGTGACTATATTGCTCCAGATATGTTAAGCTTATGTCAAATCATGTTGTAAAAGTTGCTAATTGCTTTCTAATCGGTCTATCGGGGAGTTTGGGGAGTTTAGAGTATTGGTCTAGGCAAAGAGTACTCGGCGAGTACTTAGACATGTTAAATTATAAAGAACGTAGTTTTAGAAAATCAAATATATGTCAAATAACATAAATTTACTAATATTTATAACAAATACCTGAAATGGTATTCATTCTTTAATATGATAGGCGTAGAAATTATATTTTATTTTTTAAGTCAAACTCGGCTCGAGTTGACCTATTAGGTCCAATTCTGACCGATGTGACCGCGTTTGATCGATTACGAGTAATTACGCGGAGTTAAAGAAAGTCGTCTCGAAAGCCTATCTTGTAGCGACTACTCAGATAGTACTCGAACTTGACGATCTTGTTTTACAACCATGTGTCAAATAATCAAAGAAAATTCATCATAACATTGCATATACTCTTAAATTAAAAATAAATGTGACCGTTATAGATTTACTATTTAATTTATACTCTTTTATACTGACAAGGGACAGATATCAGAGGTAATGTATAAACACCATCAAGTTGAAATGTTTTAAATTGTTTGTCGTAAAGTTGCATGAAAAGTTGTAACATTGGTCAACACAAGCTTAAACATAATATATGACGTACGGAACTTATATTATAATATGATATATTAGATCCGATCTTGATACCGTTGGCCTTAATTAAGAGCTATAATACTTTAATTAGCTGTTTTAATATATTAAAACATTATGACAGAACTCCGTGTATTATATGAATTTATATATTAAATATTAAAATATTGTATCTTTAAAAACCTTATTAATAAACGGGTGGAATAAATGTATTTTTATGTATTATATAATAAAATTTTATATATTAAAGAACCATGTGTATTGTACGGGTTAGATAATATAATTTTATATATCAAATAATAAAAAATATAGCTTTAAAAACCTTGTGTATTAATAATCCAATTTTAGATAGAATAATAAAAAGCTATATCTTTGAAAATACTTACGAATATACTTGATATACGATGGATAGTGTGATTGCGGAGTTGATTCTTGAAAAAAGATACATTATTCAAGAAGTAAATCAGCAGCAAGTTGAGTGATCAAATGTTGGTATCAATTCTGCAGTTTGATTTATAATTTATGTAATAAAATCGATATAATAATTTTTTTAATAGTGAAGATAAAAAAGAAATAATATATTAATACAAAGTTTTGTTTTCGTAATAAATAATTTGTTTTATTTATAATTATATTAAATTAACTATTCAAATTTTAGAATAATATTTTATTAAAAAAATAGAATGATAAAGTTGATTAATTTATTTAATCAATATAAGATAAGTAGGAAAGAGAGACGAACAAATATAGTATAAATATGAATATATATCGTTAGAGTATTAAGATAAATTAAATTGTTATATGTTATTATTTATGTATTTTATTATTATTTATATTTATTTTTAATTATTTGTGGTTATTTTGTTATTACATGCTGTCGGTATATTATTAATTTTGATTAATATATAATAAAGCAAAAACAAGAATAAATATAAATCTTAGAAAACCTCTTTTATTACACCAGTGAAATAAATGTATTTTTATGCATTAAATAATAACCCCCAACCTCGAAATATCCCCCTAGCCTTAATTAAGAAAGCCCATGGCCTAATCCCCATCCTGTTAGCTCTCACCTCATCCTCAAAGTTGTCAATACGGTGGATAACTTTATACATTTCACCCAAAGAGCCTTAGGCTCTATTCTCCAACGCCATAACCACTTAGCAATAAGCGCCAAATTTTGGAGCCTCAAACAACTCAGCCTTAACCCCCCGAACACTTCAGGCATGACATTCTTCCTACAAGCCACCTAATTAATTTTATGCGAGTCGCCTAGACCTCCCACAAGATTTTTTTTTCTAATTGTCTCCATATCTTCTATCATCTGCTTAGGTGCTCTTCTTTTATCACCCTTTTAAGCGCTCTGAACATAGAGAGAAAATACGAAGGTAACGAACCAAGAACTGCCTTAACTAGTGTGAGTCTTCCACCAAAAGAAAGGCATGACGCTTTCCAAGAATTAAGCCTACCTTTGAGTCTCTCCAAAACGTGTCTCTATCTAACCAATTTACCCATATTAGACACAATAGGTAACCCGAGAAAGCTAAAAGGCAGAGAAACATACTCACACTTGAGGATGTTTGCCATAAAACTTACTTCCAACGGCCTCACCCCCACCCCAAACACCCTTATTCGTTTTGCATTTTTCTATTAAGCGTTTGATTATTTTAGAATTAAAATTAGAATTTACATAAGAATTGAATTTGAAAGAATTAAATTTAAAATTTAAACACTCTAATAGAAATTAAAATTTGTTGGAATTGGAATCTCAATTCCATTTTTGACTTGTTTGGTTGGCAAATAAATTGAAATCTATCACCCCGCCCCCACCACCGACTCGATTCGACGTGAACCTCAGACCATGACCCCGCACAATTGACCCGACCCAAACCGGTCCTAGGTTACTAATCTAATCCCGACTTAACCTATATCGCTAACCATGATTGTCTTCCCTGACCTTCACCGACGACCCGAATTGTACCTGGCACACTGAGCCGACTCGCACTACCTACCCAACCTCGAGTCCCCAACCCACACTACTGGCCCGAACCAACCTTGGATCACGGAACCAACCCGACCAACATTGTTGACCTGATTCGCACCATTGACCTGAACCAACTTACCTCACATAAGTCGTAACCGACCTGCATCGCCAGACTGGACTGACCTTGGCGCGCGAACCTACCCGACCCACACAACCGATACAACCCGTTGTGCCAGACACCCACCTTTGGTCCAAATCGACCCAATCATAATGACCTAACTCAACACAAACCACCAACCCGGCCTAGCCACGGTCTTAGTAGTGGTGGCAGTCTGGGACAAGATCAGTGGTTCCGTCGCGCGTCCGTGGGGTGGGGGCTGCGAGTAAACATGTGTTAGCTGTGTGATGGCGGTGACGGTTGCAACGTTGGTGACCACGTCAATATTCCAATGACTTTACTTGAATTCCGTAACATTTTGAAAGAATTTTAAATGCCTTTAGTTAAATGAATTCATACCTAATTTTAATTCCTTTGCCAACCAAATACATAATGTAATTGGGATTTCAACCAACAAATGGTGTAAAGCACACACCTCAAAGAGTGAGAATTCATATTCCAATTTCATTGATTTGGAATTTTGTAAAACATTTTATTCGCAAGGTAGGTAAAAATAAACGTTTCGCAATAATATATTCGGAATTTTGTAAAACATTATATTTGAATTGATACAAAATGTGTTACATCGGTTGAAAACCTTAAAAATGAACACCAACATTGGTTCCGATAATACAAATATCGGTACCGATGTTGTTCAGTATCCCTTTATTGGTACAGGACAATCAGTATAGTTTACGTCATAAAATAACACATTATTCCAAACACAAGTTGGTTTGTTATGGTATCGATACTTGGTACTGTTTACGATAAAAAAAAGAAATATATACAATAGTTTCATTACACAAAAGTTGTTTGTAAGGCAAAAATAAAATTGCGTTTTATATCGATAAAAAATATAAAAACAAAATACATGTACCGTTTCTCATAATTAACTTTCGATATTATAAGGGATAATCACGAAACTAGCCTCTTGTCACACTGTCTTTGCCAAAATAGCCCACTGACATGACTTAACGAGCCGTTTCCGTTAACGGAAGCAGCTCAACACCAGTCTTCACCGATAACCAATGGAAAGTTGACACGTGTCCGACAACACTGAAACGACTCTGAGCCGTGTCGGGTAAGGAAAGCTCTCAGCCGAGCCGTTTCACGTGGCTCAAACATCCAAGCCGGGTTAAGGACCCGACTCATCCCTTAGCAGGTTAAGGACCCGGCTCGTCCCTTAGCTGGGTTGACGCGGCTCAGAGTCGTTTCCTTACATGTTGACGCGACTTAAAACCACTATTTAGGCGGCTTAGAGCCGTTTCCATACCGTCACCTGTTGACGCGGCTTAGAACGCATGTTTAGGCGGCTTAGAGTCGTTTTCCGCTATTTTTGACGCGGCTTAGAACCCTTATGAGGCGGCTTAGAGCCGTTTCTGTACCGTGACTTGTTGACCTGGCTTAGAGCCGGGTTCGTACACTGTTCAAGCTGTTTTCGTACCATCTAACCTAATATAAATATTTAAGTGGTCTGTGTTTCAATTCTATCTCAAACACGAAAACATAGCAAAATGTGTTCCAAATTCATCCCGTATATCCATGCATGTAAGCTGGGCCAGAGTGATATTATGTTCAAGTATAATGCAGAGGTGGCTATCATAACGACGTTTTTCTTAGCTTTAAAATCAACGGTGTCCGGTTTGAACCGGAGAAGATGATGTTTTTATCATTATTACGATAGACAGTTCCGCTGCCTAAACCTTCGATGACTCTAACGCTTTAGGGTGGTTGATGAGAATAGCAACACATCAAAGTGTTAGCTAGATCTTACCAAACATCACCGAAGCTTCAGAATCATCGAATTCTTCCGAATTGCTCCATCTACTGAGTGTAGATGGAAGTTACCAGTTTAAGACGCACCTTTATCATTGCTATGTGTTTTGATGCAGAATCGTCGAATTGTTCCGATTAGTTTTGTAGAAAAAGTTATTTGGTGTATTCTAGTTTAAATGTTGAATCTTTGTATTTTTATTTGTATTCTATTTTTTGTATTCAATAATATTAAACTTTAGTGGACGTATCAATTTTACATGCAAAAATCTAATATAATTTAACACCGGTTTTTACCTCTTACAAATCATTCACCCCCACCCACCCCACCCCACCCCACGCGTTCACCCTACTATAAATAAGCAGCCCACGCAGTTAACCTAAACGCACCCTAAACCCACGCCGTTTTTACTACCCGCCGTTGCACGACCCCACGTTGCAATCTTTGATTAATGGCTTCTAATTCTATTCCATGGACCGAGGTTGAAGACATTGCCTTATGTGAGGCATATTTCGAAGCAGCGTGTGAACCACGCCGTGGAGGTCACCGTGGCCTGTGGGTTCGAGTTCAGCGTTACTACTCGCAGCTTTTTGGTGTTGACAACAACAGAACCGTGGATGCCCTCTCTTCTAGATTTCGGGTGATTCGCTTGGACTGTGAAAGATTCGAGCGTATCTACCACGCCGTGGAGCTACTAGGGGGGCCTTTGCGTGGATGACGTTAAGGAAGTCGCCCTCATCAACTACCTCCACGAATATGGGCGTGATTTCACACACGTGACGGAGTGGGACACCATTAGACTTTTTTTAGATGCGTAGTTTTTTTTTCTGTTCATTTTAGTTTTTATGTAATTTTTTTATATTAATATAAATTATGTGTTTATGTTTTTATGTTATAAATCTATTTAATAAAGACGACACTAGCATCCTCTCATGAAACACTGCAGACTTAGGTATCAAACGGGTTAGACACGCAACGTAGTGGTAGGGCTCCGTGGACATGTATAGGGGGCGCGAGTTCGAACCCCGGATGGGGCCTGTGTTGGACCCGTTTTGAGTGTTTAAGGTGAAACCCTTTTTTTAAGAATAATTACAAAATTTAATATAAAACAATTAAGAAGTGTTTAAGGGTGAAACCTTTTTTTAAGGCGGCTTAGAACCCTTTTGACGTGGCTTAGAGCCGTTTCCGTACCGTGGCCTGCTAAAGCCAGTTCCAGCCATTTCCATCCTGTTCAAGCCGTTTCCATCCTATTCAAGCCGTTTCAATCCTGTTCAAGCCGTTTCCATCTTGTTCTAACCTAATATAAATATTTAAGTGGTCTGTGTTTCAATTCTATCTCAAACACGAAAACATAGCAAAATGTGTTCCAAATTCATCCCGTATATCTATGCATGTAAGCTGGGCCAAAGTGATATTATGTTCAAGTGTAACGCAGAGGCGGCTATCATAACAACGTTTTTCTTAGCTTTAAAATCAACGGTGTTCGAAAGATGATGTTTTAAACATCATTACTTTAGGCAGTTCCAGTGTGGCAGCTGATGAGAATAGCAACACATCAATAATAATAAACTTTAGTGGTTGTATCAATTTTACATGCAAAAATCTAATATAATTTAACACGGTTTTACCCTCTTATAAATCGCACACGTTCGAGGGTGCGCAAGTTCGAAACCCGTCTGGGGCCTGTGTTACACACGTACTAGTGTGACATTATAAGGGCAAAACTTTTTAAATCATACGTAATATTGTTATTCTTTCATTTAAAATAGACTTATTAATTAATACTTTAACATTCACGTCAATAAACAAATAATAATAATACAAGTTTAAGTCATACGCAAACTTGTAACAGTTTGATAATATAATTATTTAACATTAGGTCGTGGTAAACAACGCCAAAAATATAGTTTATCAGCCATGAATCGTCTATATGATAAACAAATTTGTCTCATGTCTCTAGTAATGTTAATTGGTTTGTCCGTAACGAGATGCTCCATAAGTATGCAAAGATAGACAGCTTCATTACTGGCGATTGACTGGTTTGAAATCACATAGTCGTCATTAAGCTCATGGGTTATGGTTTTTCCGGTTTCCCCGTCTTTTTCCAGTACCGCAAATGCACCAACAAAGCTACTAAATTCACTTTGGCCTTTGTCAACCTTGGTAGAATAACATATCTAAATTTTTTCCCCTCACAAACGTTTTCAAAGGGATAAAAAATTAAAACCTGAGACTCCAACTCAAGGTGTGCCGTAAGCCATAAGTTATTTTCAAGCGGCAGCGGAAAAAAACACGAAATTTACGTCGAAAATGGAAGGATTTGGGTTTACTTTACCATTTACATAACCAACAACGTTCTTAGGTATGGAGTCAAGTAGCGTGTCATAGAATTGTGGTGGAAGAATTGTCCACCGCAAATTTAATGTGGGATCCTTTTGTAGTTTTCTACTTCTCCAAGCCATTAGTCTGCCAACCCATCCTTCAATATGCTGTTTATAATATATTATTTTAATATTAAAAAATAAATAATATGTTTGGTAAAAACGTTTAAGAAACTAACCGTTGATGTTAGGTAGCCGTTACAACGAACACCTAACAGGGTTCCCCAAAATTTTTGGTCCAGCTCTACTGGGCCTGTGAAAACTGCCGAATAACAGAATGGGGAGTCCCCATTATTGTAAAACGTGACAACATCTTTCGACCAATTTTCAGTTTCGTCGTCTGGAGTCGCCCATCTACCTTCTCTGTTCTGGTATAAACTTTGCCTATTGTTAACAAAGTTTATTTTTTCTGACTCCTGGGGTCTTGAGGCTTCGGACGACGAACCGTCATCCGTCTGTTTAGGTGCTCTCCATTTCTTTAGTATCCATGATGATGCTTTGTTAATTGGTTGAGAGGAGTATAGGCCACTATTAGTGTAACATTTGTCAAAAAACGGGCTTTCCAAACCAGCTTCGTTTGTAATCGGATATCAAGTTATAAAATTTTCGTTGCGTATTTATGACTTATTATAATTTTAAACGATACATAATTAATAAACAAATTTGAATTTATAAGCTATAAATGTTAAAAAGTAAAAATAAAATAAATAAAAAGAAAAACAGACTGCCGGGATTCGAACCCGGGTCAGCCGGGAAGCCTAGCAACTTAACTCACACACATCCAACCACTCCGCCACTTGATGTCTTTGTGGATTCTAGGAAACAATTAAAACATATGTACAATCGTGAATCAACCTGTTGCGCCAAATTGAAACCGATATCGGCTTCCAACCGTCCAAGACGTTTGAGTGATCGCGGATTCCTGAATATAACCGATAAACCGACATTCTTAATCAATTCAGTCTTGAATGAACTTGAATTCATATGATGTTCGGTTTTTATAACCGAAAACATTCACTTCTTGAATTACTTCAACAAAATCATCATATCGCGACTCAGTAACATTCACAGAACCTCTAATTTCACTTTTACTCAAATTTCTGATCGTCGGAATCGCTTTTTGAACTCGCCAGACTTTCGCCGGAAAACCGTGTCTTCCATCAAAACGGTAAGTTTCTCAATTCTTCCATCTTCTATCAGTTGTTAGGCTTTTGCTAACTCAAACCCTTCAATCAGAATCAGTTCCAGGCGACAATATCGGATAATCAACACTCGCCGGAAAACTTCTGAAAATTCCTAGATTTTGCTGTGAAACGGTATAATCTTTTAAACCTTCTGATAACTCTTGTTTAGTACTTCAATTCCACAACTAGCTAATCAAAACTGTTAATTGGTCCGCTCAGACGGAGTTCATAAAAACAGAGCCGACGACTTTGCCGGAGTTCTGAGAAAAATCGTCATTCCGGTATGTTCATTCCCAAAACCTTTCCTATCCGTTACATTTTAATCATTCATACGCCTGTTAATCGAATTAAGCAAGAAACAGTTGATTAATCGTTGTCTGTGTTCTTGAGCGAAGAAGACGAAGTCGATTATGATTATAAGATTAATTAAAATCAGTATAATAAACGGGTTAGACACACAGTCCAGCGGTGGACTGTGTGCAAACAATAAACATACGTCTCGAGTTCGATCCCTATCACGACCCTATTCTCGGAAATAAAAATGATTTTTTTAAGAACCGAACCGGGTTAACTCACTGAAGATGTTAAGTATAATAAAAATCAGTCTATTAACCAGGTTAGACACACAGTCCAGCGGTGGACTGTGTGCAACACTAAGCCACAGGTCCCGGGTTCGAGACCTATTACGCACGCCAGTTCGATGATTAAAATCCTTTTTAAAAATAAATGAATTTTGAATAAATTAAAACAGTATATAAATATAATTAAAAACAGAAATATTTCGGGTTAGACACGTAGCTCAGTTGGTAGAGCTGCGTGCACGCGTACGAGAGGTCACGAGTTCGAACCTCACTCAGTACAAACATTACAAACGACCGAACCGGTCAACAAGTCAAAGTCAAAAAGTCAACGGTCAACCCAAAAAGTCAACATATTTTTTTATGTTTTTATTTATTATTTAATTCAAAAATCAATTAAAAATACTTAAAAATAATGTTTTTAAAATTAGAAAATAGCCTTAAACTCACAAAAATATATCTAAAAATCCTATTAAAATTATTAATAAAATCCACTCATTTACCATACCTTTCGTTATTATTTAGGTTAGTTAATCCTCGTCGATCAACCCTCTAAACTCGTGCGCATTCATCATCTTCAACCGAACGCACCCAATGTGAGTGAATCTCTACAAATTCCCCATTTTAATCACGTTTTTGGGGTGTATCATGTGTCTTATCATTTATTACATTTAAACTATTGTGCATCCATCATATTCATGATCAAATGTGTATTCAATATGTATCAACTGTTTGTATGGTTAATGTTTAGATTAAATTTATCATCTTCAGTACATACATTATAATAGGCCGCCGCTCCCCATTACATATGAGCGTTGAGCTGTTCCCCATTACATATGAGCGTGAACGAGGCGTTGCCGACATACGATCGGCTCCGTTTGATTGAGCCTTGATCGCACAGACATTTATCATAGGCCGTCCGTTCCCCATTACCTATGAGCGTGAACGTGACGTTGCCAACATATACAATATCATTCATGTTATATATTCATGCAAGTTGGTTTGTTATTGTATGTTATTGTTTGTTGTTGTTATTGTTATTGTATGATTATTTACGTTTGCTCACATATGATTATTGCACAATTTTCCATAATAAATATAACAAGAAATCAATAATAAATGTTTTCTAACAAGGTTCACTCGCCAACTTATGTTGACCCAAAACCCCCCATTTTTACACATGATACAGGTGATCCAGCTGCAGCAAGAAACATATAGGATGGCTTAGAAGAATAAACCGGTTTAGATTTTGGATTGTTTAGTTGATTATCTTTCTTTGTAATTGTATGAACATGTTTGGAATATTGAGGATGTAATTTTGAATTTAATAAGTATGAAACATATTAGTAAATATCATGAGCTTTGGTGATAACCCAATTATGCCCTGACTCTTATTCCGCTGCGGGTCGGGGTGTGACAGATTGGTATCAGAGCCATGACTATAGGGATATAGGATAGGTTATTAGACCCTTAGAGCCTATACTATAGTTGATTAGAATTTTTAAAAATTTTTGTGTGTTACATGCAAAATTCATGATGTTTATATGTTTTATGTTTAATGTTACATTCAATGTTATGCAAGCACGTTCATAAGTACGTATTATTATACAATGCCTATCATGAATCATATTCTCATAACATATCATATCCATGAGAGCACACACCACATCATTTCCATGATTTTTTTGCAATGATTTTTGTATTTTCAAATCACATCAAAGTGAGTTCTCATGACGGGTATGTAGTAACTGGAAGGGTACAAGTACCGGTAGTCAGAACGTCCTGTCTAGGCTTGGCATTCGTATAAATCCAAAATAAAGGACCAGTATGCCTACCTGGGGACTAACGATGAGAGTACGAAGGACCTATTAGGCCAAAGCATGCTATACCATACGTCGTGTGAGCTAACCCCACTTTGAGTTGTCATTGTGTCTACACCTGGACACCTTCCGGCCATACATCTCGTAAACATATTTCATGGTTTTCATTCGGGTAATGCGAGTGTTAAACCGCCAATACCAATGTGAATCCTACTAAGCCAATAGTCATGGGGGCCCACATGACTATACAGGTGAAAGTATGGGGGACATTTGAGGCCCAACATGAGCAAACCCAAGACATCCTATGGATGTAGTTGCATTATTGATGTTTATGTTATTTTTATTTTTTTTAAGACACATGACACCTAAAAAGACTCCATAAACTCACAATCTTCTTATGTATATTTCTGTAGATGTCGGCTAGGCAACAACGAGGGGGTAGAAGGTCAGGAAGGTCAAACGAACGCTTGGCCACCCAAATCGCAAAACAAATGGCCGCAGTGCTTCCTGACATTGTAGTTCAAGTCCAACAAGCTCTCGCCGCAAATCCCATCAATCCTCCCCAGCAAGAAGACCAGAATATCGGCAACCCTCCTTCCAAAAAGTGCTCATATAAACATTTCAAGTCTTGCGATCCTCCGAAATTTGAAGGGACCGAAGGTGTCACTGCTCTCCTCCACTGGTTTGAGGAAATGGAAAACACCTTCCTCAACTGCGGTTGTCCCGAGGATCGCAAGGTACGCCACGCAACCGGGAGGCTATTTGGGGTAGCTCTTACCTGGTGGAATACTGAAAAGGGTAAAAGAGGAATCGAAGATGCAATGGCCTTAACGTGGGAGGAGTTAAGGGAAATCATGACGAGACGCTTCTGTCCTAGGAGCGAGATAAAAAAGTTAGAGGATGAATTTCATTCGTTGAAGCAAAAGGAGGGAGATCATACTTCCTACAACAAGAGGTTTTTAGAATTGAACCAAATGGTCCCTAACTTGTTCACCCCAGTTTACCGCTTAGTCGAACACTATATTCGAGGTCTCCCCTCGAAAATTCAAGACTCAGTTCTCAGCACTTCGCCTGCAACACTTGAAGCTGCTATGGAACTAGCTACCGAGCTTACCGAGAATCGAATTCGCAACGGTAAATTTAAAGATGAGAAAAAGAAAGCCCCCGTTGAGGGCCAAACTGCAAACCATTCCACCTCCTCCTCAAAGTTTGCTAACAAGAGGAAACGAAACACCAGAAACTTCTCTGTCACACAAATAAATTTCCCTATCCCTGCTGCACCCATTACCCAAGTTGCCCCCTCACTTGCACCATATAAAAGGCCATGCTCCGGCCCTTACCTAAAATGCAACCGTTGCCAAATCCATCACTTTCCTGATCATCCCTGCCAACATTGCACCGGCTGTGGTCGCGCAGGTCACACCATTCAAACCTGTCGCATACCTCAGCGAACGAACCGCCACCAACCCTCAACCCAAACCCACCATTAGATAGTGGGTCAAGCCCAAAAACCTCTACTACTACCACCTACCCAACATGTAGCCCAATCCTACTACCAACCCAACTATCCCATGGTGCAACCTATGCGGGCTTGTTACAATTGTGGAGACCCAAACCACTTTAGAAACACTTGTCCACGCTTGGTGAACATTATACATGCTCAAGCTCAAGCGAATCCGGTGAATCAAGCTAACCAAGCTCCTCCACCTGCTAGAGGAAGAGCTTTCAACATCAACGCTAACCAAGCTAGGGCTGACAACAATGTGGTTAACGGTACGTTTCTCATCAATGGTAGTTATGCATCCATGTTATTTGATACTGGCGCGGATAAAAGTTTTGTGTCCTTAGAATTTGAACCCATCCTCAACCAAACTCGTGATAAACTCATGGAATCCATAACAGTAGAAGTTGCTGACGGAAAACCGGTCTCATTAAACTCTATTATACGCAATTGTACTCTCACCTTAAACGATCACGATTTTCCAGTTGACCTCATTCCTATGAAGTTGGGAAGCTTTGACATTATAATTGGTATGGACTGGCTCAGCCAACATCATGCTGAAGTTGTATGCCGCGAAAAGTTTATACGCATTCCTCTTACAAACGGTCAGACTCTACGAATCTTTGGAGAAACCCCATCGAAAGGGCTCAAATTAAGTCCTGTCTTAAAGCCCGAAAATATCTCGCAAGAATTATGTCGCATTTTTAACTCATGTCATCAAAAAGGGAACCAAGGAGAAGAAACTTGAAGACATCCCAGTAGTAAAAGATTTTCCGCAAGTTTTTCCTGACGACATTTCAGGACTTCCTCCCGTGAGAGAAGTCGAATTCCGCATTGATCTTATACCTGGAGCTACACCAGTTGCAAAATCTCCTTATAGGTTAGCCCCTTCCGAAATGCAAGAGCTAGCCAGTCAATTGCAAGAGTTGACTGACAAAGGATTCATACGTCCTAGCTCCTCTCCTTGGGGTGCACCTGTCCTTTTTGTGAAGAAGAAAGATGGAACGTTTTGCATGTGCATCGACTACAGAGAACTCAACAAGTTAACGGTCAAGAACTACTACCCATTACCTCGCATTGATGATCTTCTTGACCAACTTCAAGGCGCCAGCTGTTTTTCAAAAATCGACCTTCGTTCTGGTTATCATCAACTCAGAGTACATGAAGAAGACGTCCCAAAGACCGCCTTCCGAACTCGTTATGGTCATTATGAATTCATGGTCATGCCATTTGGTTTAACCAACGCTCCAGCTGTCTTCATGGATCTAATGAACAGAGTCTGCAAACCCTATCTCGATCGCTTTGTTATAGTCTTCATCGACGACATCCTCATCTACTCAAAGTCTAAGTCTGATCAAGAACGACACCTTCGACTCATCCTTACACTCTTAGAGAACGAAAAGCTCTACGCCAAATCTCCAAATGCGAATTCTGGTTAAAAGAGGTGCAATTCCTTGGACATGTCGTCAATGACAAGGGAATACATGTCGACCCCTCAAAGATCAAAGCAGTACAAGAATGGCAAGCACCACGTACACCTACTGAAGTAAGATCATTTCTTGATTTGGCTGGTTATTATCGCCGTTTCATTGCAAATTTCTCTCGTATTGCTGTACCACTCACGGCTTTAACTCATAAAGGAAAACCCTTCATATGGGGACCCAAACAAGAAGAAGCCTTCCAAACCCTTAAACAAAAACTCTGTGACGCACCTATCCTCACTCTTCCTGAAGGTTGTGATGACTTCGTGGTGTATTGCGACGCGTCAGGGCAAGGACTAGGCTGTGTTCTAATGCAAAGAGGAAATGTGATAGCTTATGCTTCTAGGCAACTCAAAGCTCATGAGAAGAACTACACCACCCACGACCTAGAACTTGGAGCCGTTGTGTTCGCTCTTAAGATATGGAGACATTATCTCTACGGTACTAAGTGTGAAATATACACTGACCATAAGAGTCTTCAACATATCTTCAACCAAAAGAAGTTAAACATGAGGCAACGAAGATGGGTCGAACTTCTTAATGACTACGACTGTGAAATTCGGTATCATCCTGGCAAGGCAAATGTGGTGGCCGATGCACTCAGTCGAAAGGGTTATGCGAACTCCATTCGTCTTCTATGTTCGCAAATCATAACCGACATCAAAGATCAAATTCGAGAAGCCCAACATGTCTCAGTAACGGAAGACGACGTACGAAAGGAGCTGTCCTGTGGAGCTGAACTTAAAATTGAAACTAAATCCGACGGTATTCTGTACTATCTAGATCGCATATGGATTCCTGACCACAACAACCTTTGTGAATTCCTTATGAATGAGGCACACAAAACACGATACTCTATACACCCAGGAGCCGACAAGATGTATCAAGACCTTCGATACACCTACTGGTGGCCTGGAATGAAAAAGGATATTGCTGTTTTTGTTTCCAAGTGCCTTACATGTTCCAAGGTAAAAGCTGAACATCAAAGACCCTCAGGACTTCTGGTCCAATCTGAAATACCTGTATGGAAGTGGGAAAACATAACCATGGACTTCATTACCGGGTTACCTCGCACTTCTGGTGGGTATGACACTATATGGGTAATCATTGATCGTCTTACAAAATCAGCTCACTTTATTCCGATCCGCGAAGATTTCAAGAACGAGAAGTTAGCTCGTATCTACATCAGCGAAATCGTAAGCCGTCATGGTGTACCGTTAAGCATTATTTCAGATCGTGATGGTCGTTTCACTTCACGAACATGGCAAGCCGTACAAGCCGCTTTGGGTACACGATTAGACCTCAGTACCGCTTATCATCCTCAAACTGATGGACAATCTGAACACACCATCCAAACTCTTGAAGATATGCTTCGAGCATGTGTCATAGACTTCAAGGGAAATTGGGACGCTTATCTACCATTAGTTGAATTTTCGTACAACAACAGCTATCATTCAAGTATCGGCATGACACCTTTCGATGCCTTATATGGTCGTAAGTGCCGATCTCCAGTATGTTGGCACGAAATTGGGGAAGCTCAAATCGCCGGTCCAGAATTGATTCAAGAAACCACAGACAAGATCCATCAAATTCGAAACAATCTTCTAGCGGCTCAAAGTCGTCAAAAGAGTTATGCAGATAAACGACGAAAGCCTTTGGAGTTTAACATTGGTGATCATGTACTTTTAAAAGTATCACCGTGGAAGGGAGTAGTTCGTTTTGGCCAGAAGGGCAAGCTAGCACCACGCTACGTAGGACCTTTCAAGATACTCGAAAGAGTAGGACCTGTAGCATACAAGCTTGATCTACCAGAAGAACTCAACAGAATTCACCCCACATTCCACGTATCAAACTTGAAGAAGTGGCTCGCCGATGAAAACCTCCATATTCCCCTGGAAGATATTCAGGTCGATGAATCTATACATTTCATTGAAAGACCAGTAGAGATCATGGACTTCAGAGAAAAACGTTTAAGACGGAGTCGTCTTCCAATAGTTAGGGTACACTGGGAGTCGAAACGGGGACCTGAGTTTACTTGGGAACGTGAAGACTCAATGCGCGAAAAATACCCGCATCTTTTTCCTGTTACCACTACTACTTAAATTTCGGGACGAAATTTCTAAAAGTAGGGGATACTGTAACATTTGTCAAAAAATGGGTTTTCCAAACCCGCTTCGTTTGTAATCGGATATCAAGTTATAAAATTTTCGTTGCGTATTTATGACTTATTATAATTTTAAACGATACATAATTAATAAATAAATTTGAATTTATAAGCTATAAATGTTAAAAACTAAAAATAAAATAAATAAAAAGAAAAACAGGCTGCCGGGATTCGAACCCGGGTCAGCCGGGAAGCCTAGCAACTTAACTCACACACATCCAACCACTCCGCCACTTGATGTCTTTGTGGATTCTAGGAAACAATTAAAACATATGTACAACCGTGAATCAACCTGTTGCGCCAAACTGAAACCGATATCGGCTTCCAACCGTCCAAGACGTTTGAGTGATCGCGGATTACTGAAAATAACCGATAAACCGACTTCTTAATCAATTCAGTCTTGAATAAACTTGAATTCATGTGATGTTCGGTTTTTATAACCGAAAACATTCACTTCTTGAATTACTTCAACAAAATCATCATCTCGCGACTCAGTAACATTCACAGAACCTCTAATTTCACTTTTACTCAAATTTCTGATCGTCGGAATCGCTTTTTGAACTCGCCGGACTTTCGCCGGAAAACCGTGTCTTCCATTAGAACGGTAAGTTTCTCAATTCTTCCATCTTCTATCAGTTGTTAGGCTTTTGCTAACTCAAACCCTTCAATCAGAATCAGTTCCAGGCGACGATATCGGAAAATCAACACTCGTCGGAAAACTTCTGAAAATTCCTAGATTTCGATGTGAAACGGTATAATCTTTTAAACCTTCTGATAACTCTTGTTTAGTACTTCAATTCCACAACTAGCTAATCAAAACTGTTAATTGGTCCGCTCAGACGGAGTTCATAAAAACAGCGCCGACGACTTTGCCGGAGTTCTGAGAAAAATCGTCATTCCGGTATGTTCATTCCCAAAACCTTTCCTATCCGTTACATTTTAATCATTCATACGCCTGTTAATCGAATTAAGCAAGAAACAGTTGATTAATCGTTGTCTGTGTTCTTGAGCGAAGAAGACGAAGTCGATTATGATTATAAGATTACTTAAAATCAGTATAATAAACGGGTTAGACACACAGTCCAGCGGTGGACTGTGTGCAAATAATAAACATACGTCTCGAGTTCGATCCTTATAACGACCCTATTCTCGGAAATAAAAATGTTTTTTAAGAACCGAACCGGGTTAACTCACTGAAGATGTTAAGTATAATAAAAATCAGTATATTAACCAGGTTAGACACACAGTCCAGCGGTGGACTGTGTGCAACACTAAACCACAGGTCCCGGGTTCGAGACCTGTTACGCACGCCGGTTCGATGATTAAAATCCTTTTTAAAAATAAATGAATTTTGAATAAATTAAAACAGTATATAAATATAATTAAAAACAGAAATATTTCGGGTTAGTCACGTAGCTCAGTTGGTAGAGCTGCGTGCACGCGTACGGGAGGTCACGAGTTCGAACCTCACTCAGTACAAACATTATAAACGACCGAACCAGTCAACAAGTCAAAGTCAAAAAGTCAACGGTCAACCCAAAAAGTCAACATATTTTTTATGTTTTTATTTATTTATTTAATTCAAAAATCAATTAAAAATACTTAAAAATAATGTTTTTAAAATTAGAAAATAGTCTTAAACTCACAAAAATATATCTAAAAATCCTATTAAAATTATTAATAAAATCCACTCATTTACCATACCTTTCGTTATTATTTAGGTTAGTTAATCCTCGTCGATCAACCCTCTAAACTCGTGCGCATTCATCATCTTCAACCGAACGCACCCAATGTGAGTGAATCTCTACAAATTCCCCATTTTAATCACGTTTTTGGGGTGTATCATGTGTCTTATCATTTATTACATTTAAACTATTGTGCATCCATCATATTCATGATCAAATGTGTATTCAATATGTATCAACTGTTTGTGTGGTTAATGTTTAGATTAAATTTATCATCTTCAGTACATACATTATCATAGGCCGCCGCTCCCCATTACATATGAGCGTTGAGCTGTTCCCCATTACATATGAGCGTGAACGAGGCGTTGCCGACATACGATCGGCTCCGTTTGGTTGAGCCTTGATCGCACAGACATTTATCAAAGGCCGCCCGTTCCCCATTACCTATGAGCGTGAACGTGACGTTGCCAACATATACAGTATCATTCATGTTATATATTCATGCAAGTTGGTTTGTTATTGTATGTTATTGTTTGTTGTTGTTATTGTTATTGTATGATTATTTACGTTTGCTCACATATGATTATTGCACAATTTTCCATAATAAATATAACAAGAAATCAATAATAAATGTTTTCTAACAAGGTTCACTCGCCAACTTATGTTGACCCAAAAACCCCCATTTTTACACATGATACAGGTGATCCAGCTGCAGCAAGAAACATATAGGATGGCTTAGAAGAATAAACCGGTTTAGATTTTGGATTGTTTATTTGATTATATTTCTTTTTAATTGTATGAACATGTTTGGAATATTGAGGATGTAGTTTTGAATTTAATAAATATGAAACATATTAGTAACTATCATGAGCTTTGGTGATAACCCAATTATGCCCCGACTCTTATTCCGCTGCGGGTCGGGGTGTGACAATTAGTTTTGTCAGACATTCTGTGTTTCTTTTCTTCTAAGATTTTTGAATTTAGGTGAACAAATTTACAAGCGACCTGTATCTCTCCGTATTTAAGTAGGAAAAAAAGACAAAAATTAAATCCGAGTCGTTTCAGTCAAAGCCGAGCCGTTTCATTACAAGACCGGTTAGTCACGCAGCCCAGTGGTTACGTGAGTTCGAATCGCGTCTAGGGGCGGTCTTGGACAGGTTTCGAGTGTTTAAAGCTGAAACCTCTTTTTTACGAGATCCGAGCCGTCGAGTATATATCCAAGCCGTTTCAGACGGCGTCCAGAGCTGTTTCAGACTGACATCGACCAGAGCTGTTTCAGACTGACAGCGTCCAGAGCCGTTTCAGACTGTTTGAGCCGTGACAACTGACGTGTCAGCGTGTAAGCCGTTTCAACAAACACGTGTAAGCGTCCAGAGCCGTTTCAGACTTTTTGAGCCGTTTTATACTTTTTAAGCCGTTTCAGACTTTTTGAGCCGTTTCAACACACGTTTTAAGTCGTTTCAGTAACGTGTTTCAGCGTCTAAAGCCGTTTCATCTTACATGTTTCAGCGTTTACCCCAACCGGACGCGTGGTTAAGCCGGTTGCACCTCAATGTGCTTCTCAAGTTCACTTGTCGCGTTTGGTTGTGTTAGAGCTTTGAAAACATAAACAGAGAATACTTGTTGAACCCGTTCAAGGTCCAAAGAAAACTATAGCTCTTTGGGACCACCAATCATGTTTAGGGACCACTTGAAAGTTCGGAAACTTCAACCCACACGTGAACATGCAAAACGAGCACGTGATGCAAGATTGTTCCACCGACCCCTCTCTTTATCTGGTAATAAGTAATGTTGTTCATAGTTTTTTTTTAAAACTTTATTAACTTTATTTCTTAAACGCACGTGTTTTTGTATTGTTTAGATGCCGACGATTAAAGTAAGACAAAAGTGGCTGGTTTTATAATACTTGAAGCAGATAATGACTCTGGGAATTGAGACCGCTATAAGGCAAACGTGCTTTGGACCCTATTTAGATAATAGGTGCACGTTATGTGATATTCTTGTTTTAATCAGGGTTGCACAACTTCAATTACCTAATAATAATCCCCGTCTTAGATTTCGTATTTTTTAGGAGGTGAAATATTTACGTTTACACCTAAACAATTTTGTTTAATAACCGGGTTACGGTTTGGCCACAGTTCTTGGGCACCTGTATATTACCAAAATTCTTTTAAAAATAGATCTTTTCCAGGCCGATCTCGAGTTAGTTTTTCAAAAATTATTGATTTATTTAATAACGTAACGACATATAATGATGAAGACGGCACAAGAATATGTCTTCTAATGCTTATAGGTCAAGGTTTTCGGGGATTGCAAAAAACCATTATTTTCGATAATTTTCTTTTACACCTTGTGGATGATCTGGAAGCTTTTAGACAATATCCATGGGGTAATTATTTTTGGGATAGTACATATAATGCTATATATAATTTGCACATACGTCAAAAAGACGATACAATCGGTTTTTCGTTATCGGGATTCGTATGGCCCTTCAAGGTACACGTTATCCCTTCCCCTTATTATACATTCCTAAATTTTTAGATTAATTTTTTAAAACATCCGTTTTACAGATGTGGATTTCGGAGGTGTTCCCCGAATTCAAGGGTTCAAACGAATGGTTTGAATCTGAGATAATTCCGAGATTTTTGGGATGGAGGGAAGGACGTAAGTTCATGAAGGTTACTGTGGACCGGTATGCTTAAAAAGGTGGCAAAGGTAAAATAATTATATTAAATTAAAAATATGAATGTGTATTATTTTTATTATTTTTAAAAAATTATTGCCTTTAAAATCGCGGAAATGTGAATACAAGCCGCTTTCGTTTATACTGGCCACAAATTATGAAGCTATGTGCCAATGGTATAGATCTAGTTCACATTATTTAGACGTTGAACGTCAGATGTATGCTAATGAAATGCCGGGTGAAATACCGGTTGTCGACGAACAACAAACACGTACGGAGTTCCCGGGTCCAATGCCACCGCCTATGCACTCCCCTACCGCCGTTGATCCACAACAAATGCAGTCACTTATGAACAATTTGTTTGGTGATGATGCCACAAATCAAGGTTTTAAGCCTTCACCGGCCCGACAGGAAATACCGCAACAGAATTTTGCTACCGGTCCGTCCATGTGTGGAGTTGATTATGACCGGTTTAAATCACTTCTGGACGAGAACAACCGGAAACTGACTGACATGATCTTGTCAGAGGTGTTGCATATGTATCGTGCGGCCCATGTCGATACACCAGCCAACGCGCGAACATCACAAAGGGAGAGTGATAATGTAATGTTTAAATTTGGCAATTAATTTTTTTATAAATTTAAATAAATCTATAATAATGACCGTTTAACATTTCATGTAGGCTGTTGCTGATTCTTTTGTCAATTACGACAATGTCTACCATGTCTCTATGGCCCTGATTATAAACGATGGATTTGTACGTTTTTATATGTTTTAGCATAACAGTTAGTTATTATTTTACGAGTACGAAATGTCAACTCTTACGCATAAGCATTTTTGTAGAATGAGGATCCTGATATTACAAAAATGAAATGATCGGAAAGACTTGTGAAGCCCGCTGCAGCTTTGCTATCCCCATTTGTAGCTTATAAAAGGTTAAAACCAAAACAGACAAGACAGTCAAATAATGAGGATAGACAAATTTCATTAATCAAGCAGTGGTATCCAAGTAGTGGCAATAAATATCTTTCACTATTAGCGGGTGGGTGTGCCGATCCTGATTTCTGGGCGTCATTGCTGGGCAAGGACGGTAGTGGCTCGTTAAGCGATGATGTAAGCCTTCACTATCAACAAGTAAAAAAAATATATATTTTTTCACACTAAATTTACTTTTTTACAGCATATATTTGGGTGGATGATCCACTTATATCACAATGCAAGAGAACGTTGGAGTATTTTACCCCCTTATTTTCAGATGAATCTTTTTAACTCGGGTGGGCACGACCACACATTCAAGGGTTATTTCACCGAGGCGGTGGACCCCTTTCCACCAATAAGTACAGTTGACGAGGTATTACGGAGCATTCCAATTAGTTAGTTGTTACATATTTATTTTTGTAATTTATTAACGAACCACTTACTTACCTAGTATGTAGGTGTACGTACCGTTGTACATACCAGACATACATTGGTTTTTAGGAGTTTTCAATCTTATTAATTACACACTTACGATATACGATAGGTATTTTTCCCGATTTAATAAATTAATACTTTGATATTTATGCTGCTAACTGTTCTTATTTTTTGGTGATTATAGTTTATTAGGTTTAAAGACTTTGGAAAAAAGAAGAACGGAGGTGGTCTGTCATATAAATTTTGTTTTTGACCACTGGCTATGGATTAATGGTTATCATGCCGACAAGCCGTTAGCGTTACATTTTCCCTTCCGCGTTATTTATGCAAGCGATGCTCCTCAATAGTCCGGAGTTTTGGGAGACTGTGGAGTTTGGTTTGCATATATCTACAAAAGTTGATAAATAAACAACAGTTGAACGATGGTGAAGATACTGTGTTAACTGCATACAAAATGAGACGTAAACTAGCTATACTTTTTTTTGACTCGGTACTACCCGAGGATATAGAAGACAACGTCGAAGATGACGAAGTTTTATTTGGAAGATAATTGTAAAAATACAGAAAATGATGTAAAAATCTTATTATGTATAGAATGGTTCTTTATATATTTTATTTGTATTATGTTATATATACATGTGTACTCTTTGTGTGTGTATATATGTGTGCGCTACCATTATGGAAACACATGTTACTCAGATAGATCCACAATGTCAAACCGGTGTTGGCCGTCAAATGTTCTTGACTTTTATTACCCTGGCGATAGTCCAAGTTGCTTTTCCTCATACATGGGGATAACACCACTCGGGAAAGACTGGTGGGGTGGACTACTTGGATTTAGTGGAGATGGCCATGTTCAAGAAACAGTACCTTAATAACAAATAATTTCCTTTAATAATTAGGCTATTAATTTTTTTAAAAAATAAACCTTTACCATTCTTTTATAGCACGTGAAAGCATCTTGTAACAAACTCGTGTATCAACGAGAGGTTGAAAGACGCGCAAGGACGACGACTTCAAAGGATTTTCGTTGGACGGTTCTACCACCAAATTCTGTCAACATGTTAAATGAACAAGATAGTGCGGTAAACACATACGCAGATGGGTCTTCAACTACATACCCTCCATTTTGGGAAATAGATACGGTACATTCATTATTTATTTATTTTATTTTGTGGGGGTTCTATATGTAATAAGATCTTACATACGTTTATTTTGGACTGATCTTTAACATAATAATTTTAATCGGATGTTATATACTTTTCTTTTTTTGACACAGGCTTACATTCCTATAGCGGAAAAGGATCAACAGTGGTTACTTCTAAAGATAAATTTAAAGTCACTAGAGATAACTGTTTATTTTACAAATACTTGTGACATGAATAACTGCGGAGCTTCATTTTGCGTGCACAGAAGAATTCATCAAATTGTGATGGAGTTTGAGTCTCTATTCTTGTGGTTTCTGGGTCGTACCGGGTATTGGCAACACGCTGAAGTAGACGAGACGGATGCCATGGGAATAGTAGGGGATGTTGTCTGGCCTGATCAAAGAGATCGTATTGGCCGAAATTCAGGAGTCATCATATGTATGCTAATTGAAAACCTTGTTCACAAGCACTCGTTAACATGGAGCGAAGGAAACCTTCAGGATGCATGTTTCAGATACAGACGGTACATGGCAACTGGACTCTACGCCGGGCGCTTCACACCAGTTAATTTTTGATGGTTTTGTGTATGCACATAAAATCAAACAATAAAAAATTGTAATGAAATATTTCCTGCGTAATTTTATTAATTACAATACTAAAAAAAGATACTGTTAAAAGTCTCCCAGGTTATAGGACGGAAATTGTGTAAACTGGTCATGATCGCCCCAGCTTTCTTTATCTTTCCCTTTCCCCAGTCGTTTGCTAGTACCAATTTGTGACGGCATCGGTTGTGAACACAAATCACGATGATGACCGTATGATTTACACCGGGAACAATACGGCAGAGTGGGTTCTTCCCCGAGGGATAAGATCCGGTTGTTATCTCGAGGACGACCCGCCTGACGCTTTGTAATATGCGGCGGTTGAAGATTTATAAGATCTTCTGGAGTCTCCCATTCAGACTTATGAGGAAGAGGATTAATCGCTTCTTCATAAGTTCTTTTATCGATTTCGTTTGAGTAACACGGGAAGGAATACTGACTGCAATTGGTTTCATCTAAAAATTTTGAAACCGAAATCACATGCCCACATGGTAGGCCAGAAACTTGCCAAACTCGACAGCTACATGTTCGATTATACAAATCAACAAAACCGCGCTTGCCCCCGTCTTGAACATCATAAGTGTTTAAACCAACACCAGCAACAGTCCACGTTCTAGACGCTTGAATTTTTTTAAAAATTTCTTTTGTGCCCACTGTGTAAGTAGGTGTGTTTCCTGAATACCCTACAACCGGCGTTCATAAAACCATTGTTGTACGGACTTACGGAAGAATTCTATAACTTTCGTTATCAGCATTTTGCGATGGTGTCTAGAAAGAGCGTTAATGGACTCCGCGCTGTTAGATGTCATATAATGATATCGATTACCGGGGCAATGTGCTCTTGCTCATCTACCGAACCCAATACTTGTTAGAATTTGATGTACCCTGGGAATGGCAAGACAAAGAGCATTGAATGACTCATTAAAATCAGAAATCCGGTAAGATTTGCATGTCTTCACCACATACTCTCGTATTCTTTTTTTATTCGATGGTAAACGTAAGTTCATCATTAAATGACGACAACATAACCCGTGATAAGCACGTGGAAAGACGTTACTAACATCTAAGTGTATAGAATTCGCCCTATCCGATATTATCGCCATATCGGGTATTTCACCAACACACTCTCTAAGCTTAGAAAGAAACCATGTCCAGGATTCTCCATCATCTGATTTTCCTATTCCATAGGAAACTGGTAAAATATGGTTGTTTCCATCCATGCCAACTGCTAAAAACAACGTACCTTTAAATTCACCTTTTAGGTGTGCTGCGTCGATGATAACCACCGCCTGAGATTACACATAAAGGCACGAATCTGAAAGTAAAAATCCGTAAGAGGTCAACCGCGTTTTAATTTCAGATACCTAAATAAAAAGTAAAACGCATAACTTACAGCAGCACCGATGGCAACAAAGACCATTTCAAACTGATTCTCGTCGTCGGTCTTGATGCGAGTGACAGTACCCGGGTTTGCCCGCTCTAAATTGTAGCAGTAAAACGGTAGTTCAGCAAAGGAATAAGTGCTTGTTCCCTGTAGAATCTCCAGCGCGTGACTTTTTCCATGCCAAGCTTGACTATAACTTATGTCCACTTGGAATCTTTGTTTAAAATCTTTGACAATATCCGTGGACCGATATTGTCTACCACTATCTTTTAGTGATTCTTTTAAATAGTGAGCCACAACCATTCGGTTTTCCTGACGAAGATGGGGGTACGTTAGCGTCTTTAAGTACGTGTGTTTATCGTTCGTATACTTCACAACAAACATGGCACAGCCAGCAATACTACGTGCCCTAAAACGCCATGCGCACCCATCCACCAAACATGACACATCATACCAGGTTTTAGACGATCTATCTACTTTAAACTCAAAATGTTATAACAAACATTTTTTCCCTAGCTCAAGTTTCATTTCTTCTTTGTTAGTGAATACGTAGCCTGGCTCAAAGTTAATTGATGGAGACAATGTTTGTGTTGTACCATGTAAATTATCAAAGTCGTTATATAGTCCTTTAAAACATTATCATTAACTTCATTAAAAGGAACATTTAAATCAGGAACGTTAAATGTATCTTGATCAGAAGGAAAACTAGATGACCCAACACACGACTCCTGAATGATGTACAACTTATATAATTCAAAAGGATTTTGCATAGCAAAATTAAATAAAAAAGCGAGATCACCATCATCAGTTATATTGATCGGATCAGTAAACGAAGACATCCGGTACGATAGCTTTTTAATGTTTGGAATTCCACACAACTTAGAAACATTACTTAAAAGACCAATGTACGAAAGATTGGTTTCAATTTCTAAACCACGTCTACTTGCATCAGCATCAACAACATACTCCAAGTTTCCATTAACAATCTGCCACTTTCCACAGCTGTATACAACAAAACAAAGCTTCATGTTGTAAAAATCTGATTTTACTTTAAACGTAAAACGCCTTAAACTAATTGTAAATAAATAACCTATGCACGTAATCGTAAACCGGCTTATATTCGTACTGAAACGGCTTGAACAGTGACTTGAAACGGCTGTGAGCCGCCTAAATAGCGGTTTTAAGCTGCGTCAACATGTAAGGAAACGGCTCTGAGCCGCCTCAACCCAGCTCGGCTCGTTGGAAGGTACCCGGCTAAGGGACGTGAAACGGCTCGGCTAAGAGCTTTCCTTACCCGACACGGCTCAGAGCCGTTTCAGTGTTGTCGGACACGTGTCAAATTTCTATTGGTTATCGGTGAAGATTGGTGTTAAGCCTCTTCCGTTAACGGAAACGGCTCGTAAAGCCGTGTCAGTGGACCATTTTGACAAAGACAACGTGAAAAGGGCTAGTTTCGTGATTAACTTCACCAGAATGTGCAAAGTTGTTGCACGATTTCACATGAACACGTCGTACTCTTTCTGTCTTCTTATTGTGCCATGCATTTGGTTGGGGTTATTTATGGGATGTCTATATTTTACAATCGTTCACAAGATGACCATCTTCTACAAACATAGAAAATGAAAATTCTAACTTCCTAAATACTAATGATCCAATAACTTCAATCAACATTTAACAAATAACACTGTATAATTACAAATTCAAAATATCCACACTAAATTTTTAATATATATCTTCTGATCGATATCTTTAAAAACCAATTTAAATACTAACGAAATAAAGCATGACTGAGTCAATTGTTAGTGAGCGAATATATAATAATAATAATAATAATAATAATAATAATAATAATAATAATAATAATAATAATAATAATAATAATAATAATAATAATAATCTATGACGGGGCAATACAATTCAAGTAATAAAAACACATTTTAATTTTTGAACTTAACTGATACATTATTTAAAAAAGAATGTTATAAGTATAATTTATATGAAGTGAGTTAACCTATAATGTTAACAAATGAATCTTAATAAAAGTTAAAAAACATTTAAAGATCAACTTTATGCAAAAGTAAGGTTAACAATAAGAATCCAAATAAAGAACATAAGATTATACGGAAAATAGTTTGAAAATTAAAACCTTTAAACACTGAATGGGTCAAATTTACCATCTTTATAAAGAACCTTTACCATGGCGAATCGTTACTAATCATCATAAACTACACAAAATTTTAAAAATAATGACAATACCACTAAAAATGATAAATTTACCTTAGAAGATTTTTGGGACAGTTTCAAGTATTTAAACTATATTTCATCTTCTAGTTTAAAAACAAGTTTGAAATGTAGAAAGTATATACATTTTGCTAATCAAGAAATACTAAGTCTAAACCGTAAGGATTAGGCTTATAGGTTGTGGTTTCCACAAGATGGTTAATACTTAATTTCCTCTTGATTAGCGACTGAGTTTGTTACGAGAATAGATTTCCAAAAACAAGAATACCATGAAACTCGTTACAAGGAGGAGATGGGGGGGGGGGGGGGTTCTCCTTGTAATCACCATCCGGTGTGAGAATAAGTAGTCTTTAAAGAGAGCAAACGAGTGTATGTTAATCGTATGAGAGTAAGAGAAACGATCCTTGAACCTGTGGTTGAAGGCTGGTATTTATAGCCGAAGAATGTGGAGAAGGAGATAGGTTGATGGGCCTTGAGCCAGACAACGCCAACAAGGAATATCCGGTTGGTCCCATCTGACACGACATATAGTGTGTGCAGAGGTAGAGGGGCGTTGGCGCACGGTGACTGGTGCCACGTGTCCTGCTGAGTGTACTTGTTGTCGAGTCTGTCATCAGCTGTGACGCCGGAGATCATGAAGCAGTGAATGACTCACGCCGATTGCCTACACGTCACTATCCTTATGTACTTCTTGTCCCCTGCACGATTAATCATCGTGGGAATTGTATGGATAGAGCCTGGCGCACGCTGATTGGCTGTAGGCTCCTGCCATTTGTACTATCTGTAGTTATGATAGCTGTCACTGTTGCGTGCGCTCGTATAAGGTGCGCGCACTAACTCTGGAAGTAACTGAGTGTTGTTATTTAAGTTTGGGTATGGTTCTCTGTGCACATGGTTTGTAAAGCCTTACGCAGGATTTAGACCATACCCTTTTAGGTGACAATGCTTTTTAAACAGTTAAGTCGCTAATCTCCTTAAGTTACGAATTAAAAGATTGATTACCTGTAGTAGCTTTAGGGATTGTGTTCCTCTGGCTCTTATGCATAATATTCCTCTCAAATTAAGATATTCATGAAGATACTTTGAAATAACCCACCCATAGTAAATGGGCTGCAATATTATACATAGGTCACTTAGTGAGTAGAGCAGAATACATTATAAAAAAACTCAGCTCAGCTACTCGAGCCTTATGCATAATAACAACACCTCTTTCAACAAAAAATCACAAACCATGCATCATGAAATTGGCAATAGTGCTAGAAAGAAAGGTTGCAAAATTTAATCACAAGCTATGTAGCAGGTGTTAATAACTAAAGTTATTTGAAAAAAATTATGGGTGTAAACAAGCCGTTATAAGGGAAAAAAGCTTAGCTTGAAAAAAAGCTCGAAAAAAACCTAGCATAAACGAGCTAGAGCTCGAGCCTAAAAATAAACTTGTTTAGTAAAAGAGCTCGAGCCCGATCTTCACTTTTCGAGTTCAGGCCGACAGAGCCGTCCCGATAACCCTCGAGACGTTTTGGTTTGGGGCGAGTAGATAAAGTTGAGCCCTATAATATAAACTCAATAATCATATATAAAAAATCATGATACGGTAAAATAATTATTATAAATTTGTAATGACATTCAATTGTTGGGCTTTTTTTATTTAATTGTTTAACAGTAGTTGGTCGGGTTTAAAATCCAATTCCAGGTTTAATTGTTTAAACTAGTTAGGCTTTATATTATTGGGGTTATATATACATAATTATTTTAATATATGATATATATATGTGTGTTATATAAATTTATATAAAATAATTAATAAAACTAATATAAGTTAATTATTTAATAACGAATGAGCAAAACTTGAGCTTATAAAACTGCTTACAAGAGCCTTGGCAAATTTAACTGCTTACAAGAGCCTTGACAAATTTTAGACTAGTAGGAATATTTTGATAAATAAAATATAAAAATTGTGCCATAGGCAGGCACGAGATCGGCAGTCACATTATCCAACCACCAGCCTCTTTTTGTTGCCTCTGCTTGCCATGATGTTCAAAACCTCACCCACTACCGCTTGCTCTGCACTCTTTTATCTCTTCACCATTCTAGCTCTAGCCCACGCCCACATAACAAAACAATCAAACCAATGCAACTTCTTCAAAGGAAGCTGGATCATGGATCGGTCCTACCCGATGTACAACGGATCCGATTGCCCCTTTGTCGACCCGGGCTTGAACTGCCAGAAAAACAGGAGACCTGATAGCATGTACCTCAACTTCAAATGGAAGCCCCATGGTTGTTCACTTTCCAGGTAACACTTTGTTAAAACACCAGTGGATCTATTTAACTCCAGTCTCGGGATCTGTTTTTTTCGTTACTTGTGAGATTTGACCTATCGTGTATATATATATATATATACTAAAAATGGGGTCTATTTTATTTGACATATTATGGGTTTGTGTTGATTTGTTGTTTAATTGAGTGATTGATTTAATGTGCAGGTTTAAGGGGGAGAGGTTTTTGAAGAGGAACAGGGGTAAGAAAATAATGTTTGTGGGGGACTCATTGAGTTCGAACCAGTGGCAGTCACTGGCGTGCATGCTTTACCGCACCGCTGGTTCCAACCACACATTCGAGATTACAGGACCATTCTCAACTCTTTCATTCCCAGTAAGTTGTCGCACCCGTTATCTCTAATTATTAGGTGCAGTCATGCGGAAGCAAGTCGGCTGGTTTGAGATTTAATTGGTTCGGTTTTTGTGGTTTGATTGTTTAACTGTTTGATCCGGTTGAAACTTTGAACTGGAGTCCATTTTTTTTATCATTTTAAAATGTTAATGCCAAATAATTGATTTAAAAAATATATAAATTAAAAATGTTTAAACAGCTGACACACCCAACCCAGCTTGTCTGTTGGTTCCTGAAACTGCATTTAGCAGTTTGGCCTATAATTCTTTGCAAAAACCCAACGAACCGGACTGTGACTGGGGTGCGCCAGTAGTAACTTGCTCAGAAAAAAAAAACTTACGAAAATTTACCTCGATTTAGTTGGCTGATTGACTCATACAAATTATCGGGTTAGTATTACTGACTCTGACTAGGGAACATCACTAATTGTAACCAACCAAACCGGCCAAATTGAAGCAAGTCGGCTGGCTTGAGACTTTTTTATTGTTCGGTTCGGTGGTTTAGTGGTCTGGTTCATATTTTGAAACGTGAAACAGATTTATTTTTATTTTTTTTATCTTTGCATCATACAGTTAGGCATGGTAAATGTATTCATCAACCATCTGTCACTTTTTAATTTTTAATAAAAAATAACAAATTTTAGTAAGGTTTAAAAAACAGAAAAGAGTTTCGAGGCGTATTCCCTACGCCTCACGAGGGAAAAGACATCAATTCATCATAATCATTAAAAACACGCATAAAAAGGACATAATTTGCTTGAAATTGACACAAAAAGTCAAAAATATCAAAACCAAATATCAAAAAACCCCTGTGCACCTCAGCCCTTTTGAGGCGCACACACAATAAAAACCCCCTGAGGTGCGCCTCAGAGTCGTTGTTTGGCCAATTCACCTTGAGGCGCGCCTCGTGGCACACGCCTCAACTGTTTTTTAAAAACCAGGATTTTAGAAATAAATAAAAGAAACAGTTCAAACTGTCAAACCACTATAACCGAACCGTCAAATAACCAAACCACTAAAACTGTCTGATCTGGCCATTTTGGTTTACCCTTTCCTGAAACAGTAGTTAGCAATTCTGCCCAAACGCAGTAATCAGGTTTTGTTTCGCAAATTTAATCATTTACTTTTGTGTCGACTGCAGGAATACGGAGTCTCAGTTATGTACTTGAAAAACGGGTTTCTTGTAGACCTGGTGGTGGAGAAAAGAGGCCGGATTTTAAAACTCGACTCCATCAGCAGGTTTGGCAAATGGAAAGGAGCAGACATTCTAATCTTCAACAGCTATCACTGGTGGACCCACACCGGAACCCGTCAAACGTATGCTCCATTCACAACTCATAATGCACATTGTACGGCCTCTTTAATCTTTATGCAGTGATTCTTACATATGTGTATGGTTTTGGCTGCAGATGGGACTACTATCAAGTTGGTGAAAACATATACAGAGACATGGGCCGAATGTTAGCTTATAAGATTGCTTTGACAACATGGGCCAACTGGGTTGACTCCTACATAGATTTCAAAAAAACCCGGGTCTTTTTCCAGGGGGTTTCTGCTGTTCATGACCGGTAAGCTACGTTACTTGATGATAATCTTTAGGGGTGTGAATTTCTGACACAACACGAACCTAACATGAAGTTTGTGGATTTGTGAATTTCTAAACGGGTTGGGGTCAGTTTTAGGTGGAAATTGCGAACACGTTTAGGTGAACGGGTTGCATTCGGGTCAATTTGGTGGGTTTACTACAACCATTTGTTTATATAAAAATTTTGAAAAAGAAAATGTTTTATGTCATCAGTCAATTAATTGGGTATGCTATCCCAAAATTAAATAAGTACCATGTTTAATAGTTTAAATGTAATTATTTTATATACATTTGTACTTATTTTTGTAAATATGTAACATAGGGTATTAGTATGCAAAAAAAAGAACATTACAATACAAAACGAGAAAATAAATTTTTCAGGTTCAAAATACAATGTTCGTGTCAACAGATGAAAACTCGTACGGTGTTCGACCCGTCAACATGTGAACACCACTGATTTAGCACCCCTAAATTAACTTAGTGAATCAGGTGTTTTGCTTTTGGTTCTAAAGTATATTTAATTTGTGTGATTAGAGGCTGGAACGAACCTAGTGCTCAAAATTGTATAGGGCAAACACTACCTACTCGGGGACTTCATTACCCAGGAAAGAGGTATCCCGGGAAGAAGTGGTGAAAGACGTATTGGCGAAAATGAAAAATCCGGTTTATTTATTGGATATAACGCTTCTTACACAGTTAAGAAAAGACGGACACCCATCTAAGTATGGTGACGAAGGCACAGACTGCAGCCATTGGTGCCTCGCTGGCGTGCCTGATGCTTGGAATCAAATTTTGTACAATATCTTGCTCAAGAAATAGATTTTTGTAATTAGTTTGGAAAACAGGTGCAATTCCTACACCTTGTGCAATTTGAAATGATAACTCATTAAAGGGAAATGGACATCTATAGGTTTGTTTTTCCCATGACTTAGGGAGCTAATGTTCTACTGATATGGTGTTTATCCGCCGTACAAGTGGCGTTCAAAGGCATTTTGGTTAGTATTTTAGGAGTAAATATTTAATGTTAAATAATGTTTATCCCTTATAGGCAATTATGCAAAAATCTATGGGGTTTTACTTTTGGGCTTATGTGATGGTCCGGGCCCGTGTACACTTTTGGCCTTTTGGGTGAGTGGATAGATCTCAATAATCTCATCCAAGCGGATCAAAAAAAGTTATTTGTATTAAAAATATAAAAAAGTTATTTGTTATAAAAATATAAAACAACATATTTCGTTGTGAAATTTGAACCTACCCTTAACCCAAGGAAGCATTCCATGAAGTAAGTTCTAAATGAGTTAGATTACGAGCTCGTCTAATCTTAAGTTTAGTTTGTTTTGAATTTTGTTTCTAAAGCTAAAGTCTCAAATTATTAATATTGTTGTGATAACGGGTTTAGAATGTTTATATATCTTATATAAATTTATTTATGTGACAAGTATATTATTTTGTTTTTTCAATCGAAGGTTTCTATGTATTATAATAATTATGAATGTTGCTAAATTTCTTTAATAAGTTTTCTTAGAATAATTAGATAAGAAAAGATTAACTAAAATGAGTAAAACAATAATTTAGAAACAAAGTTCACACCCGATTCGAAATTACAAGATCTAGGGTTCCTACACATTTTAAATTTTTAAAATTAGTTTAATCACAACTTGGTTGTTAACGGGTTTAGTGTTACGATGCTTAGGTGCTGATAGCTATCAACATCACAATGAACGGAAAAAAATTGCATTTTGTTACCTAGAACATGTAAACCCTAGCCTATAGCAAAGCATAATTGCGCATAATCCTTTCACAAAGTCAAATTTCATAACTCACTCGCAATTCATGAATTCAATACAAATGCAAGACAATTGCTATAAGCTTCAAACGTTCAAATGCAATTAGTAATAAATAAAAAACTACAACAAGTGTTCAAACCTTAGAAATCTTACAAAGTCTACATCGGGATGAAATCTTAGAAGATTAGCCTCTCATGGTGTTAGAGGATTGGAATCGGATTTTGAGGATGAAGAAACAGAAATCTTGGTTCTTGGATGATCTTGATGATTGGAAATGTCTGGGAATGATTAGAGAGTAATAGCCGAAATAGGATTCGTTTTGGCTAGAGCGCCCATATCCGCTATATATTTGACACGGCTTTGCCGTAATGCTGAAACTATGGCGAATGCATCTATCGTCATTGATGCATAAATAAAGATACCAATTAGTAGTGATTGAATTCCTTCTATGGTTCCACATGAGAAACCAGTACGAATATAACCTACATGTCCAATTGAACTATGAGCTAGAAGTCTTTTGACTTTCGTTTGGGCCATGGCGGCCAGCGCTCCTAAGATCATAGAAGCAATGCTGCAGAAAAAGAAGATTTGTTGCAATGTAGCTCCATAAGAACCATAAATAGAAAGACGTGAAATATGTTCCTCCAAAAATGAATGGGAGATGAATGAATAATAAAGTGTAAGGGGCCGTTTGGCAACTTCTAAATGGGTAAGTGTTGAACTAGTAAGAGGTTTGAATCATTAAGTGCTGAACCAGTAAGAGGTCTGAACCAATAAGAGCCAGCATAATGCTTAACCGTTCAAAGGCAAATGTTTGACCAATTCAGATAAGATGACTTAACCATTCAGACTCAGTATAATGCTTAACCATTTAGAGGCAATTGTCTGGATCATTCAAACAACTGCTCGCAAAACAAACAGTCTGAACCTTTAAGTGTTGAACCAGTAAGATGTCTAAACCATTAAGAGCTAAATAAACATCCCCTAACTCCCCCTGCTTTTCCAAAAATAATTTCGTTTTTACCAATCAGCCAATGTGCAGTAGATAATGCGTAATTTCTAGCCTTCCAAAACCTTATATTTTGTCTTGTCGAGCTACCCCAAATGCATGTATTATAAGCCCCGAAACTCATTTTCTAGCTCAGGATGAGCCTAAATGAAGTTTGGACAGTTTCTAGTGCGGAGTTCAGCTCAATTTTGCCTCTTTTTGCATTTTCTTCAATTCTGTTCTCTCTAGCATCCTTCCAAAGCTTCAGTAAATCTCCAAATTGCACTTTAAACCCATCAATGCCTACAAAACACAAACCATATCAAAGTAGTGTATTCTAGAAATTAACTTCGTGTAATTAACTGAAATTAAAACCAATGCTATGGAATTTTACCAACCTATCACATCCCTACATTTATCTTTTTCTTGCCCTCAAACAAATTCTCTCGATATCACCCAACCATTATTTAACAAATACACTTCACAAATCCCTTACCAATCCTCAGTTATAGTCTAAAGTCATACCCCATTCACAATTTTAATCACAGTTCATTGATTATTATCTAGAAAATCAAAATGATATTCTTTTTATGATAAGGAAATGCCTAACCAAACTTAACGTGCTTTGGTTTTATCCTCATACAACACACCCCTCACAATTGTTTGCTCATCTCGGTTTCATTTCTGAACTACCATGTAATGCACTAGTATCAAGCACTCAAAGACCAACTATGTTATTCTATAATTATAGGATTGTATGACAATCACACCTCCATTACAACACATAGATACCGCACATATCAAAAGGTCTTATGGGTTAGGCGAAAATGAAAACTGGTGAACACGAACACTCAAAGACCAACTATGTTAAGAATTTTTTGGTTTTACCGATTTATAGTAAAAAGGTATGAAGTTTAGTTTAGATATAATATAAAGGTTTGATCTGTGTAATTTTGTCTAATTATAATAATTTTTTTAATAATTATTGTTAGTATTTAAATATAAATGAACCATAGAGGACTTAATGGTGGTAAATAGGGAAAGTGAAAGGTTGTTTCCTAAAAGCCTTAAAAGTTTCAATAAATAAAAATTATGTGTTACTAAATATACTATTTTTAGTTTTACTGGTTATATATATATATTGAAAGTGTACAATATAATATTACTTAACGTATGAGCGTACGTTGTGAAATTACGCACGTTGTAAAATTCAAACCCAAACCACGCATGTTGAAAAAACACAATCACGCAAAATGTCCCAATCTATTACACTTAAAGCATTAATCTTTGATTCATCCAACCCTACCTTAGACCTTCCATTTAGCCCTGGATAAGTCCTACTAGTCCTTTTGTAAAATTGTAGCTTTTAGACTGAGTAATGTTGCTTGGTACAATATATCCATCTCCTCAAGATCAGTTGGGTCTATGTGCTTAAGATCATCAAGCACAAACAAAAGATTGTCAGTGATGTGAGCATCATCGTTTGCTGCAAAAGCATAACTGGTGGAATGTTGCTCAAAGTTGATACCAGTAGAAATATCAATAAAGTGATCAAAACTCTGATCATTTCCCATCCAAGACGATGATCCTTCCTGGCTCAAAAGTGTTTTGTTACCTTAAATATAATCATCAGACACTTTTCCTGTTTCCTGGAGCTTTTTCTATGGACAAGCTCTCTTTCGAATGGTAAGGAGCTTTCTTTGAAGCTGAGTCAGGCTCATATCCTTGAAATCTGGGGATGTCCTCATCACTATACTAATAGTGTCCTGTTTTTCAGGTAAAGATCTTAGAAATTAGTGAGTTAAAGTAGCTTTTGAAAATTCTTTATTAACCAACTTTAATTCACTAATTAGACAAGAAAAACGTTCAAACTATTATGTCAGGGTCTCCCCTTTGACATGTGTGAAGGTTTCATATTGTTGGTTAAGGATTTCTCGAGTGTTCTCGATCACATCCTTTGTCCGACCGAATTGTTCCTTTAGTGCATCCCAAAATTCCTTGGCACTATTACAATGCAACATGCCATCATAGATATCATTCGGTAGAGCCATAGCCACAATATTAAAGGCTTTAGCATCTAACTCGGATTTTTGATAATCTTGCTTGGAATAATTCTTAGGCTTCTTTGGCTCATATATATTTGGGTTCTCGGTACTTGGTACCACTGGGATATGTGGTCCGAAAACCACATATCTCCAACACCTTGTATTTTGTTGAGATAGCATATGCCCCATCCTACGTTGCCATATATTATATTCACATCTGACAAGCATAGGTGGTTTATTGCTGAAGCTTGTGTTGTGGTGATCATTCTATGCCATTTTCTCAAGTTCTTTTTAAATAAAAACTGAGTTTGTGAGAGACACTCTATTAGTTCTTCACTAAACAACTCTAAGCTACGAACTAAAATTGGATCTTTTGATGAGTTGATCTTTTTGTGTTAAATTTATTGTGAAATCAGATTTAACGTGACCAAGATCTGATACCAATTGTTAGAACTGGGTTTCTTTATTTGCAAACAAATATTGATTATCACAATAATATTCACAAACTGGAAGTCATCATCAATCACTGATTGTTTTTCATTAATTTCAAATGAAATTCAATGTTTTACAACTCGATTTAGACCCCCCCCAGCCAATCACATAAACAAATCAGTTCATACAAGAGAAAAGGTAGTGTGTATGATAAATAGATCACTAAAAGCAGCGGCGTATTTATACTAGGTACAAATGCTCTGTTCAGTGATTGGCTGACGTCACCCTGATAGTGACATCTAACATTCCTAACAGAAAAGATTCCACAAATATATGCAAACAACTGTGTAAATCCTATCAACTGATCTACGCTATTTTAAACACTGATAAGATAAGTACTGTTACATAAAGAAACCACTGTCTAAGCTATCCACTGCTACAGTTGTCCAATCATCTGTTTAGCCAAACAAATGATTGGTCTTCTTAATCAGACCTTTAGTTTGATCAGGGATTTGGTCTTCAACAGTCTTAGCTTTAACAGATGTTGTATCTTCTTGAACAACGGTTCCAAGTATTGATCATATGTTTACCATGTTCTTGATCAGATGTTCTGAATAAGTGTTCAAGATTCTATACTTTTGGGGAGAGATTTGTTCAATCTTTTGCTTATTTCTTGATAAGTGGATCATGCTTTGGTTTTTGGATATCATCTGTTCTTTTGTAGGTCCAATAGATGGGCATAATGTTATAACGTGTTACACTTTTTCGCTGCAATATTTTTACTGACACCTACAATATTGTCTGACACTAACACACTTTTCGTAATAGTGGAAAGAGGAAAGAGAATATGTTACATTTTTTTAGTTGTTCATATTTTTTTTATAACTTATCTGTAACACATTTTTATTGTGTTTTGACATCAACTTTTTTAGATTATATAAAGCGTATTATTTTGTAATGTTCGTAAAAAACATGTTACATTTTTTTAGAGCGAGATTTTTATGTAACAACAATTCAGCTGTCACATTTTTTTTTGTGTTAGATCAGAGAGGAGAGAGAAAAGTTTAACACTTCACACTTTTTGTAAGACTGTAACATTTGTATAAAAAAAGTAATTTTATGTACCTTTTTAATACCAACCATTGATCAAATGAGATGGATGATGGAGATGAATTTTTCTGGGTTTCTTTAACTACGGTGGGTTTTCAATTTATTCATTCCATATATATATATATATATTATATATATATATATATATATATAGGATTATGATCATTTATGAACAACTTCTTGAAAATGAACTGAGTGAACTAATCTTGACCATTGATTATTTTTTAGATTAAAAGGGTAAGATTGACATTAGCTCTCTTTCTCTCTCTTAATTAAAATCCCTTAATTTTCTCATCTATTAATTCTCTCTCTTTTTCTCTCTCATATTTTTAACTACTTCTCCATTATTTTAAACTCGTATAGAATCAGTTGCTAATAACATATATGAAACTCCTAACGGAACTAGGTACTAGACACCAACTGTCCCTCCCGGATTGAAACTGTATATGAAACTCCTAACGAAACTAGGTCGTAGACTACAAAATATACAGATGTATCAAAAGTCTGTACACATCTGTATAAACTAACAACTATGTATCTTGTATAAACTGATAGTTAGCGGAGACTGTACACATGTGTATAAACTAACAGCGGTGTATCTTGTATAAACTGATAGTTAGCGAGACTGTACACATGTGTATAAACTAACAGCGGTGTATCTTGTATAAATTGATAGTTAGCGAGACTGTACACATGTGTATAAACTAATATATGTGTATCTTGTATAAACTGATACTATCGAGACTGTACACATGTGTATACACTAACAACTGTGTAACTCGTATATACGGAAACTAGCAAGATTTTAGGAATTTTGATTATATTGTTTAATAAATGCAATTTACAAAAGACGCAAATACCCTTCTGTTAATTAATTTAAAGGGAAGTTACAATATTATAATTACAATCTTGCCATTGTTTAAAATCTCTAGATGATATAATCTAATGGCTCAGATTAGTTCACACAGCTCACTCTAAACCTAGTGTTCACTCTAGAACCCTACCCTATATATATATATATATATATATATATATATATATATATATATATATATATATATATATATATATATATATATATATATATATATATATATATATATAGGATTAGGATCATTTGTGAACAACTTCTTGAAAATGAACTGAGTGAACTAATCTTGACCATTGATTATTTTTTAGATTAAAAGAGTAAGATTGACATTAACGCGCGCTATCTCTCTCTCTTATTTAAAATCCCTTAATTTTCTCATCTGTTAGTTCTCTCTCTCCCTCTCTCACATTTTTAATTATTTCTCCAATATTTTAAACTCGTGTAGAATCAGTTGCTAATAACGTATATGAAACTCCTAACGGAACTAGGTACTGAACACCAACTATCCCTCCTGGATTCAAACCGTATATGAAACTCCTAACAGAACTAGGTCATGGACTACAAAATACACAGATGTATCAAAAGTCTGTAACAACTGTGTATCTTGTATAAACTGATAGTTAGCGAGACTGTACACATGTGTATAAACTAACAGTGGTGTATCTTATATAAATTGATAGTTAGCGAGACTGTACACATGTGTATAAACTAACATCTATGTATCTTGCATAAACTGATACTATCGAGACTGTACACATGTGTATACACTAACAACTGTGTATCTTGTATATACGAAAACTAGCAAGATTTTAGGAATTTTGATTATATTGTTTAATAAATGCAATTTACAAAAGACGCAAATACCCTTCTGTTAATTAATTTAAAGGGAAGTTACAACATTATAATTACAATCTGGCCATTGTTTAAAAATCTCTAGATTATATAATCCAATGGCTCAGATTAGTTCATACAGTTCGCTCTTAACCTAGTGTTCACTCTAGAACCCTACCATATATATATATATATATATATATATATATATATATATATATATGGGAGGGTTCATTGGGGAACACTAAAAAAGTGGTGAACTGGGAACACTCTTAAAAATTCAACTTAACATGTTAAAAATCAACTTTTTCTAAATTTTTTTCAACGCTTTTCCTTATAAATACATATAGAAAAATTTCTAATAAAAAATGAAAAACTAAAAATACAAAAAAATGTTTAAAAAAAGTTAAAAAATATATCTTATAAATTTAACTTGTTACAAAACAAATTTTGTCAGCGCTTTTCCTTATAAAAATGGGTAGAAACTATTCCAGTAAAACAATATTTTTGTAAAAAAAAATTTAAGCCTTTTCTTAACCTTTTTTTACATTTTTAGTTTTTGAATATTTTATTAAAAATGCTTTTACAAGTATTTATAAAAAAAAGCGCCGAAAAAAATTTAAAAAAATAATTTTTAACATGTTAAGTTAAATTTTTAAGAGTTTTCCCGATTCCCCACTTTTTTAGTGTTCTCCAATAAAACTCACACACTATATATATATATATATATACATACATAGGCCAAGATGTAACTTAATGACCAAGATTTGATGATGAAAATACATTAGTGTATTTTACGATTTGATGATTTAAATCAATGGTTAGAATTTGTTCACTCAGTTCATAAATACAATAGTGTGTCTATATATATATATATATATATATATATATATATATAGGGTAAGGATCTTGAGTGAACAACATTATAAGAGTGAACCGTGTGAACTGATTTAGACCATTGATTTTCATCATCCTAAAGTTTTGATTAGTGGCATAATTGTAATTATTGAGAATTGTTTTTTCCTTTAAATTTAATTAAAAAGGGTAATTCTGTAGTTACATAATGGATCAGTTTTTTAAAACTGGAAACATGAAAAGTTGCCATATATTTCGCCAGTTACTTGCTCCTCCAAAGCTGCCATGTATTTCGCCAGTTACTTGCTCCTCCAAATTTGCGTATATTATTTAATACACATGTGTACTCTATATTATAAACTAGAATTCTACAACAAAGCTGCAACCTCGATTTATAATAATGCAATAACTTTACCATGTTACACATGTGTACTATGTGGTATCAATTGGAGGTTTGCATCAAAGTTGAATACTCGCATGTAATAATGTAGAAACTTAAAATTATACAGATATGTACTATATGGTATCAACTAGAGGTTTACAGCAACGCTGCATCCACTTATATAACGTCATGCATCATCTTAATAGTATACACATGTGTATTAAATAATGGATATACTACGAAACTGCATCCTGATATGTAATAATGCATATACTACGCGACTATACACATGTGTACTGAATCGCAACAACTGGACGTTTACAACAAAACTGCATAATCACAAATAAAACCGCAAACTGCAATTATGTGGATAATGAACGGGAATCGATGTGTACCATAAAATAGTAAGGGCACCTATGGAATTGGAAACAAATTTCGTTGTACAAATATGTATAAACAACCATTACAAAAAGTCTGTAAGATTTAGAAAGAAAAAAACATGAGTTACACATATGTGTATAACATGGGGTAATATAAAACCACGAAAGTTATGAGTATTGTTATCAATATACGACTGTGTATATAAGCATACAACATCATCCTTCAGATAAAACTTAATACAAACATCCCAACCATCTGTAATCATGATGACAAAAACTGCAAACCTAGAATACATATACAGAGCGATGAAATTAGCATGAAGCAAAACCGAATACAAACACATGATTGTTAATTGGACTATTGTGGTTGTTATATTGGTCGTCGCTAGTATGGTTGTTATTACTTGAGTCGACCATGAAAGATCATGAAGATGAACTATATGACGTTCAAAGAAAAAATACAGAATGATGAAGAACTGCTCGATTGAAAAAAAAATCTTGTGTGTTTTGACTGGTGATTATGATATAGATCTTGTTTAGATTTAAAAGATATTTTAAATAATCACAAAAATAGGAAAGTGTAACTACTATGGATTAATTAAAATAGTAATTAATAATAATAATTTAATGTATAATTACAATCCTATCCTTTATAACTAAAAAAATAATCAAGGGTCAAGATTAGTTCACTCAGTTCACTCTCAAGAAGTTGTTCACAAATGATCCTAATCCTAAATATATATATATATATATATGGGTTTCTAGAGTGAACACTAGTGTGTTTGTGAATTGAGTGAACAAATCCTAGCCATTGATTTACATCATCAAATCGTAAAATACACTAGTGTATTTCCATCATCAAATTCTGGCTATTGATTTACACTTGTGTATACACCTGTGTATTGATAATCAAGGGCTGTGATTAGCTTAATAGCGTTCACTATCAAAGGGTTTGTTCACAATGAACCTAACCATATATATATATATATATATATGCAATCGCCCTGATAAAATGATTTTTATACCTAATTCAAAACCGTCTAAACAAATAATATGTATAGTAAGAAACACAGTATATATATATGTCACACCCCGACCCGCAGCGGAATAAAAGTCGGGGCATGATTGGGTTATCACCAAAGCTCATGATATTTACTAACAAGTTTCATATTTATTAAATTCAAATTACATTCAAATATCCAACACCAAATCTCAAACAAGCACAAACAATAAAACAAACGATTTTTCCAACGAAATAACTTGATTATTCTTCTAAGGCCATCCTAGGTGTTTCTTTCCTCAACTTGATCACCTGTATCATGCGTAAAACAGAAGAAATTTGGTTCAACAAAAGTTGGCGAGTGAACCTTGATAAAACATTAAATAATTAAATTATATTATTGTGAAGTAAAAATTGTGCATGAATCATGTGTGAGCAATTGTATAATGTAACAAATCATAAACCACATTGAATGGATATATGACATAAATGATTATGTATCTGAGATCAAGGCTCAATCAAACGGAGCCGATCTAATGAGGCACCTGATGCTCAACCCGTATCCCACGAGGAACTGATGGGCCTAATGTAGTGATTGCACTGAAATGATAAAATGTACCCACATATAAACCATATAACAAACAATATACATTTGATCACGAAATGATATTAGCACAAGTGTTAGATATAATAAAGAAATGGTACGACACATGATACACCCCAAAACGTGATTAAAACGAGGAATTTGTAGAGATTCACTCGACGTGGGTGCGTAATCTTGAGTGAAAATGAGAGTGCACGAGTTGCGGGTTTAACCGACGAATAAGTACTAACCTAAAAATAATAACGCGATAACTCGGTAAATAAATAAACTAATATTTTGGTTAAAAACCTTTGTTTAGATTTTTAAGCTAATTTTGGGAGTTTTATTGATATTTTAAACCCTAAGAAAGATGTATTTTTTTGAACCTTTTACTTGACTTTTTACTTAATATATATAACCTTAGAATAATTATTAGAAATAAAAAAATGAAATAAAATAAAAAATATTGTCAGACTGTCAGTCTGACAAGCGGTTCGATGGATATTGTAAGTATGCGTACGTTGAGACTCGAATCCGAGACCTCTCGGTTGCGTGCACGCAGCTCTTCTAACTGAGCTACGTGTCTAACCCGAAAGAATCATGATTTTAATTATTCTTATACACTTCTTATATTTATTCAAATTTAATTAAATTTCAAAAAGATTGGAATTGGATCGAACCGGTGATAGCCAAGGGACTCGAACCCGAGCCTCTGCGGTATGATGCACCCAGAGACCAACAGGGCTGGGTGTCTAACCCGACTATTTGCATTTTAATTAGATTTATATATTAGACTAGTTTATTCCGAAAGGGTGGAATTAAAAAGCTTAAAAGTGTCCGACCGATGTGTGAGGAAGGTTTCGAACTGGCAGTCACGTGTTTGGTTTGCACCCGGCCCAACCAGTTGGGCTGGGTGCTTAACCCGGTTGTAACCCAATTTGTAAAATATATATAAACACCCCTGCACTTCATCTTCTTCATTCAAACCATTATACCCAGAAAATCCACCCGCCAAAAACCATTTCCAAAACCTTTAAACAATTAACTGAGATGATACTTAAGATAGTATATCAAGCTATCAAGAAGTTCTACCGAATTGATTGCACCGGCGGTGACTGAATCCGACTCTTGCTGTATTCCGGCGAACATGGAACTTCGGCGACAGAGGGGAAAACATAGAGGGTGAAAAGAGATGCAATTCTCAATTGAGGAATTGTTTCGTATATATAGGCAGAGGTAAAAAAGATCTCGATTTTGGTTTATGGTAACTCGAATCGTGATTTGAAAATGCCAGAGGAATGACAGTCGGACAAATTGGGTTTTACCATGTTTAGATTCGGCCAGTTGTCGGGGCTATCAACAAGAAAGGAAAGGCACGTCCCTTGATCGCAGCCTTGATTTGCAGTTTTTGAAACGAGAGTCAACATAAGAGATCTATTCTTTTGAACTTTGCACAATATTGTGTGCGGTCCAGTGGTGGTCGTAGTGTGTGTGTCCGGAGGAACCCGGGTTCGATTCCCGGTTCCACCTTTTTTTTTAATTTCATTCTCTTTAATTATTTTATTAAGCCTTTTTAATTATTTACTAATTGTAAATATTTATTATTTATTTGATTATTTATTATATTATTTTATTTTAGACATTGATTACCGTTATTCTATGTTTGTAATATTGTAAAGATAATAAAAATAACCGAATGACGTCAAATAAATACTATAATTGATAAATTGGGGCAGGTTTTTGAAACCCGATTTACACAAATGTTACGGTATCCCCTACTTTTAGAAATTTCGTCCCGAAATTTAAGTAGTAGTTGTAAACGGAAAAAGATGCGGGTATTTTTCGCGCATTGAGTCTTCACGTTCCCAAGTGAACTCGGGGCGTCGTTCGACTCCCAACGCACCCTGACGATTGGAATACGATTTCGCCTCAAACGCTTCTCACCGAAATCCATGACTTCTATTGGTCTTTCAACGAAGTGCATTGATTCATCAACTTGAATATCTTCCAGAGGGATATGGAGGTTTTCGTCGGCGAGGCACTTTTTCAAGTTTGATACGTGAAACGTGGGATGTATTCTGTTGAGTTCTTCTGGTAGGTCAAGCTTGTATGCTACAGGACCTACTCTTTCGAGTATTTTGAAATGCCCTACGTAGCGTGGTGCTAGCTTGCCCTTTTGACCAAAACGAACAACTCCCTTCCACGGTGATACTTTCAAAAGTACTTGATCACCAACGCTAAACTCCAAGGGCTTTCATCGTTTGTCAGCATAACTCTTTTGACGACTTTGAGCCGCTAGAAGATTGTTTCGAATTTGAATGATTTTGTCGGTTGTTTCTTGAATCTATTCAGGTCCGGTGATTTGCGCTTCACCAATTTCATGCCAACATACTAGAGACCGGCAATTACGACCATATAAAGCTTCGAAAGGAGCCATGCCGATACTTGAATGATAGCTATTGTTGTATGAAAACTCGACTAACGGTAGATGAGCGTCCCAATTCCCTTTGAAGTCTATGACACATGCTCGAAGCATGTCTTCGAGGGTTTGGATGGTGCGCTCAGATTGACCATCAGTCTGAGGGTGGAAGGCGGTACTGAGGTCTAAACGCATACCTAAAGCAGTTTGTACGGCTCGCCATATGCGTGAAGTGAAACGACCATCACAGTCTAAAATGATGCTTAATGGTACACCATGACGGCTTACGATTTCGCTGATGTAGATACGAGCTAGCTTCTCGTTCTAGAAGTCCTCGCGAATCGATATGAAGTGAGCTGATTTTGTAAGTCGATCAATGATTACCCATATGGTATCATACCCACTGGAGGTGCGAGGTAACCCGGTAATGAAGTCCATGGTTATGTTTTCCCACTTCCATACAGGTATCTCGGGTTGGACAAGAAGTCCTGATGGTCTTTGATGTTCAGCTTTCACTTTGGAGCATGTAAGGCACTTGGAAACAAAAACAGAGATATCCTTCTTCATGCCAGGCCACCAGTAGGTGTATCGTAAGTCTTGATACATCTTATCGACTCCTGGATGTACAGAGTATCGTGTTTTGTGTGCCTCATTCATGAGGAAATCACGAAGGTTGTTGCGATCGGGAATCCAAATACGGTTTAAATAGTATAGAACACCATCGGATTTGGTTTCAATTTTGAGTTCAGCTCCACATGACAACTCATCGCGTACGTCATTTTCCGTTATAGAGATATGTTGAGCTGCCCGTATTCGATCTTTGATATCGGTTACAATTTGCGAACGTAGAAGATGAATATAGTTCGCATAACCCTTTCGACTGAGCGCATCAGCCACCACATTTGCCTTGCCAGGATGATACTGAATCTCACAGTCATAATCGTTGAGAAGTTCGACCCATCTTCGTTGCCTCATGTTCAACTCTTTTTGATTGAAGATATGCTGGAGACTCTTGTGGTCAGTGTATATTTCACACTTGGTACCATAGAGATAATGTCTCCATATCTTGAGAGCGAACACTACGGCTCCAAGTTCCAGATCGTGGGTGGTATAGTTCTTCTCATGAACTTTGAGTTGCCTAGAGGCATAGGCTATCACCTTTCCCCTTTGCATCAGAACACAGCCTAACTCTTGCCCTGACGCGTCGCAATAAACCACAAAGTCTTCGCAACCTTCAGGGAGTGTAAGGATAGGTGCGTCACAAAGCTTTTGCTTCAAAGTTTGGAAGGCCTCCTCTTGCTTGGTCCCCAAATGAAGGCTTTTCCCTTGTGAGTTAAGGCAGTGAGTGAAACAACGATACGAGAGAAATTGGCAATGAAGCGTCGATAATAACCAGCCAAGCCAAGAAATGACCTAACTTCGGTAGGGGTACGTGGCGCTTTTCATTCTTGTATTGCCTTGATTTTTGAAGGATCGACATGAATCCCTTTGTCATTGACGACATGACTGAGGAATTGTACCTCTCTTAACCAGAATTCGCATTTTGAGAACTTAGCGTAAAGCTTTTCAGTCCTTAAGAGTGCAAGAATGAGTCGAAGATGCCGCTCATGATCGGATTTTGACTTGGAGTAGATGAGGATGTCATCAACGAAGACTATGACAAAACGGTCGAGATAGGGTTTGCATACCCTATTCATTTGTTTTTTGGAAAATAATTATAACATCAATTATACATTATTTAAAAATTATACATTATTTAAAAGAATATGGTTTTAAATGGATAGTGCATGAAAATACTTAGACATAAACAGCTTAAGAGTTGTTGCATTGACTAAAAGTCAAAGACGAGACATCAAATGTGTAACCACATCACGAGTGAGTAGTGAGTGTATTGAGATGAAATACACAAACGGGATTCATGTCGAAATACTTCGTTAGAAGTCATTGCAAAATTCACAAGTTTGAATTCTAACATATGAAAGTAAAAGTACTATATGTTATTGTATACATTTAATAAATCTTGCGAGATTTATACGTAGATGCGTCTACCACTTGAATATGGAAATTTTACCTTCGTTTATCTTCTAATGAATAACAATAGATGTGTGCAAATAACTTATAACAAAATTATGAATGCCATGTTATTGAGTGTGGATCTAGTTGACTCTATCTTCCATATAATAGTGATTGTAGACAAGGAACATTCATCTTGTTGGCGATTAGTATGTTCACCAAGTGACTTAGATTAAGATTAATGTTTAAGTCCTTATGAGTCAATGGTAAAGCGTTGGAGATCAATGGTAAACAAGTTATGTTCCTTAATTGAATGATAAAATTTAGCTATGTGCTATATAAAATACTTTGTGAGACCTTCCTAAGTATTGATGTTTTAGGATTATAAATAAGTCTCATTATTTTGTCTAAACAAGGGATGAATGTTGCTAAGTGATATTATGATATCCTTGGGGCTGTGAAAAATCAGAATGATGCATCTTTTATTCACATGCTAAAGTATTGTAGTCTAAAGCATGCTAGACTAGTATTTGGTTAATTATGGGTCTTGACGGAGACTAATTAACTCTAAACATTCAAATGTGTATGAACACAAAAAAGAATTTGTGTATAGACAAAGTTAAGGGAGAATTTTCATTCATTATAAGGAAAAGACATGTAACTTTTGAAGAGTTTGTTCGAAAAGCTAATGAGGAGAACTCATTGTTTAGGCTTATTCTAGATGTTAAATTAGAATTATTCTAACTTGGTGACAAACTTATGACAATGGCATGTGTTGCTTTGATCAGCTCGGAAGCTTATGTAAGCTAATGCAATATGAGTTGAATTCACTGATATAATGGTTGATCTTGTTCAATCATATGTGTATAAATTTCGTCATAAGTGAAGTTACGGAAATGTTGATCAAATGGCAAGAAATGTGGGGGATGATCCATTTAAGAAATACAACCCTATAAGGATATGTAGAAATGGTTCATTACCCCATCTGGATGTTATCCAATAATACTTAAATGTGGTGGTTTCTTGCATTTGTACCATAAAATTTTGGCAATAAGGATTTTGTAATCCAATCTAACATTGCAAACAAATGACTAAATGAAGGACACAAAGGTCGTAGTGCATAATGTAGATGCGTTTGCCTTAAATGATACGCGTATCTTAAAAAGACATATATTATAACTAGATTCAGATGGCCACTGAGGTTATAGTCTTAGAAATTGACTATAAGCAAAATTAACTTACGAGTTAAGAACACATCACGACAACTGATTTCAAATACGCAAAGTTATTTGTAATGACTAGACAAAGTAAAAGATAATGTTAGGGATCCAACAACCTGAGGGTTTATTAGAGATCAAGTTATGGAATGAGACTAAAGCCCATGGAAAAGGGTGTGTGAAGGAAACCTAACTTAGTTGACTGGAGATCCCAAGATCTAAGTTCAATAGGAAAACTAATTCATATGCCTAAGGGTGGTCATAGTGGGGGCATAGCTGATATGGATAAGCTAGTTTATATGGTTATATACACCCCCTAACCATAAAAGGGTGTTTAAATACGTCATAGTTCATTCCTATGAAATTCAGTGACAAATTGTGAGGCTAAGCATATTATGTAGTAAATGATTTTTCATAATCGTGGTAACCATGATGCTTTTAATGATTTAAGGAGAATCACCTATGTTAGAGAGAAGTGGTGTCGCTTCGAATGGAATTGGGGGCACAATTCTTAGAGCTCTCGCATAACCAGGAAAGTGTTCCATGACCATTATTGGACACGACTATGAGGGGATGACCCACCTAAGGAGAGTATTGTGTGAAGTGTATTGTCATCTATACAAATGGGTGTTTGTTCAAGGACATCACGTCTGTAAATCGCTAGGAGGCTAAGTATGCTTCACAACAGAAAGCTCAAAGGGAACACCTACTTATCCGACAATACTCAACTGTCAAGGTTGCATTGGAAATTTTGTGTATTTTGATAAATCTCCATTCATGTAGGGGATTGTTGGAAAATTAGAATGTTGTGAATGGAAATTAATGTGACAACTGCCACTTTTGGATAATTCTGTACATTTAAACAGTGAAATAGATGATATAATTATGTGTTTTGGACAACTAAACTGCGTGAATTGCATGGCATAAATCTAGGAAGCTCACTGAATACGTTACACGATGTATATTAATTGTTTAGTGGTTACCATTCAAAAACAGTTTAAAACAGTGCGTCGAAAGCAACTAGTAGACTAGGTGTGACAGCATAGTTTCAGTACGCAGTTAAACAACAGATTTAGGACTTAGATGGGAGTCCAAAGCAAACTGTTTATTAAACCCTATGTGGTAAAGCCAGGATTAATGCTAACACTTTCCGGAAACTATACATGCACTGAAAACTATCCGAAATATACACTAAACAGCAATTCAGCAAAAATTCAGCATATACAAGCTTATGTAAGATGCAGAAATAGTGTTAAACATAATACACTATCTAAAAGATATGGGAAGTATTATTTGACACCAAAACATATCATATCACATAAGACTTGAAAGTTAACGTTTTATCGAACCGACAACGAAACAAACACTCGGACACAATCTGATACATCATATGAGCTAGTTAACAATATTTTAACATCATACAACTAGTTAAGATCATTACACACATTATTTTGATTGAAAATCCCTAAATTCCCTACAAGTTGCTTAAACCTCCGTTTAAGGACCCGTTAACGAATCTAGCACCCGTTAAGCAACCGAACATGAACTAGACATAAAATATAAACTAGTTAACATTGTTTAACAATATTAAACTAGTGCATGGCATTTATACCTCAACATACATCAAAAACCCCTAATACACTAAACCCCCTAACTAAACCCCTAATACACTAAACCCCCTAACTAAACCCCTAATCCTAACTAAATACCTAAGTAGAAAATCTAACCAAGTTAAGGCAAAGGAAACAAGCACATGGACAACCAACATGTGGGTCCCCCAAGCCCACATGTTGTCTAGAGATGTTGGTTTAAGTGTTGGTAGGTAATAAGATTATTTGAAGGAACAAGTTCTTACATGTTGTTATAAGGGACATAATCACCAACATTTTCTTCACACTTCCAACATCCAATTTCAAGCTTCATCTTCTTCTTTCCTTGCTCCATATCCATGGCCACATTACCACCACCATAACCTCCATCATCAAGCCACTTTCAAGATAATCCAAGCATACCCAAGGGTGTCTTAAGGCTATCTAAGAAGGTGCTAAGCATTGGAAGTTCAAGGACCTCTCTAGGAAGTTTTTATCCACCAACTTTGCATCATCTTCTTCAACTAGTTCATCTTGCCACTTCCCTAGCCACAAGAGCTAGTAGTGAGCCTCCTAAACTTTCATTTGATGTCTTATTACTAGTACATTGTTAATATATCAATTACATCATATAAAAGTATCATCTTTAAAAGATGAACATATGATCAAGCAACTTGATCTAAAGATTATGAACATATAATGAAGATGTAATAAAGATGTAAATGTTTATTTTGTGCTATGGATGATATACATCATATGTATACTTGCTAGAAGTATAAATCTAACAAGTAAACACATGGATCTTGAAAGATCCATGATCAAAGAAACGGTGAACTTGTTATATATATAATAAATGGACTCGTTAAAGTGGACAAAATGATGTATCATGTTCTTAAAATGATTGGATGATCAAGTGGTTAAAATGACAAAAGTCTTGATAAACATGTTTTAACATAATGGATGAACTTGTAAATGTGATTAAAGTAATTTGTGATGTTTTCTAAAAATATATATAAACGAGTTGTTAAAAATGATTTTTAACAAAGTTAGTAAATATTACTAACTAAACCCATTTTTAAAGATGTATGAACATCTTAAACATAAAGTTAAAAGACTACATGTTTTGGGTAAACTTTCAAGTTCATCATGACCTAAAAGTGCAAATATATGTATATGGAATACTTGTTGAGATTATTGGGAATAAATTGATGAGTTTTGAAGCTTAAACACATGTTTAAAACATGGGAAACCTCCTAAATCTAGGGGAGACTATGGCAAAATTTTTATAAAATTTAAACACTTAGAAAAATATATGTTTATAAAGTTCTTACAAGTAAGCTTGTTTAAAATCCATAAACATAAAAATTCCCATGTTTTTGTATAAAATATAAGTCCGAGAAGTCATGATTTTTCTAAAGATAAAAATGGGTATAAATATATATTTTTGGAAAAATATGTATTTAGTGATTATAAGAATCACAAGTTATGTGTTTATTGTTTGTATTAAATATATATAAAGTTAGGAACTTGAGAATGATACACACCAACAAATACATAAAAAGTGGCAAACAAAGAATTACAATATATATATATACACACACACACATATCCATAACCATACATGGAGACTAATTTGGACAAAATGGACATTCGGACTATATACGGAATATATACTAAAAATATATAATATATCGAAGCTTTGTAAGTATTATTTTCAAAACCGAACAAGTAACAAAATATATATTTTACAAGTATATAAATTATACCATATCTTGGCAATACTAAAAATATATCGTTTTAAAGTGAATAAAAATATATATTTCATAAACCTCCTAAAAATATATTGTTTTGGTGGAAACTAAAAATATATATTTTTTAAAACTAATCTTAAAAATATATATTATTTTAGAATACATACACTTACCAAGCATAATAATACATATACTAATTTTGGATAAATCTTAAAAATTATATATTTTAAGTATGCACAAAAGTGGGGTAATAAATACAAGAAAAATATGTATTCCTACACGTACAAATACATGCCAACATATACCACTAACATTTAGTGAAAATACCATTATACAAGTATTATACACAACCATGGAAATACAACTTTAAGTACATAAATACTCTCAATACAAGTATATCTATAATTGGGAAGATACATATGTATAATACTTAACAACTTCAACATTTCGTCATGGAACTACAAAACCTATGCACATGAATATATATATATATATATATATATATATATATATATATATATATATATATATATCAAGATGTTAAAAAGAGATTGTTTTTAACAAATCCATCTCAATTCCAAATGGTATATATAAGGTGGGGCATTCAAATAATACAAGTTAATATATAATATTTTAACTAACACATCGACCTTGGAATTATATATAATTATGAAGAATTATATATGGAATATATCCGACGATGGTATCGTCGAGGCAAACGGGTGGAACCCGTCTATGAGGAGCCATGAGACATATACGTTTTACTCGTGCAAGGCACGGAGTCTAGCGGGCTGGGCCCGTACTAGCAACATATGCGTTGCAAGGATACGTATATACTTAATGAAGTATATCTATTGGTATCATACATCGAAATGTATATCTAAACGAAACCACATTGAAAAAGTCTTAACAAATACTTAAGACAAGAAACAAGAATATGAATCATTACAATGATCGAAGTGTCTAACTAAAACTTAACGCGTTGTAGGTTGTGGTACGAACCCAAGGGAAGGTATTTGAGTTAATCAGTGAAAGCAGAAAGTAAAGCAGTGAGTTCATGTCCCCCTTTTCATCTTAAATGTTTTACAGTTTTACAACTATCGGGGGTGGAATACATGTCTATGGTATGATAAGCTGGGAAATGAAATAACTAGATCATGTATGAATAGGGTCGGCGTAAGCACCATTAATCTTGTTTAAGACCACGGTACAAAGGTTAGATCTAGCGGGTGTTGGCGAGCCCCACTCTTGATCATGGACCCATACGGAAGAGTACATTTGTTGTCCCAGTCGAGGTTAATCGAAAGAAATCGTCTAGGTTTGGATGCTTCCTATGTCGTCACATATGTTAATGTCCTTGCAAAACATTAATAATCACGATTTCATTGACGCTTTACATACCAGGTTTTTGTGATACAAAAATACTATTTACATTTTATAGATCCAACTCGTACAGGTAAAACACATGAACTCGCCAACTTTTGTTGATTCTCAACTTAACATGTATTTTAGGTAATTAGTGGATCTATGCAGGAGGTTTTAATCAAGAAAACAAGTATCAAGTCTCCAATGCCGTCTTTTGAAGGGTTTGCTCGTTATATACCGCCTCCTTGCCAGTGATATAAGGGTCAAAGCCTTATTACTTTAAAATTTTGCATTTTGGTTATGTAACACCTTGACAACTTAATCTTATATCGTGGTTTGTAAACAATATACTTAACCTATGTTGCGTTCTGAAAACTATATGAGTAATGGCATTTGGAGATTGTGTTATTCATTTAGTATGTTCACTTATGTTGTATGCAATGAGAATCAATCAGATCACACTGCGCGCTTCCGCCTATGAGCGGGTGTGACAATTAATTCATAGAAATTAATAAAATTAAACTCTTCAAATGGTAAAACTCTTGATTAGAGTTTTATTGATGAAATTTTATTAGTTTTTATTAGAGTGTTAAGTCTCTAACTAATGGAGACTTTTAACTCTCTCTCAAGTCTTGTATTATTAGTAGGCTGTGTGCCTTATTTGTGACTAGTAGGAATATACATGATGTATACATGAAGAATACTTGAAAAAAAGGGATACTGGAAGACTAACTATAGAGAGGAGTACTCTCTACTCGTTTCCACCAATTTATCCCGTTCCACAAGTTTAATACTATAATTTTACCCGGTGTAACCTCGGGCGCGTGAGCCATCTCCGGCAGTACATACTACTTCGGCTATTGTACCCTGGGAGACAGACGTGTCGTCTTTAGTAGAGGTGCGAAATCTGTTTTAAGGGAAGCGTGTTGAACACGTGCCTCAGCAACAACCGTCAACATCAATTTGTTCATTTTTGCAGCCAAGAAGGATCGCACAATGAGACGCGGTTTAAGTTCTCGTAGCGGAAATTATACAAGAAGACGCTTCTCCAGCACTTGTCAAAGACAACGGTTTGAATCGATTTATTTAAACATGTTGTATTTCATATTTAATTTTGTATGGATTTGTACACAGTACGGGTTCTACAATTTCCTAAATTTATGTAAAGAGAGTATCATTACAATATTTATATTTATTTATATAATTTTATTATAATTGTGACCTATTTCCTAAAAAAACCACTTAACTATCTTCTTAATCAAAATAAATAAAGTTATTTTGAGTAATTTATATACTTAACTATATAATAAACTTATAAATAAAGTTATTTTGAAATCATCACTTTTGTTTCTGAACCATTGCTCACGTGACATGTCTGCTCATTCGGGTTGCGGTGTTAGAATGAGTTTGTGAGGATATAGAATCATTTGCTGGTAATAATATTGTTATAAATTGTGTCTCTATCACTATAACGCTTCGCATTTCTGAACTTTCTTATGTGGAAAGTGTAGTCGAAAATCCTATTTTTAGAAACTTATACCCATAGTCTTTTCCAACCTCGTAATCCAAGACTTTGATCATAGCAAAACCTCGTATTTAATACAACGTGTTTTACATGCCAACCAATCAATAAATACACATTTTCTCACAAACCAAAACTTATTATACGTACCATTACTTATCCATACATTCACGATACTCGAATTATACTTGCACACCCTTTTTATACTTAAAAACATGTTAAAATGCAAAGTTATGTCATAGAATGTCAAGAAAATCAAAGTTCAGGGGCCAAAGCATAACAAAACAAACTTGGGCAGATCAGATGAGGCGCCGCGCTACGCGATGCCCTCCTCTTCTGGGTTATGCGTAAAGTCTAGGTCCCTGATCCGCAGAATGTTGTTTCCTTTCAGCAGATTGGCTATTTTCTCATCAACTTTCTCATCCCCAATCACCATTCAAGCTCCTCAAACACCAAACCCTAATCCCCCATTATAAAACCAAGCCTCCATCACCTCACTTTCACTTTCCCAACTCTTCTACTCTCCAAAAGCACTCCCAAATCAGTTACATTTGCAAGTTTGGACAAAATCATTTTAAGTGCTAAAGTGAGCTTCATCTCACTTTTCTTCATCAATTCTTCCAATACAGAGCTTGGAACACCTCTAGGATTGTTTCCAAATGTTTACCATGGTAAACCAAGGTGGAACATCACCATTTTGAGTTCCAAACGTTTTGTGCTGGAATATTTTAATGTTAATTTTTATTAAACTTATGTTTTCTTAAACAATCTTGTGCTTCTTTTGCTACTAACCAAGTCTATGGTTAGTAAGCTTGTCCAAGATTGATTCTTACAAGTTAAAGGTGTACACTACCCTCCAAACTTTTTTTAATAGGGTTTATACAACCCACAAGTGATGAAACCATCCGAGCTTGCTATAACTCTTAAGGCAAGACTTGTGTTTTGGTATAGGTGTGAATACTTGGAAGCCTTGGCTATCCTACCTTTATTCCACCGCCTCACTTAATGTTTTCTATATTTAAGCAACTAAAACTTGTTCAACTTTCATTTGAGTAACAAGGCTACGACACGTCCCCAAACGTTGCCATTTTCGGGATGCACGCACCTATCTAGCTTACTTGGTTGTTCATAGTTTTAGTTAAGTAATTTCCTTTATTCATGACTATTCGAATCATCCTTGAGGTGATTTGTGCATTGGTGATTCATACAAATGAGGTGTTCGCACCTCCATGCTTGACCTCCATGAATTCAATGATAATATATGTCGAACTTATTATTAGATAGACTATATAAAATATAAATATAAACATAACCGAATTCTTGATGTTAATCGAATAATGATTACACGTTGTGAATATAAGTTATATTATCTTCGTTCTTTATTCCTCGTTTGTGATTCTAATGGGCACGCTAGGACCCATGAAAACACTTTAAAACTTAGTGTCCAAACGAGTGTCTAGACGAGATATACTGTTTGCAAACATATACTTTAATACTTAATTCTGAATCCAAACATTCCATAAACTCCAAACACCAAACACCTTCATTCTATTCTCATCAACTCGTCAATACTTGGACAATCATAAAACTTTGCAAAGTTGTGAGTACACTTGATCCCATTTGAACACTTTACACTTTTGGGTGCAATATGTTTAACATATAAAAATACACAATCACAACTATACTTTATGCAAACAAAAAAAATCCATACATGCATGCTTAAAATACATGATACTTGATTTGTATTGTTGGAACATTCTTATGTGATTCGCTTGTCATTAACTTTGTACGAGCCTCCCCTTAACATGTATAGCGCTATAGAAATAACACACCACCCGTATTCTTGGGGTCATGTTAAGTCTTTAATTCATGCGGGAATCAGAGGATTGACTTGTAAAATTGCATGTCATGATACATTAATCTGGTTACAAATTTTGCCACGCGGATTCGTTTAAACACTATTTAATACTTATGCTATGTTAAACTTGTGTACTCTATAATGCTTTTTGTGTTGAACTATACTTTTAAACATGTTGCAGGTTAATGATGTTGATTGTAACATCCGTCGAAAAACGGGTTTTCAAAACCCGTTTCGTTTATTAATCGAATATTTCAGTTATAATTTTCGTTGCGTATTTAATGTTCATATAAATTTTAAACGATACATAACTAATAAACATTGTTAGAATTTTTAAAACACAATTTATAAAAATAAAGAAATAGTGAATAAAAAAATAAATACCGCTGCCGGGTTTCGAACCCGGGTCAGCCGGTTCGTTAAGCAAACAACTTACCACTCCGCCACTTGACTTCTTTGTAGTTATATTGAAACAATTAATACTTAAAATAAAACTCGAAATCAAAACCTGAGTTCAGCGCGCCCAATCCGCAGTCGCCGGAATACCGATGATTTCGACAATCACGACCGTTTTCCTTTGACTGAACGCGTGTATTAACTTCGACATCGGTTATAACCGATGTCTAATCCCGCAATCCCAGTCATAACCGCCGGAAAAGTTTTGACCGCGAATCAAGATCAAATTCGGACTCGATTCATCCTGTTTCTTCCCTATAAATTCACACTCAAGTCTCTGGTAACCTTTTCGCTTAAAATCGCACAATTTATCGAAGTCTTAGCACTCGCCAGAGAAATTCTGAACTCGCCGGACTTTCACCGGAAAACCGAGACTTACACCAAATCGGTAAATTTCTCGACTCTTTCGTTTTCAATCCATTGTTAGACATATACTAACTTCAATCCTTCAACCAGAATCGGTTCCAGACGACGTTGCCGGAAATTCTGCACTCGCCGGAAAATCTCTGGAAATTCTGAAATCACACTATAAATCGGTACAATCATCTAAACCCCCGGATATCTCTTGTTTAGTCACTTAATTTCACATCTCATTGATCAAAGCTATTAATTGATCCGCTCAGACGGAATTCACAAATCAGAGCCGACGACCCTTGCCGGAGTTCTGAGAAAAACATCCTGTTCGGTACATTCGTTTCCGAAACTCTCTTTATCCATTACATTTCAATCATTTATATGTTAGACGAACGATTTAAGCAAGAACAGTCGGACATCTTTGTCTGTGTCGTTATAAATGAAGAAGACGAAGTCGAAATGAGTATAAGATTAATATAAACTGAATGTTTAACCGGGTTAGACACATAGTCCAGCGGTGGACTGTGTGCAAACATACAATGCACGTCACGAGTTCGAATCTTACAACGTACCGACTTTCAGAATTAAAACCAACCTTTTTAAAACTGAATCAGAACGAGTCACAGCATGTGTATAAGAATAATATAAACCGTAAGTTAAACAGATTAGACACACAGCCCAACTGGTTGGGCTGTGCGCATACGAACCGAAGGACCCGAGTTCGACTCCGGGTCCCTGCAAGCGGTTCGGCCATTTTAAATCATTTTAATATTAACTCAAATAAAATAACAATTAATTAGTATATATATATATATATAATTAAAACAGAGAATATTTCGGGTTATACACGTAGCTCAGTTGGTAGAGCTGCGTGCAAGCGTACGAGAGGTCTCGGGTTCGAACCTCACTCAGCGCACACATTACCCACAGTCCGACCGGTCAACGTTCAAAAGTAAAAAAAAAAATTATTTATTTATTTAATTTAAAAATCAATTAAAAATACTTAAAAATAATATTTTTAAAGTTAGAAAATGACCTTAAACTCACAAAAATAAATCTAAAAATCCTATTAAAAATTGTTAATTAAAAGTATTAGTCTCCAATAAAATCCAATTATTTACCGAACCATTTCGTTATTATTTTAGGTTAGTTCTTCCTCGTCGATCAAATCCCAAAAACTCGTGCGCATCCAACAACATCAAAAGAACGCACCCAATGTGAGTGAATCTCTACCAATTCCCCGTTTTAATCACATTTTTGGGGTGTATCTTGTGTCGCTTAATTATTTATTATATTTAAACACTTGTGCATCCATCATATCCGTGATCAAATGTGTATTCAATATGTATCAATTGTTGTGTGGATTATGTTTAGATTAAAGTTATCATTTTCAGTACATGCACTTCATTAGGCCCATCAGCTCCCCGTGGGAGACGGGTTGAGTACAGGTGCCTCATTCGATCGGCTCCGTTTGATTGAGCCTTGATCTCACATACATCATTATACATTTCATACGATCGACTCCGTTTGATTGTGCCTTGATCTCACAATACATTATCATTCATGTCATATACTCATTCAAGGTGGTTTGTGATTGTATGTTTATATATGTTTGCTCACATATGAATATTGCACAACTTTTCAATATTAAATACAACAAGAAATCAATAACAATGTTTTTAAACAAGGTTCACTCGCCAACTTTTGTTGACCCAAAATTTCCCCCATTTTACACATGATACAGGTGATCCAGTTGAGGCAAGAAACACGTAAGAGGGCCTAGAAGAATAAATCAGTTTAAGCTTTAGATTGTTTTACTTAGTTTCATTTCCTTGTATTTGTATGAATTTGATTTGAACATTAAGTTGTAATTTGAATTTAATAAATATGAAACATTTTAGTAAACATCATGAGCTTTGGTGATAACCCAATTATGCCCCGACTCTTATTCCGCTGCGGGTCGGGGTGTGACAGATTGGTATCAGAGCCATGACTATAGGGATATAGGATAGGTTATTAGACCCTTAGAGCCTATACTATAGTTGATTAGAATTTTAATTTTTTTTTATGTGTTACATACAAAATTCATGATGTTTATATGCTTTATGTTTATTGTTACATTCAATGTTATGCAAGTATGTTCATAAGTACATATTATTATACAATGCTCATCATGAATCATATCCTCATAACATACCATATCCATGAGAACACACATCACACAATTCCCATGATTTTTGCAACGATTTTTGTATTTTTCAAATCACATCAAAGTGAGTTCCCATGACGGGCATGTAGTAACTGGAAGGGTACGAGTACCGGTAGTCGGAACGTCCTGTCTAGGCTTGGCATTCGTATAAATCCAAAATAAAGGACCAGTTTGCCTACCTCGGGACTAACGATGAGAGTACGAAGGACCTATTAGGCCAAAGCATGCTATACCAAACGTCGTGTGAGCTAAACCCACTTTGAGTTGTCATTGTGTCTATACCTGGACACCCTCCTACCATACATCTCGAAATCATATTTCATGGTTTTCATTCGGGTGATGCGAGTGTTAAACCGCCAACACCAATGTGAATCCTACTAAGCCAATAGTCATGGGGGCCCACATGACTATACAGGCGATGGTATGGGGGACATTGGAGGCCCAAACATGAGCAAACCCAAGACATCCTATGGATGTAGTTGCATTATTGATGATTATGTTATTTTATTACTTTTAACGACACATGACACATAAAAACTTCTTAAACTCACAATCTTCCTATGTATGTTCCTGTAGATGTCGGCTAGGCAACTACGTGGAGGTAGAAAGTCAGGAAGGTCAAACGAACGCTTGGCCACCCAAATTGCAAAACAAATGGCCGCGGTGCTTCCTGACATCGTAATTCAAGTCCAACAAGCTCTCACCGCGAATCCCATCAACTCTCCCAATCAAGAAGACCAGAACATCGACAACCCTCCCTCCAAAAGGTGCTCCTACAAACACTTCAAGTCTTGCATGTAACATCCGTCAAAAAAACGGGTTTCCAAAACACGCTTCGTTTATTAATCGAATATCCAGTTAAAAATTTTCGTTGCTCATTTAGTGCTCGAATTAATTTTAAACGATACATAATTAATATATAAACTAGAATCTTAAAACATAATTGTTAAATAACAAAAAAATAACGAATTAAAAAAAAAGTGGAGACGCCGGGTTTCGAACCCGGGTCACCCACTAACTTATACACACACCGTCTTCACCACTCCGCCACACGCTCATGTTGTGAAAGAAACTTAAGCAAATAAAACTTAAAGTCTCACCCGCGAACAATCCGATTTCAACCAAAAACTGAAACCTCCATTTTCAAGCATAACCGAAATCAAGTTTCCGTTCAGCGCACAATCTGGTTCCAGTCATTGAAATCTCTAACGGAAACCCAATGAATACATGTGGTAACCGATTGAATTTAATGGTGCGATAAACAGAGATTGAAACCGCCAATCAATCTTCAAACTATCATTAAATTTTCCGATCATCCTGAGCATAACAGACAACTGGGCATCGGTTATAATCAACCCATTGACTCATTTCGAATCAAAGCTGATCAAATCGTATGATTTTAGAAATCGAAACCGAAATGTAATTAATTCGAGTTATACTATATATATCGATGTATTCATCATTTGAGCTCGCGAGTCTATCAAACTTACACTCTCAACACTCTCGCTAACCTCTCTACAAGTCCCTATTCAGCAAGAACTCCTCGCCGGAATTCTCTGCAAGTCGCCGGAAAACCGAACCCATTTCATCTCTTTTGCCTTACTCTATAAATAGGACTTCTAGAGCTTCGACAGAAGTCACCCACACTCACCTCAAACTTCCTGAAGATCCTCTGTCGCAAGTTACACGTCGCCGGAAAAGTTTCAGTCACCGGAAATTCGTCGGAAATCACACCTGTTCGGTACAACATCCTTAAAACCTTTCTGTTTAAATTAATTTCGTTAATCAGTAATACTCAATCAACTAATTCAACAAGAATTATTGATTAAACAGTCGAGTTGATTCTCTGGTTTCATAAACTGAAGAAGATGAAGCACTGTTAATATATAAGTTTAATTTAAAACGGATTTTTAAACGGGTTAGACACACAGTCCAGTGGTGGACTGTGTGCAATTTTAAACCACACGTCCCGAGTTCGATTCGTGCACTTAACCGGTTTCCTGTGATAAATCCCAATTTTTTTGAAAGACCCCAGAACACCTTCCAGTTAGTATAGAAGGTTAATAAAAACAAGTATTTTAACCATGTTAGACACACAGTCCAGCGGTGGACTGTGTGCAAAGTTAAACCACAGGTCACGAGTTCGAATCCTGCTTCTGCAACCGGTTCGACATGATTAAAATCCTTTTTAAAATAAATGATTTCTGAATAATCTAAATAGTATATAAGTATAATTAAAAACAGAAATATTTCGGGTTAGACACGTAGCTCAGTTGGTAGAGCTGCGTGCACGCGTACGAGAGGTCTCGGGTTCGAGCCTCACCCAACGCACACATAAGTCACAGTCCGACCGGTCAACGTCCCGGTCAACGGTCAACGCCCGGTCAACGGTCAAAGTCAAAAAGTCAACATTTTTATATTTATTTATTTAATTTAAAAATCAATTAAAAATACTTAAAAATAATATTTTTAAAGTTAGAAAGTGTCCTTAAACTCACAAAAATAAATCTAGAAATCCTATTAAGGTTATGAATTAAAAATTATTAATCTCAAATAAAATCCATTTATTTACCGAACCACTATGTTATTATTTAGGTTAGTTCCTCTCGAGGTTAAATCCAAATTCGTGCGCATTCATCATCAATCCAAGAAACGCAACCACTGTGAGTGAATTCTTACAAACTCCCCTTTTTATTCATGTTTTGGGGTGTATCATGTGTCGCCTAAATTAATTCGCTTATTCAAACTCGTGCTATACCATTATATGATCTAAACTTAGAATGTAAATATTGTTTGTTGTGATGTATTACATATTGTCAAGTTGTATACAAATTATTCATTAGGCCCATCAGTTCGTTGAACAACGCGTGCCTCAAAACTCAGTCATTAGGCCCATCAGTTCCTCGTGGGAGACGAGTTGAACAACGCGTGCCTCAAAACAATCATATGTTGTATGTGTGTGCAATATTTAATATTATGTGTTTTGTGAATCAATTTACATCTACATTTACTCATATGTGGTTATGCACTTTATTTTATAATCAATACAATAAACACGTTTAAATGTTTTCATAGGATTCACTCGCTAACTTTTTGTTGACCCAAAAACCATTTTTACACATGATACAGGTGGACAGGATGAAGCAAGGAACACATAGGAAATTGCCTTAGAAGAAAAATAATGAAGTCTAGAAAGATGCATAGAACATGTTGTACTTGTATGATTTGATTGTATGATCTCCTTTAGATTGTAATAATAAATATGAAACATTTTAATAAATGTCATGAGCTTTGATGAAAACCCAATCATGCCCCGATCACCTTTTTCCGCTGCGGGTCGGGGTGTGACAGATTGGTATCAGAGCTTTTGACTATAGGGATATAGGATAGGTTATTAGACCCTTAGAGCCTATACTATAGTTGATTAGATTTTAATTGTTTATGTGGTTACATGCAAACTCATGATGTTTATTTGTTTCGTATTTATTACATACACAAATGCATGCAAACACTCCAACTATCATTTTGTGTGATACTTAATGAGTTATACTTATAGTCAAACATAACATGCTTACATATACATTCATCATGTATATATCAATGTTCACATATTCAAGTCATCCTCATATTCCTTTATTCAAGATTTTGTCGCATTTTTTCGTTTTTCAATCTCATCAAAGTGAGTTCTACGACGGGCATGTAGTAACTGTAAGGGTACAAGTACCGGTAGTCGGAACGTCCTGTCTAGGTTGGCATTCGTATAAATCCAATATAACGGACCAGTTTGGCTACCTGGGGACTAACGATGAGAGTACGAAGGACCTATTAGGCCAAAGCATGCCACACCAAACGTCGTTCGAACTAACCCCACTTTGAGGTGTCACTGTGTCCACACCTGGATACATTCCGAATATCATACGTTACATACATATTTCTCGATTTTCTCCGGGTTTTAGTGTACGTAACCAGGCTAACACATGCGAACCATATGAAAAACCCGGTAATCATGGGGGCCCACATGATTACGAAGGTGAAGTATGGCGGCATGCAAGGCCCAATTACGAGCAAAGCCCAAGACATCCTATGGATGTAGTAGATTTATTATTCTATATTTATTTTATGAATATTCATTCCTAAATACGACACATGACCCCTAAAACATCCAACTCATACTCTTGATACGTATTCCTTGTAGATGTCTTCTAGTCTCGCTCGTAGGAAGATGAGACCAGGAAAAGCCCGCGAGCGCATGGCTGCCCAAATCGCTCAACAAATGGCTGCTGTAATGCCCAACATTGTAGTTCAAGTTCAACAAGCCCTTACCGCTAATCCCGTCAACCCAATCAATCAAGAAGATCAAAATGTTATCAACCCTCCCCCAAATACCACTAAATGCACCTTCAAGCATTTCAAATCCTGCGACCCTCCAAAATACGAAGGGACTGAAGGTGTCACCGCTCTCCTCCATTGGTTTGAGGAAATGGAAAACACTTTTCTAAATTGCGATTGCCCCGATGATCGCAAGGTGCGATATGCTACCGGTCGTTTACTTGGAATAGCACTTACATGGTGGAATACAGAGAAGGCCAAGCGAGGTGTTGAAGATGCTATGACTTTGACTTGGGAAGAGTTGAAGGAAATCATGACAAGGCGGTTTTGTCCAAGAAGCGAAATCAAGAAATTGGAGGATGAGTTCTATTCCTTGAAACAAAAGGAAGGCGACCACACCACATACAACAAGAGATTCCTTGAGTTAAATCAAATGGTCCCCAACTTGTTCACTCCCCTCTACCATTTGATCGAGCACAACATTCGAGGTCTTCCTTCAAAACTGTAATAAGTACCACACCTGCAACTTTGGAAGCAGCAATGGAGTTAGCTACAGAGCTCACCGAGAACCGCGTACGAATTAAGGACTTAAAGGAGGAGAAGAAGAAGGATAAAGCATCAACTGAAACCTCAAACTCCACCCAAACCGAATCCCCTTCTCAAACCACTTCTAAAAGAAAACGAGATGGACAAATCTTCGCTGTCACCCAACACAACCAACCAGCTTCACAAGCCATACCCCTCCAAGCTATCCCAATCACTCAAGTAGCACCCAACTCAACTTACCCAAATAAGAAACCTTACTTTGGACCTCACCCTCAATGCAACACCTGTTTTTATCACCATCCATCTACCTTACCTTGTCGACTATGTGCGAATTGTGGACGCTATGGTCATTTGAGCAAGGTTTGCTGCACCTCTGAAAACCAAACCTCACCCCCTACTCAAAACATGATCCAAACATATCAACAACCCGAATACCCCATGTTCCCATATGTTCGAGCTTGTTTCAATTGTGGCGACCCTACCCATTTTAGAAACACGTGCCCTCGATTGGTTAACATCATAAACGCCCAAGCTCAAGCAAACCCAGTTAACCAAACAAATCAAGCAAACCCAGCTCCACCGCCAGCAAGAGGAAGAGTTTACAACATCAACGCCAATCCTGTTGAAGATAATAACGGCCCAAACGAATCACCCAACTAGTTTTCTTCACCAAAAATCAAGATTCAACTCCAACCGCTTAGTTTTTATGTTTTCTTTATGTTATCTCAATCTTCACGTATCTCAATTATAAATTGGAAATTTATCCAAGAATCTTAATGCGAATTACTATTTCAGTTTTTTTTATACTCATTGATTTAACATTCATATCATCATACCTCTCGACGTATCTCAATCTCATCATTCAAAGAAGTTGGGTTGTGTCTCACTTTTACCTAGACTAACCCCTTCATCATAACAAACGAGAGAGGTACTATCATCATTCAAACATGTATACTTTCAGAATTAAGACTCAAGCTTTGGTTGTTGTGTTTGTTTATGTTCTAGAGTCACATAGAACTAATCATAACTTACTGATAAAGCCAATGTAAATTTGACGAGAATATGGTGGATACGCCGCTGGTACTTCCTATATATAAGTATTCTTGCCAAAGGATCAGAGGCATTGTCAGGCAGTTATGAGAGGTTCCATGTAGGTTTAGTGGTAGAAGTTTTGTTTTAGGATATAACCTTATCTTTCCAAACGTATCAAAACTCTGGTGCGTGAGATCATACCTAGTCAATCAACTCTGTTTATCAATATTCCTTATCTTTAGGCATCAAAAATCGATTCCTGTAGCCGGGTATTCAACCCTTACTAGGAACGTTACCGCCTCAAATAAGATTTAAACTCTCACCCTCTTCTAAGTATGTAATTGCCAAAACTACCCTCCTTTTGAGTCTAACATACCACTACTTAAATTTCGGGACGAAATTTCTAAAAGTAGGGGATACTGTAACAAAAAAAATAACGAATTAAAAAAAAAGTGGAGACGCCGGGTTTCGAACCCGGGTCACCCACTAACTTATACACACACCGTCTTCACCACTCCGCCACACGCTCATGTTGTGAAAGAAACTTAAGCAAATAAAACTTAAAGTCTCACCCGCGAACAATCCGATTTCAACCAAAAACTGAAACCTCCATTTTCAAGCATAACCGAAATCAAGTTTCCGTTCAGCGCACAATCTGGTTCCAGTCATTGAAATCTCTAACGGAAACCCAATGAATACATGTGGTAACCGATTGAATTTAATGGTGCGATAAACAGAGATTGAAACCGCCAATCAATCTTCAAACTATCATTAAATTTTCCGATCATCCTGAGCATAACAGACAACTGGGCATCGGTTATAATCAACCCATTGACTCATTTCGAATCAAAGCTGATCAAATCGTATGATTTTAGAAATCGAAACCGAAATGTAATTAATTCGAGTTATACTATATATATCGATGTATTCATCATTTGAGCTCGCGAGTCTATCAAACTTACACTCTCAACACTCTCGCTAACCTCTCTACAAGTCCCTATTCAGCAAGAACTCCTCGCCGGAATTCTCTACAAGTCGCCGGAAAACCGAACCCATTTCATCTCTTTTGCCTTACTCTATAAATAGGACTTCTAGAGCTTCGACAGAAGTCACCCACACTCACCTCAAACTTCCTGAAGATCCTCTGTCGCAAGTTACACGTCGCCGGAAAAGTTTCAGTCACCGGAAATTCGTCGGAAATCACACCTGTTCGGTACAACATCCTTAAAACCTTTCTGTTTAAATTAATTTCGTTAATCAGTAATACTCAATCAACTAATTCAACAAGAATTATTGATTAAACAGTCGAGTTGATTCTCTGGTTTCATAAACTGAAGAAGATGAAGCACTGTTAATATATAAGTTTAATTTAAAACGGATTTTTAAACGGGTTAGACACACAGTCCAGTGGTGGACTGTGTGCAATTTTAAACCACACGTCCCGAGTTCGATTCGTGCACTTAACCGGTTTCCTGTGATAAATCCCAATTTTTTTGAAAGACCCCAGAACACCTTCCAGTTAGTATAGAAGGTTAATAAAAACAAGTATTTTAACCATGTTAGACACACAGTCCAGCGGTGGACTGTGTGCAAAGTTAAACCACAGGTCACGAGTTCGAATCCTGCTTCTGCAACCGGTTCGACATGATTAAAATCCTTTTTAAAATAAATGATTTCTGAATAATCTAAATAGTATATAAGTATAATTAAAAACAGAAATATTTCGGGTTAGACACGTAGCTCAGTTGGTAGAGCTGCGTGCACGCGTACGAGAGGTCTCGGGTTCGAGCCTCACCCAACGCACACATAAGTCACAGTCCGACCGGTCAATGGTCAACGCCCGGTCAACGGTCAAAGTCAAAAAGTCAACATTTTTATATATTTTTTTTATTTATTTAATTTAAAAATAATATTTTTAAAGTTAGAAAATGTCCTTAAACTCACAAAAATAAATCTAGAAATCCTGTTAAGGTTATGAATTAAAAATTATTAATCTCAAATAAAATCCATTTATTTACCGAACCACTATGTTATTATTTAGGTTAGTTCCTCTCGAGGTTAAATCCAAATTCGTGCGCATTCATCATCAATCCAAGAAACGCAACCACTGTGAGTGAATTCTTACAAACTCCCCTTTTTATTCATTTTTGGGGTGTATCATGTGTCGCCTAAATTAATTCGCTTATTCAAACTCGTGCTATACCATTATATGATCTAAACTTAGAATGTAAATATTGTTTGTTGTGATGTATTACATATTGTCAAGTTGTATGCAAATTATTCATTAGGCCCATCAGTTCGTTGAACAACGCGTGCCTCAAAACTCAGTCATTAGGCCCATCAGTTCCTCGTGGGAGACGAGTTGAACAACGCGTGCCTCAAAACAATCATATGTTGTATGTGTGTGCAATATTTAATATTATGTGTTTTGTGAATCAATTTACATCTACATTTACTCATATGTGGTTATGCACTTTATTTTATAATCAATACAATAAACACGTTTAAATGTTTTCATAGGATTCACTCGCCAACTTTTTGTTGACCCAAAAACCATTTTTACACATGATACATGTAGACAGGTGGAAGCAAGGTACACATAGGAAATTGCCTTAGAAGAAAAATAATGAAGTCTTGAAAAATGTATAGAACATGTTGTACTAGTATGATTGATTGTAATGATTCTCCTTTAAATTGTAATAATAAATATGAAACATTATAATAAATGTCATGAGCTTTGATGAAAACCCAATCATGCCCCGATCACCTTTTTTCGCTGCGGGTCGGGGTGTGACACCGAACATGTTCTTACATGTTCTAATAATTATTATCAACTTGTTTAAGTGTCAAAACAGATTTCATAACATATATAATATCATTTTAAGATTTTTCCGAAAAATGTCCTGTTTGACTTTTTAACATCATAACTTTGACCCGTCAATTAGTCTAGCAAACGTGATCTTCAGGAGGTGCCCTTAATAGGGATTAACACCTACTTTATTACAATCACTTAGCCATGTTCATTTCGAACAATGGCTGGACCATAAAGGTCTTAACCGAAAGTCAAAGCGTTTTATGAAAATGCTTGACTTTTGGTTATAAATCCTATAAACGAAAATGCACAAAGAAGGAAAACTTACCAGTGATTCCTAGATGCAAAAGAACTATGTTGGATTGCTTCTTTTAGTTAGGAACTTCCAGAGGAGGGAGAAGAGTGAATGAGAAAGGTGCAAGTTGAAATGGTGAACTTAAGCACCTATATATAGTTGGATAACTCAAAGGAGGTGAAGCCAGATGTTTAGGGGTGTAAGAAGAAGCTTACAAGTGTCCCAAAACGTGGCATAGCAGTTTAGAGAAGCCATGGTTTCGAATTAATGGTTTTGGAGTTTTGCTTAGAGGCCAAACAAAACTTTCTGCAGCAGAGCCTCTCTCGTGCCCCGCGAGAGACTCAGGCCAGGTCTCTCGTGGCCCCGACCGCCCTACGGCCAGTTTCAAACACGTTTAAATGTTTTCAAGTACAAGTACAACATGTTCTATAATAATAAACGTGTTTATTGTATTGATTTGATTGTATGATCTCCTTTAAATTGTAATAATAAATATGAAACATTTTAATAAATGTCTTGAGCTTTGATGAAAACCCAATCATGCCCCGATCACCTTTTTCCGCTGCGGGTCGGGGTGTGACATTGCGATCCCCCAAAGTATGAAGGGACCGAAGGTGTCACTGCTCTCCTCCACTGGTTTGAGGAAATGGAGAACACCTTCCTAAATTGCATTTGTCCCGAGGATCGCAAGGTACGTTACGCAACCGGGAGAGTGTTTGGGGTAGCCCTTACCTGGTGGAACACAGAAAAGGGTAAGAGAGGAGTCGAAGATGCTATGGCCTTAACATGGGAAGAGTTAAGGGAAATAATGACAAGACGCTTCTGTCCAAGAAGCGAAATCAAGAAGTTGGAAGATGAATTCCATTCGTTAAAACAAAAGGAAGGAGATCATACTTCCTACAACAAAAGATTTCTCGAGCTAAACCAAATGATCTCCAACATGTTCACCCCAGTGTACCGCTTGGTTGAACACTACATTCGAGGCCTCCCCTCGAAAATTCGAGACTCGGTTCTAAGCACTTCACCTGCAACACTTGAGGTCGCAATGGAACTAGCTACCGAACTTACCGAGAATCGCATCCGAAACGGTATATTCAAGGAGGAGAAAAAGAAAGCCCCCATTGAGGCCCAAACTTCAAACCATTCTGTCTCCTCTTCGAAGTTTGCTGGTAAGAGGAAGCGAAACAACAGGAACTTTGCTGTCACACAAACAAACCCCCCTATCACTGCTGCACCCATCACCCAAGTTGCCCCCTCAGCTGCACCCTATAAAAAGCCATACTCCGGCCCATACCCAAAATGCAACCTTTGTCAATACCATCACCTTCCCGAACATCCCTGCCAACATTGCACCGGCTGTGGCCGTGCAGGTCACACCATCCAAACCTGTCGCACACTTCAGCGAACGAACCGCAATCGGCCCTCAACCCAAACCCACCATCAGATAGTGGGTCAAGCCCAACAACCTTTACTCCTACCACCTGCCCAACATATAGCCCAATCCTACTACCAACCCAACTACCCCATGATGCAACCCATGCGAGCTTGTTACAACTGTGGAGACCCAAACCACTTTAGAAACACTTGTCCACGCTTGGTGAACATCATCCATGCCCAAGCTCAAACAAATACGGTAAACCAAGCTAACCAAGCTCCTCCACCTGCTAGAGGAAGAGCTTTCAACATCAATGCCAATCAAGCTAGGGCTGACAACAACGTGGTTAACGGTATGTTTCTCATCAATGGTAGTTATGCATCCATGTTATTTGATACTGGCGCGGATAAGAGTTTTGTGTCCTTAGAATTTGAACCCATCCTCAACCAAACTCGTGATAATCTCATGGAATCCATAACGGTGGAAGTTGCTGACGGAAAACCGGTCTCATTAAACTCTATTATACGAAATTGTACCCTCACTCTAAACGATCACGATTTTCCAGTTGACCTCATTCCTATGAAGTTGGGAAGTTTCGACATTATAATCGGTATGGACTGGCTCAGCCAACATCATGCTGAAGTAGTATGCCGCGAAAAGTTCATTCGCATTCCTCTTGCAGACGGTCAAACCCTACGAATCTTTGGAGAAAACCCTTCGAAAGGACTCAAATTGATGTCCTGCCTTCAAACCCAAAAATATCTCCGCAAGAACTATGTCGCATTCCTAACTCACGTCGTCAAGAAGGGAAACAAGGAGAAGAAACTCTAAGATATACCTGTAGTGAAAGAATTCCCACAAGTCTTTCCCGGCGACATCTCAGGACTTCCTCCCATGAGAGAAGTCGAATTTCGCATTGATCTTATACCTGGCGCTACACCAGTCGCAAAATCTCCTTATAGGTTAGCCCCATCCGAAATGCAAGAGCTGGCCAGTCAACTGCAAGAGCTGACTGACAAAGGATTTATACGTCCTAGCTCATCGCCTTGGGGTGCACCTGTTCTTTTTGTGAAGAAGAAAGATGGAACGTTTCGCATGTGTATCGACTACAGAGAACTCAACAAGTTAAAGGTCAAGAACCGCTACCCATTACCTCGCATCGATGACCTTCTGGACCAACTTCAAGGTGCCACCTGTTTTTCAAAAATCGACCTTCGTTCTGGATATCATCAACTCATAGTACATGAAGAGGATGTCCCAAAGACCGCCTTCCGAACTCGATATGGTCATTACGAATTCATGGTCATGCCATTTGGTTTAACCAACGCCCAAGCAGTATTTATGGATTTAATGAATAGGGTATGCAAACCCTACCTCGACCGCTTTGTCATAGTCGTCATCGACGACATCCTCATCTACTCAAAGTCTAAGTCTGATCATGAACGACACCTTCGACTCATCCTTACACTCTTAAGGACAGAAAAGCTGTACGCTAAGTTCTCGAAATGTGAATTTTGGTTAAGGGAAGTACAATTCCTTGGACACGTCGTCAATGACAAGGGAATTCATGTTGATCCCTCAAAAATCAAGGCAGTACAGGAATGGCAAGCGCCACGTACCCCTACCGAAGTAAGATCATTTCTTGGTTTGGCTGGTTACTATCGCCGCTTCATTGCCAATTTCTCCCGTATTCCTGTACCACTCACGGCTTTGACTCATAAAGGAAAACCCTTCATATGGGGACCTAAACAAGAAGGAGCCTTCCAAACCCTTAAGCAAAAGCTTTGTGACGCACCTATCCTCACACTTCCTGAAGGTTGCGATGACTTTGTAGTATATTGCGACGCATCAGGGCAAGGACTAGGTTGTGTATTAATGCAAAGGGGAAAAGTGATAGCCTATGCTTCTAGGCAACTCAAGGTTCATAAGAAGAACTACACCACCCACGACCTGGAACTTGGAGCCGTTGTGTTCGCTCTCAAGATATGGAGACATTACCTCTACGGTACCAAGTGTGAAATATACACTGACCACAAGAGCCTCCAACATATCTTCAATCAAAAGGAGTTGAATATGAGGCAACGAAGATGGGTCGAACTTCTTAACGACTACAACTGTGAAATTCGGTATCATCCTGGCAAGGCAAACGTGGTGGCCGATGCGCTCGGTCGAAAAGGTTATGCGAACTCCATTCGTCTTCTATGTTCGCAAATCATAACCGACATCAAAGATCGAATCCGAGAAGCTCAACATATTTCTGTAACAGAAAACGACGTACGAGATGAGCTGTCATGTGGAGCAGAACTCAAAATCGAAACCAAATCCGACGGCATTCTATACTATCTAAATCGCATATGGATTCCCGATCGCGATAGCCTTCGTGATTTCCTTATGAATGAGGCGCACAAAACACGGTACTCTATACACCCAGAAGCCGACAAGATGTATCAAGACCCACGATACACCTACTGGTGGCCGGGCATGAAAAAGGATATTGTTATTTTCGTTTCCAAGTGCCTTACCTATTCCAAAGTAAAAGCTGAACATCAAAGACCTTCAGGACTTCTAACCCAACCTGAAATACCTGTATGGAAGTGGGAAAACATAACCATGGACTTCATTACCGGGTTACCTCGCACCTCCAGTGGGTATGACACTATATGGGTAATCATTGATCGTCTTACAAAATCAGCTCACTTCATTCCGATTCGCGAGGACTTCAAGAACGAGAAGTTAGCTCGTATCTACATCAGCGAGATCGTAAGCCGTCATGGTGTACCTTTAAGCATCATTTCAGACCGTGATGGTCGTTTCACTTCACGAACATGGCAAGCTGTACAAACCTCATTGGGTACATGATTAGACCTCAGTACCGCTTTTCATCCTCAAACTGATGGACAATCTGAACGCACCATCCAAACTCTTGAAGACATGCTTCGAGCATGTGTCATAGACTTCAAGGGAAATTGGGACTCTCATCTACCATTAGTTGAATTTTCGTACAACAATAGTTACCACTCAAGTATCGGCATGGCTCCTTTTGAAGCTTTATATGGTCGTACGTGCCGATCTCCAGTATGTTGGCACGAAATTGGGGAAGCTCAAATCACCGGCCCAGAATTAATTCAAGAAATAACAGACAAGATCCATCAAATTTGAAACAATCTTCTAGCGGCACAAAGTCGTCAAAAGAGTTATGCAGATAAACGACGAAAGCCCTTGGAGTTTAACATTGGTGATCAAGTACTTTTAAAAGTATCACCGTGGAAGGGAGTAGTTCGTTTTGGCCAGAAGAGCAAGCTAGCACCACGCTACGTAGGACCTTTCAAGATACTCGAAAGAGTAGGACCTGTAGCATACAAGCTTGACCTACCAGAAGAACTCAACAGAATTCATCCCACATTCCACGTATCAAACTTAAAGAAGTGCCTCGCCGATGAAAACCTCCATATTCCCCTAGAAGATATTCAGATCGATGAATCTATGCACTTCATTGAAAGACCAATAGAGATCATGGACTTCGGAGAAAAACGTTTAAGACAGAGTCGTATTCCAATTGTTAGGGTACGCTGGGAGTCGAAATGAGGACCTGAGTTTACTTGGGAACGTGAAGACTCAATGCGCGAAAAATACCCGCATCTTTTTCCTGTTACCACTACTACTTAAATTTCGGGACGAAATTTCTAAAAGTAGGGGATACTGTAACATCCGTCGAAAAACGGGTTTTCAAAACCCGTTTCGTTTATTAATCGAATATTTCAGTTATAATTTTCGTTGCGTATTTAATGTTCATATAAATTTTAAACGATACATAACTAATAAACATTGTTAGAATTTTTAAAACATAATTAATAAAAATAAAGAAATAGTGAATAACAAAATAAATACCGCTGCCGGGTTTCCAACCCGGGTCAGCCGTTTCGTTAAGCAAACAACTTACCACTCCGCCACTTGACTTCTTTGTAGTTATATTGAAACAATTAATACTTAAAATAAAACTCGAAATCAAAACCTGAGTTCAGCGCGCCCAATCCGCAGTCGCCGGAAATACCGACGATTTCGCCAATCACGACCGTTTTCCTTTTACTGAACGCGTGTATTAACTTCGACATCGGTTATAACCGATGTCTAATCCCGCAATCCCAGTCATAACCGCCGGAAAAGTTTTGACCGCGAATCAAGATCAAATTCAGACTCGATTCATCCTGTTTCTTCCCTATAAATTCAAACTCAAGTCTCTGGTAACCTTTTCGCTTAAAATCGCACAATTTATCGAAGTCTTAGCACTCGCAGTAGAACTTCTAAACTCGCCGGACTTTCACCGGAAAACCGAGACTTACACCAAATCGGTAAATTTCTCGACTCTTTCGTTTTCAATCCATTGTTAGACATATACTAACTTCAATCCTTCAACCAGAATCGGTTCCAGACGACGTTGCCGGAAATTCTGCACTCGCCGGAAAATCTCTGGAAATTCTGAAATCACACTGTAAATCGGTACAATCATCTAAACCCCCTGATATCTCTTGTTTAGTCACTTAATTTCACATCTCATTGATCAAAGCTATTAATTGATCCGCTCAGACGGAATTCACAAATCAGAGCCGACGACCCTTGCCGGAGTTCTGAGAAAAACATCCTGTTCGGTACATTCGTTTCCGAAACTCTCTTTATCCATTACATTTCAATCATTTATATGTTAGACGAACGATTTAAGCAAGAACAGTCGGACATCTTTGTCTGTGTCGTTATAAATGAAGAAGACGAAGTCGAAATGAGTATAAGATTAATATAAACTGAATGTTTAACCGGGTTAGACACACAGTCCAGCGGTGGACTGTGTGCAAACATACAATGCACGTCACGAGTTCGAATCTTACAACGTACCGACTTTCAGAATTAAAACCAACCTTTTTAAAACTGAATCAGAACGAGTCACAGCATGTGTATAAGAATAATATAAACCGTAAGTTAAACAGATTAGACACACAGCCCAACTGGTTGGGCTGTGCGCATACGAACCGAAGGACCCGAGTTCGACTCCGGGTCCCTGCAAGCGGTTCGGCCATTTTAAATCATTTTAATATTAACTCAAATAAAATAACAATTAATTAGTATATATATATATATAATTAAAACAGAGAATATTTCGGGTTAGACACGTAGCTCAGTTGGTAGAGCTGCGTGCACGCGTACGAGAGGTCTCGGGTTCGAACCTCACTCAGCGCACACATTACCCACGGTCCGACCGGTCAACGTTCAAAAGTAAAAAAAAAATTTGTTTATTTATTTAATTTAAAAATCAATTAAAAATACTTAAAAATAATATTTTTAAAGTTAGAAAATGACCTTAAACTCACAAAAATAAATCTAAAAATCTTATTAAAAATTGTTAATTAAAAGTATTAGTCTCCAATAAAATCCAATTATTTACCGAACCATTTCGTTATTATTTTAGGTTAGTTCTTCCTCGTCGATCAAATTTCCAAAAACTCGTGCGCATCCAACAACATCAAAAGAACGCACCCAATGTGAGTGAATCTCTACCAATTCTCCGTTTTAATCACATTTTTGGGGTGTATCATGTGTCGCTTAATTATTTATTATATTTAAACACTTGTGCATCCATCATATCCGTGATCAAATGTGTATTCAATATGTATCAATTGTTGTGTGGATTATGTTTAGATTAAAGTTATCATTTTCAGTACATGCACTTCATTAGGCCCATCAGCTCCCCGTGGGAGACGAGTTGAGTACAGGTGCCTCATTCGATCGGCTCCGTTTGATTGAGCCTTGATCTCACATACATCATCATACATTTCATACGATCGGCTCTGTTTGATTGAGCCTTGATCTCACAATACATTATCATTCATGTTATATACTCATTCAAGGTGGTTTGTGATTGTATGTTTATATATGTTTGCTCACATATGAATATTGCACAACTTTTCAATATTAAATACAACAACAAATCAATAACAATGTTTTTAAACAAGGTTCACCCGCCAACTTTTGTTGACCCAAAATTTCCCCCATTTTACACATGATACATGTGATCCAGTTGAGGCAAGAAACACATAAGAGGGCCTAGAAGAATAAATCAGTTTAAGCTTTGGATTGTTTTACTTAGTTTCATTTCCTTGTATTTGTATGAATTTGATTTGAACATTAAGTTGTAATTTGAATTTAATAAATATGAAACATTTTAGTAAACATCATGAGCTTTGGTGATAACCCAATTATGCCCCGACTCTTATTCCGCTGCGGGTCGGGGTGTGACATTGATGACGAATGGAACTTGATAGGAAGTACTAGAAGTTCACCAAACTTTAAAATTCATGTACTTGAACCGTTAGCAATGGAATGTCATATCATTCATTAAATACTTGTTACATTTAGTGTTATAAATTATTGAGCAATCTCGTTCGTCTCACTACGATGATTTCGCCATTGGTTGGGGTGTGACAATCACATATGGGAGAATCATTTGATAAGAAACTTTAATTGAGAAAAAAAAAGAGGGTACAATTGTAAACATTAAATAGTTTTTCTATTATCTCATTTATTATTATCTTTAGCTAATTAGTTAGTCATAAAAACTATCACCTTCTACGCTAAAAGATATCGTCTGCACACATCAAAATTTATCCTATACATTTTGAAAGTTATCCTACATATCTGAAAATTATCCTACATTTTATCCTACATAGCTCGTAACTTATCATACACACCTCATAATTTATCAAATACTATATATATGTGTGTATATATATATATATATATATATATATATATATATATATATATATTAATAATCTATTTAAATTTACCAATATACCCTTACAATAATAGTAAATGAAGCAAAATTAAACATTTTGTTGTTTAATTTTTTTTTTCTTCCTAAAAAATATTCTTCTCGTTTGAACTCTCTAAATTATACAATGATACGTAATAAACACTTGCTTTCTTTTCGATGTTAGTGGTTAATTTTACACTTTAACTAGCATTATATTATATTATATTGAAAAGGGGTAACTTTATAGAATAGTAACCAAGTTTTAAAAGTGTTCCGATTAGGTCACTCAGGTTTCAAAAGTGTTCCAATCAGGTCACTCAACATTCGTTTTTCATTAAAGTTAAGAGTTTTTTATCCATTTTATAGGTAACCGTGGTGATGTAGATTTTTGTTTCTTTTTTACCTTTCATTTGATGCTGACGTCGAGTAGATGACGTGGACTGTAACTTGTTTTTTTTTTATTTTTTAATGTAATTAAAGTGTTTTTATTTTTAATAAATATAATTTCAAATATTAAAATAATCCGACCCCAGCATCTTATGCTCCATTTTTTTCTTAACACATGGAAAAAAGGACATGGTTCGATTTGAATGTTAAGTTATCTAATTGGGATAGAAATGATACGAGTGACCTAATTAGAACACTTTTAAAACTTGGTTACTATTATGTGACATAAACGACCACCATTGATGTCAACAATTCTCGACCTTGATTGGATAGTATGGGCTACACCATCTTTTTTTCGCATAATTTGCATATATACTTTTGGGACTTCATATTAATCAAAGAAAACTATGTGGTCTGGTGGAAAATCTCTTTATTTACTACTATACGCACGTGAGTTCGAAACTGTTTCATCCGATTTTTGTGTCCTTTTTTCCGTGCAAAACACAAAATCATGGTGACCATAGGGGTTCAACCCATATCTCTTTTTTTTAAAAAGCAAAGGTCTAACCAAGTGAGCATGCACCTGTTTGGTTTTATAAGTGAAATCTATTTCATTTAGCTACTAATAACTAAACGACCTTACAATAAAATTATTTAGACTTTTTTAATATCAGTATTTCCATATTATTAAGTAGCGACTTTTTTTGGTGCTTCATGATGTTGTACCCCATGCATGGTGGCTTTTGAAAAAATGATTTTCGCTTCTAATCCAAAGGTTTTAATTTTTTGTATTTTAACCGCTTTGATTTTTTTTTACTCTTAACCCAAGCTTTTCATCTGTTGCACTTTAACCCCAACACTTTTTATTCAACTTTGGTCCCCCATACTTTTCATCACATTTTTTTCATTTATTTTTTCATGTTTGTCAGGCTCGTCACAACACGTTTATTTTTTCTCGTTTGACAGGTTTGTTGTAATGCGTGGTCCTAAATGGACTTAGTTTTTGTTTTCGATATTTTACGTTTCAGTTTAATTTCTCCGCATTAACACGCTGCAACGGGTGTGCGTGGTTCAATGATTTTACGTATGTGTTTTCGTTTGGTGTTATTTTTTTCTTTTGTTTTTACGAATTTTTCTGGTGTTGACGATTGTCGACAGTGATATAACATTAGTGCTACTTGACGTAAGGAATGACTTAATACTAGTTTATCAAATTCCAAAAGGAAATGCAATGACATCTAATACCAATAAAAGAGTCTACTTAATAACACATGTCATTCTCATACTAATAAAAAAGTCTATTTAATGCAACACGACATTTTTTCATTCAATTCACCAATACTACTATTATTATTATTATCATTATTATTAATTGATTAATTAATTAATACAAAACAATAAAAAATTCCTTAACAACTTAATACTAATAAATGTTTTATTATTTCTATAGATATTGATCATTTACTTTTAACTTATCTAAAATATATAATTAGTTATTAGTAACAATTCTACTTATACTAAACAATTTCATATAATGTCAATGTAACAACATCTTGTTATTCTTTAAAAGGATTTTTTTTTTACTATATGGTTAAAACATCTATTAGATAAATATTTATTTTATATTATAATAATAAAAATGGTTAAGAATAAGTTAATCCAATACTTGAAACCCAGTTTACTTCCATGCTTTGAAAACACTTTTAATATTATTAACCTGTGTAATACATGGGTTTAAGGATAGAATACCTTCATAATAATTTTGATGAATGTCTATACTCACTGAAGGTTCTAAATGGACTTATATTTTTAGGCTTGCCAAACCATTGATAATTACTAAAGATCAGTGTTTCAGTGACAATATCAAGAAATATTGATTAAAAGAATGATTTAGTAATGGAACTCGACTACAAGTTCTAATCACTAGGTGATAAGATTATTGAGCCACTCATAATATCCGAAAGTAATACTAGCACTCGAACGTTTATCCTTAGATTTCGTTTAATACTGTCAAATAGAAGGATTCCGTTTAAATTGAAAAGTAGACAGTTTTCTCTCGCCCTATGTTTTGTTATGACGATAAATAAAAGTATAGGCCAATTTCTATGTAAAGTTGGCTTGTTTCTAAAATAATCGGTTTTTACACATGATCAATTATTGCGTTATCTATGGTAAAAAATTCACTTATATGAATTTATGAAGACGGTATAAATTTAAATAATTTATAATTTTATATTCTTAAACCCGTATATTACACAATCTAATAATCTAATAGGAGAATAAAATCTTTAATAAAAATAAGTCTATGCATTTTTTAATCTCAATCCAAAAGGAAACGCAATAACATAAGAGAATAATACATAAAAAGTCGAAGCCCATGCATTTTTCTAATCTCAAGACACTTGTTTTGTCTCTCATCAATTAAACAATTGGGGTGCCAACTACCAAACCCCCTTTCTACCCCTCTCTATCTAACACGATGGACCAACGAGTCCATGACAAAAAGATTACGACAACGCGGTTCAATGTTCAATAATATATTAGTAACTCTAATTAAATATGTTTGTTTTTCATACTTTATTCTTCTTACTTATTATTTTACTAGTAATGCTCCAAAATGTGAACAAAATTTAAGTTTACCAATAGTAACCAAGTACGACCCTCTCTCATTAGTGTGTCGTTACATAATACCATCAACACTTAGGGGGACAGGGGGCCCCGTTAAAAAAACATTCACCTCGCGTGGATGTGTGTGATACATCACCGCCACCTGATACGATAACGCGTGAACTTTAAAACGCATGGCCACTATCACACGTGAAGATTTGTTGGGTCGTGAGGGAAATTGTTAGGTGTGATGAGTGATGGTCATTTCCACTAAAATCCATCATCAGTGATGAAATAAAGCTCGATGATGTGGCGAAAATTGATTGGATGTTGTAAATGATGGAATTCCATCACTTGTAGAACGCCCCTACCCCTTTATCTTCTTAGAACCACACACTCAATGATATTATTTAAAAATCGGTTCTGTAAGATAATCCACATAATTTGTATAAAAATACCAATAGTAATTTATTATTAAAATTGTATAAACGCCTTTAATGTATAAAAAAAATTTACCAATACTAATTAATTATCAAAATTGTATAAACGACTTTAATTATTGAAATACCTTTAAAGTTCGTAACAAAAATGCAATGAACAAAACCCAAATTAACACTGTGTTATAAGTTTTGATAATAAAACAATATATAGAAACCTTAGTAAAAAATGTAAGGATTAAAACCCAGTTGAAAGACACAATGGTCACAACCTTTAACACAATACAAAGAAAATCAAGTAAAAGTGAAAATTTTATTTTATTTTTATATAGTAATATCATACTGATATTAAATATAAAAAACGCTCGTTATTATTATGATTTTTTTAAAACAAATGTCGTATGGAAAATTTTTTAAATTTGATGAGGGGAATTGACATGTGTCTTGCATGTGGAGAGAGAAAGTCAATATATGTAGGTTCCTTTTATGCCCTTTTATTATTTTCTTTTCTATAAAACTAATCTCAACCCTCCAAATTCAAGATCAATGGACTAAAATCCTTCTTACCCTTCTTGTTTATGTAGTCATTTATATTTGATCTTAATCCATTACTCTACATATGATCTTTTAGAGTGATTTTGATCTTAAGGTAATTTTGAATTGTATGTTATTTGATGAACTTGTAGAGTAATTTGGATACATTTGTAGAGTAATTTTGATAATTACCTTATGAGTAAATAATTATGAAAATGCCATCACTATATATTCTAATGTATGGATTAATATATTAGGATGATGTTCTACAATTATTAGATAAAACAATATTAGGAATATAGTTTTATGAACAAACTAGTTTTTTTTATACGTTTAGATTGTTTGAAATAATTTTGGTTATCTGCATTTGTTGCATTAGTGAACAAACAAGATGCATTACAAATGACACTAGTCTCAGGCGACAAAGAAAAAGAAGAAATAGATAGCATATCGGATGATTTGCAAGGATTTTTGTCCTCGAATTGGAGAAGAGGGTGAGAAATTATACCACACTTCATATTATATATATATATATATATGTTGGATAGTTTAAATGAGAAGAAAAATTTTGTAAGAATAAAAAGAATAACTTTTAAACCAATAGAAATTCTCCATTTACTTCATTTAATGTGTGTATTTAATATTATAAAAAATGGCATATACTATAATTGTCATTAATTAGCAAATTAATTAAACTTGTAACTCATTTTTTTAATATACTTTTTCAAGATAAAATAATTTATGGTGAAGGACAATTTTCGACACGTATAGGATAAATTTTAGTATGTGTATGATAAATTTTGAAATGTGTAGGGTAAATTTATATATGTGTAGGGTAAATTTCGATAAGTATTAGATATATGTAGGATAAATTTTGAAATGTGTAGTATAATGTTTTTGTTTTATTAATGATAGATAACATAATTAATGAGGGGAGTTATAAATTATTTAGTGTTTTATTATTATGCCCTTTCTTCTTTTTCTTCTCACATAAAATTTCTTCTTAAATGAATCTTCCCATATATATGTATATATATATTGGGTGAGGTTATTGTGAGAAAATTTAAAAGTATGAGAAGGATAAGAAAGAATCTAAACCATTAGATATTTAATCTAATGGTTGAAATCATAGTGACAATTCTGTAAATAATGTTGACTATTAAACTAACTAATTTTCTAGATTAAGGGTATAAAGGTAAATTTAATATCTTTAAATTAAGAAATTAATATTAATACACATGCAAAGTTCCCCCCTTCTTTTTTAAACATCAATAACTTTTTATGTGTAATTCTTTTTTTTTTAAATTACACCATAATAACGAGTGTTTTTTATCTTTAATATGAGTACCATATTGATATACTTATGTAGAGTTATTTCTGTTTTTATATATTTAGGGTGTTATTTCTATTTTGATTCTGATTAAAGTGTTGACTGGTGTTATATTAGTGTGTTATTTCTGTTATATTCAATGTTAGGGTGTCCTTTATAAGATGTGTGCCTTCAATATAACTGTTGTGGTGTTTTTATGAGTTATGGTATTATTTTTGTTATATTTCTGTTCTTTATAAGATGTATGCCTTAAATATACATGTTGTGGTGTTTTTATGAGTTAGGGTGTTATTTCAAATTCGAAAATCCCTGCAATAACTGCCAAAAATCGGTTGCATAGATTCATTCCATAATTAGAGTTTATTAGTTAAATTACACTTATACCCTTAAACTACCAAAATAAAAAGGGACACATGTCACCTTCATAATCTTTCTTATCCTTTTCACACTTTTAAATTTTCTCACATGAACCTCTACCTATATATATATATATATGGGTTACTTAACTTAGAATTGGCCTTAATGTATCACGCGTATGAGATGACAATATAACATGTGGTTTTGTTTACACCATGCAGATTTATGGATTTATAACATGCGGGTTTTCGTTTTGGTGGATTATAACATGCAGAACTTGCATTGTGTATGCGTCGTATGTTAAGACCAATTGTACAATACACTTATATATATATATATATATATATATATATATATATATATATATATACATATATACACTCGCGCACACACACACACACACACACACACACACACACACACATATATATATATATATATATATATATATATATATGCAAAGGATCCACCAAAAAGTATGTTTTGCTAAGTAGCCCAAGAAAAATTATGATAATAATATGTGGCACTACTTATAAGTAGGAACAAAAAACATTTTCTAACGAAAACTTTTTGTTCCTTATAAGTATGAGTGTGAAGATAACATGTGGCACCCTTAATTGTTTTCTCAAAAATATAACAAAAAAATCCAGTAAAAAAAACATAGAGCAAAAAAATTTAGTATAAAAAATGTAGCACAAAAAAATCCAGTACAAAAAATTTAGCACAAAAATCAAGTACAAAAAATGATATACAACATAGAAACACAACACATTGTTTTAGCTGTCATATTTATATATCAATTGGTTACTCAAATTAAAAATAAAAAGACGCTCGATTTAATAGTGAAAATTTTATAAAAAAATTATATCGTGTAAAAAGTTATGATCGTTTAAAAATGGGGGTGGAATATGTATGTGTCTTACATGCAAAGAGAGAAAGTCAATAAATATGATTTTACAAAGATACCCTTTAACTCCTCTTTTTTCCTACATTTCCATCTTAACCATTGATTTGAAAAATGAAAGGGGAAGATTCATTCTCATTCCACTTAGGTAAAATAATTTTTTATATGATCATACTCATATATATATATATATATAGGGCAATGTTCAATTAATAACCCATAGTTAGTGAGAAAAATTAAAAACTCCTCCTTAATGAATGGAATGAGACTTTTAATGAAGGAGAGACAACATCGAAAAAAAATATAAATTTTAAACATTTCGATATTCTTCATATGTTATTATTTTTTTAAAAAATTGAACCATAAGATTATAAATTTTCTTATCTTTCATTCGGGTATATTCGAGCATCTTTTTCATCAGAAACAAAATATTTAACGTGTTGTACTTTTCCCAGTGCTACTATTATAGTACTGTACCTATGCAAAACTACTTAACCTTAGGTTTTAGGTTTTGGCTTTAATTTAACTTTTAGGGTTAGAGTTTTACGGGTTTAGATTTCGGGTAGTTTTTAGGTTTATTTTTTTGGAGGGGTGGTGGGGGTTGGTCGATTTAGGTTTTCGTAGTGTTACAAATGTATAATACAAATTTACTTTTATTTTTTTTCAAAAAAAAGTTTTATGCTTATTTTAAAAATGCTAGTTTTACAGCCAAAATTTTTAAAAAAAATATTTGGTACGTTTTTTGATCTTTTTTTAGAAGTTTTCGAGTTCTCGTAATAAAATGAGTTTTCTCTTGAACTCTCTCTCTCTCTCTCTCTCTCTCTCTCTCTCTCTCTCTCTCTATATATATATATATATATATATATATATATATATATATATATATATATATATATATATATATATATATATATGTGTGTGAGGATCATGAGAAAACTAAAAAACTAACTAAAAAGCCTAAAAAATACAATTTTTTATAAAAAATCGCTACTTTTATGTATAAAAAAGCTTTTTTTTAAAAAATTGTACTGTACATGTGCATTAATATGCTTAGATTTAGCTTTTGGTTTAGTTTAGCTTTTAGGGTTAGGTTTTTTGGGGGTTTAGGATTAGGTTGTCACACCCCAGATTTCCAACCCGAAATCCATACACCGGTGGGCCCGGGTGGGGAGTATCGTGACGTTAGTTGATAATCATCATAGTCAATTAAACACGGCACAGCGGAAGTCTTGGAGTAAAATTACTATTACAAACCGAATGTTCGAAAATACAAAATACTATACAGGCTCGTAATAGAAGATCCACAGGCGGATCATTAAAATGTACAAGAAAGAATACAAAACAGACTTTGGGCAGATTTAGGATTTGCAAGATCCTCTATCACAACCGAGCACTTCCGGCCTATTTTCGTATTGTACCTGCAGTTTAGTCTTTTGAAAATACGTTAGCTTTCGCTGGTAAATACACCCAACCGCCTCGTTTTAAAAACATTTCAAAAATGTTTTAAGTGTGTATCAGCACAAAATCTTTTATAACTTGGGTTAATTGACCGTCCAACCTTGTTAACAGATTTACATGTTTGTCATACATACAGGGCTCAGTACAAAGACCGAGACACAATTAACGTACACACCACTTTCGACTCACGAAGGAGTCAATTCCTCCCAACCTTGTGGGAATGCATAATTGAGCGTCTATCGGGTATATGCCTACACCCGCGCTAAGGTCGTGGCCATTTCTATTGCAATGAGCCGAAGATATCCAGGACACTGTAGTTAACCCCTGATGTTTAAATTATCAAACAAAACTGACTAAAACAGAATATGCGGATTTATTATCCCCGAACTGGCGTTCGATTGAATCCCATTTCCGAACAAGCGGTAATAATTTACCGTAACCCAAGCCCGTATAGGGGAAATAAGTCGAGAGTATTTACCTGAACTAGTCTTCTTTAATTTTTAATAACTCAGCCGTACACAAAAAGGACTAAGTGCAGATAGCATTTACCAGCAAGTCTCTAGTCTGGATTATGGCATAAACTAATCAATTAAATACTAACGGTCTTATTTAAGTCATAGACTTAGACCGACTAGCATACTTGAGCAAAACGTATGATGCTAGATTAAACGATGATCGGATAGAATGTTGTTTAATCCCAACACGTAGCTTGACTTGTTTAATACGGGTAAACTATATACATTCTAAATTTTGAAACTTAAAAGACAAGGTTAAACCCGTTTCGGTTAATTTCCGTAAAATAGTTACATATACGTAATTGTGCGCATATTAGCGATATCGGGTAACCGGATAAATTATGGACAAGTTCTATATGCCATTATACTTTAAATAAATTAAGATATCAGTAGGATGTCAACTTGTATGCCCATTATGGTTTTAAAACGAAACTATGCCTTATAAGGGCAGTTCGGTAATTATATACCGTATAAAAGGAACTTTAATATAATTTAATGTTATAGTTATTAGTATTCTGTAAAAAATACTTTATTTATGATATAATATCAGTAGGATATCAATTATATGTGTGTTTTACCTTTTATGACCAAACTATGCACCGAATGAGCATTTTGGTCATTTTACACATAGTTTATAAATTATTTGAGATTTTGAGTTTATAACATGTATCTAATGTAAATATGTTTAAAATAAGTAGGTATCAAGTCTTGGTAAATAATATGGTTTAAAACCATATTACGCGCCGAGACGGTGCTTATGTCGTAATATGACGTCTTTAAGTGATGTTTATGAAAGCTGATGTTAAAGTCAGATTAAAATGTTTAAAATATGTTATTTAATATAACATATTAGTAGGTAAATGATTTACCTTGATAAGATTAAAACTATTTTATAAGCCACAGGGGCTAAAATCGTCAATTATCGACATAGTTTAAGGACCTGCTTGAAAACTCAGTTTATAACTTGGTTTAACATCTCAAATAATCCTACTTATAATATTACATCAGTAGAAACTCATATTCAAGTTCATTACTATTTAAAACCTTGCTTTATGCAAAAAGGACATTTTGGTCAAAGATGGCATATTTATGGAACTTGCGCATAAACTTGGATTCTTATTATGATCATGTAATATAACCTCAGAGGGTTATGCTACATTATATTACATTTATAATGCAACTTTAGATCAGTATCTAACTAATCTAAATCGGGTCAGAATCGAAAGTCAAAGCAAAAGTCAAACTTCGCGACTTTCGGTTGCGAACCGACCCTAGAACTGAGATTGACGAGCCGAACATGTTCTTACATGTTCTAATAATTATTATCAACTTGTTTAAGTGTAAAAACAGATTTCATAACATATATAATATCATTTTATGATTTTTCCGAAAAATGTCCCGTTTGAGTTTTTAACATCATAACTTTGACCCGTCAATTAGTCTAGCAAACGTGATCTTCAGGAGGTGCCCTTAATAGGGATTAACACCTACTTTATTACAATCACTTAGCCATGTTCATTTCAAACAATGGCTGGACCATAAAGGTCTTAACCGAAAGTCAAAGCGTTTTATGAAAATGCTTGACTTTTGGTTATAAAGCCTATAAACGAAAATGCACAAAGAAGGAAAACTTACCTGTGATTCCTAGATGCAAAAGAACTATGTTGGATTGCTTCTTTTAGTTAGGAACTTCCAGAGGAGGGAGAAGAGTGAATGAGAAAGGTGCAAGTTGAAATGGTGAACTTAAGCACCTATTTATAGTTGGAGAACTCAAAGGAGGTGAAGCCAGATGTTTAGGGGTGTAAGAAGAAGCTTACAAGTGTCCCAAAACGTGGCATAGCAGTTTAGAGAAGCCATGGTTTCGAATTAATGGTTTTGGAGTTTAGCTTGGAGGCCAAACAAAACTTTCTGCAGCAGAGCCTCTCTCGTGCCCCGCGAGAGACCCAGGCCAGGTCTCTCGCGGCCCGCGACCGCCCTACGGCCAGTTTCAAAATTTGATACTTTTAACCCCTTAACTTTATGAAGCTTCTAGAAGCCTTCTAAAACACCTTTTTGGCAGTTTCAGCCCTCCGTAGCCAATATTTGGCATATCCGGGATTATGCCCGGACATTGTCGACCTCTTGGTTCGATAAAAGGTCACTCAGAGGTATAAATTAACATGTTGACGCTTTTAATCCCTCCATTATCCCACTTTCACATATTTACAAAATTGAACCCTCTCGCCTAACAAATGGCACGTATGAGAGTTAGGACTTCGCAAAGTATCACTCAGAGGCTTATTATAAGCATGTTGATTCCAATATCACTCAAAGGCTAGGCATGTTAACATATCAGTCACTCAGAGGCCAAATTTCAAGCATGTTGACATCGGACCGTCGCTCAGAGGCTCAGTTTAAGCAGGTTGACGCCTTTAGTCCTTATTGGTCTTTAACAGACTATATTTAAAATACAACACGTGTCACTATACTATTAGACACGATTTTACAGGGTGTTACATAGGATTAGGTTTTTGGGTGTGGAGAGGGAGGGGGTTTAGGTTTTTGGGGGTGCGGGTGGGGGATTTAGGTTTTTAGCTTTTTACTGGTACTCATCATCAAATCTTGGCCATTGATTATTTTCATCATCAATTCTTGGCCATTGATTTACATATGTGCTTACACTTGTGTATTGATAATCAAGGGCTAGGACTAGTTCACTAGTGTTCACAACCAAGGCGGTTGTTCACAAAAGAACCTAACCCTATATATATATATATATATATATATATATATATATCTGTATATCTTATATGTCCTTACAAACATTAAAAATAACATATATTTTCATCCAAAGTAAAAAAACAGAGACGATTACAAACTAATGGCAGGTAGACGGGCAACAAGCTGCGTCGCTACCTCGTTTTGAATAGCAAACCCTACCCTATTAAACACAAAATTCTGCCCCTTAACAAGCGCGGTGTTACTACTTACCACATGCTGAACCCGCTTGAGGAACTGCACCGTGTCAGGGACGAGAGAGCCAAATGTATCGATAGCGAACGGGACAAACACGTGATGATTCTTAATGCAAAATTTTTTGTGCTTAGCTACTTTGCCCGCCTCCGCTTTGGTTATCGCCTGGCCCTCCACGAACCCGTGGTCCCATATCCCAACAAGGGGAGACACACCTGTCAAATCGATGCACACGTGTTTCCCTCCTTCCCATCCAAAAACAAGAATGTTAGTGGGCTGTAGGGTAGATCTCCCTTCTAATGGATCGGCCAAGAAGTTCACTGGGGCTTCCTTTTTTGCCGAGTTTCCTGCCCGTTTAAGGAGATCATAAAGCACATCTCGAACTAAATCATGTCGATATTTAAAGCCCTGTAATTCTTTGCAAGCCTTTTGACATACGGGACATGGGTCATCAACCGGGAAAAGGGGTACCATCAGCCGGTACTTGAGGATAGCCCGGTATTCCATAGCTAACATACATTGCCCTAAACCTTCAATGGGAACAAAGGACAGGAAATCCTAAGCATGGGGGGCTCGCAAACACTCAAACACGGCTCGCTGCGCGGGAACAAGGCAAACTTCTCTTCAACTGTCTTGATGATTTCACCATATAAAGAATTCGCCAGAATTTTCTGAGCTTTAAGGGGGCGATGTCTTTAATGTAGAAACCGCCAAGATCAAGATCGGGAAGAGAACTATGCAGAGTGTCCAACGCACCCGTGTAATCAGAGTCCAACAACCCACCACCACATTCATGAAGGATGTGGTCTTGAAGAAACCATGATTGGGTCCTTGAAGCCACAAAAGTGTAGGAATAGGCATTCTCAGCTTAGCAAATCCCAAGACCCCCCAAAATGGATCGGGATGGAAGCTAACCTCCATTGGAGGTCCCTGAAAAAGGCATCCCCACAAACAACAATGTCCTCAATCGCATTCCAAAGCCACTTATCGAAAACAGAGACGACTCCCCTGACATAAGAAGGTTGACGCGTCCTGAGCCCAGATAGTAGTTTAGCAACCCCCATGCATAAACGAAGCAGGAGAAGTTCGCTCTGAGGGTCCCGAAGACGTTTAGGGCATCCCATCAACTCAACCGCTCATTTGTCTCTTTTGAGGGCCAAACCACTAATAAGCACCTCATCTCTCTTGACAGCACTACCCAAGAGTTTCACATCATGCACCGGCCTACCAATCTCTCACGGAAATAAACCCTCTTATGTCTTCACCCAGTCACATGTAGGCCAAAAAAATTCAGTTTTTTTTTATGTTGAGAAGAAGGCCCAAGGAGGGGCCCTCAACTCTGAAGATATCTAAAGCCTTTGCAACCTGAGTAGTATCTCCAATAAGGCTCCCATCATCCAGGTACCAGGCGTGAAAAAGAAGCTTACAACGATCTCTGATTTGGAAGATAAAGGGGTGTAAAACAAGAGCAAAAAGGAGAGGCCCTAAGTGATCCCCCTGCTGAACCTCCATGGAAGACAAAATAATACCATTCCCCACATAAAGCCTAGCTGGTTGCCCAAATCAACCCAATTAGAGATGGATGGACACATTTTCCTTACCTCATTTAAAAGAGCAGTTCTATCCACAAGGTTAAAGCCATTCGAGAAATCGACGATAGGTATAGCCAACGACCCGTCTCGGTGGTGCGCATTTAAGAACCTGTTCGCACTATAAAGAACCGCCTCCGCCCCGTTTGGAATCCCGATCCCAAACTGAAAGTCACCAAGATATTTGGCCATATCCTTCCCCATCCCCTTCACCGCTACGTTGGAGACCACTCTCCGCCAGATCAACCCCATTGCAATAGGCCTAATCCCATTATCGGGCTTGAGAAGGGGCGTAAGGGGAGCAGATGCAACAAACTCCGCCAAACTCATCGGACATCCCCCCGCAAACATAAGTTAACCACAGCTGAAATCGCCTTGAGCAGACTAACTGCAATCACAGACCCTTCCCCCACAGAGGGTGTCCAAAAGGTGTTGAGCCCTCAAACCATCTTTCCCACATGACGTCCATTTAGGGAAAGATTTGATACACCCTAGCATACTGTCGGTCTCCGCTACAAGGTGAGGCTTTAACGGTAAGAAAGCAGGCATGGTAGGGGGTGGCATGCACATGTGTTTATCCTCAAGAGCCTTCATAGTTTTCTTATGAAGTGGTGCGACCCTAGAAGAACAAAGGACCTTAAACGCATCGGTAAAATGACCATCGGCAACCTTATGTAAACACTGCTTGACATTAGAACTCGCATTTCGCTGTTTTTATCAGACATTTTCTTAAAACTCTCCGGACTCTCCTTCATAGGTTGAGCAAACAAAGACTGAATGAGAATGCCAAATCCCATACGGTCACCCCATTGGGCCAACGCCCGCTATATACAGAGACATTGGCCATTTTTCCTGTTACCCGACCTCTTATCCTCGCGGCTGACTGGCGTAAATACACGCAAGGTACAGTGAGGTAATACTAGAAGTCAAATCCATGCATCAACCGAATCAGGCATAGCCACCACATTATTCAAAGTTGTGGTTAAGGCTTGGGCAAACGGGATGCGACAACTAAAAAAAATGCTCTTAACAGTTTTAATGGAAAGAGAAAAAGTTAAAAATATCATATGCCTTACAATATTCATGATTCATTAATAAGAATTTACTATATGATATTTTTAGTTTTGAACACATACACATAAATTTATAATTTTATGTAAGGGTATATATAAAGTTATACGGTTTTAATTGGATTCATATGATATTTTCTATGAAATTTATCCTTCTTATGAAACTTGGTATTTTGTACTCTCATGCAGATACGCATATGTGACACGCCTCGTATTAAATATTATTTAGTTGCTTGCGTATCATCCATGAATACTCGTTACCTCTCAAGTCTCAAATTCTTATTTTCATGTCTTTATCATGCCTTTTAAAAAAGTTATTGTCTTTATCATACCACACAAGAAAATGAATTACCACCATATACCGGTCAAATTAAGGTGCTATACAATATTCGTGATTCATTAATAAGAATTTAGTATATGATATTTTTAGTTTAGAACACATACATATAAATTTATAATTTTATGTGAGGGTATATATAAAGTTATACGGTTTTAATTGGATTCATATGATATTTTCTATGAAATTTATCCTTCTTATGAAACTTGGTATTTTGTACTCTTATGCAGGTACGCATATGTGACACGCCTCGTATTAAATATTATTTAGTTGCTTGCGTATCATCCATGAATACTCGTTACCTCTCAAGTCTCAAATTCTTATTTTCATGTCTTTATCATGCCTTTTAAAAAAGTTATTGTCTTTATCATACCACACAAGAAAATGAATTACCACCATATACCGGTCAAATTAAGGTGCTAGCTATTGCTGGTGACGCCCATTTGGGAGGCCAGGATTTCAATAACCGAATGGTTCATCATTGTGTTCAAGAATTCAAAAGGAAATGGAATAAGGACTTTGTCACACTCTGATCCATAGCGGAAATAGAAGTCGGGGTATAATTGGGTTATCATCAAAGCTCATGACATTTATTAAAATTAAGTTTCATATTTATTAATTTGAAATTTAAGAACAAATATCCAAACACAAAGAAACATACAAGCACAAGAAAACATTGTTCTAAACAAGATATATTTTATTCATCTTCTAAGGCCAGTCCTATGTGTTCCTCTCCTCAGTCTGTCCACCTGTATCATGTGTAAAACAAGAGTTTGGGTCAACAAAAGTTGACGAGTGAATCTAAATTTAACAATTAAACAGTTTAATATATTGGTTGTTTCAATAAAAATGTGCATGGACCATATATGAACTTATGTATATGTAATTAAATCACAAACCACATAATACCAACAATGAACATATGAATATGATGCATGATGTACTTGAGATCATGGCTTAATCAAACAGAGCCGATCTAATGAGGCACCTGATGCTCAATTTGTATCTCACGAGGAACTAATGGGCCTTAAATGAATGATTGCACTGAAATGATAAAAATGTAATCACACATAACAACAACAATTAAACATACACATTAGATCACATAATGGTAGTAGCACACGTATTTGTATAAATAAAATAAATAACAACACATGATACAACCCAAGACGTGAATAAAAAGAGGATTTTATAAGGATTCACTCACAGTGGGTGCGTTTCCTTGGTTTGATGATGTATGCGCACGAGTTTAAGATTTAACCGACGAAGAAAACTAACCTAAATAATAATGCAATAATTCGATAAATAAATAAAAGTTAATATTTTAATTTAATACTTTTTTATTAGATTTTTAGGTTATTTTTATGGTATTTAATACGAATTTTTAAGCTTTAAAACCTTATTTTTAAGTATTTTTAATAAATTTTTTAAAGAAAAAGAAAAGGTTTTTAATTTTAAAAAATACCCTTTTTCTCAGGGTTGACTGGTCAACAACCGGTTCAACTGTTTAATTACTGGCATCGTATGAGGTTTGAACTCGTGACCTCCCGTATACATGCACGCAGCTCTACCAACTGAGCTACGTGTCTAACCCGAAATAATCTTGATTTTAATTGCTCTTATATACTACTTACATTATTTCAGAAATTATTTATTTTAAAAAGATTTAAAATCATCGAACCGTTGTTTACCCCCTGAATCGAACTCGTGACCTTGCTTTCACTTGCAACCAGCCCTACCAACTGGGCTGGGTGTCTAACCCGTAAATGTTTGGAATTATAATACTTTTATTAACTTGTTGACAGATGCACAGACTTCCTAAAAAAAACTGAGTTTTTATTCAGAGATAACGGTCACTCGCAAGGCTCGAACCCGGGTCTTGTGATTCACGTGCACACAGTCCATCCACTGGACTATGTGTCTAACCCGGTTTTATAACCGGTTTTATTTCTACTTATACACTACAAGCACTTCATCTTCTTCATTAAATTAAACCCGGAACACATACCCGACTGATAACCCTTTTATACTGATTTGATTAACTGTTTATATAACAACTAAACATTATACACAAGATAATAAGAAGGTTTAGATGCTTGTACCGAATCGGGGGAGTGTTAAACTTTCCGGTTGATTTCCGGTATTGAACAGGAATTTCCGGCGATGAGTTGACTGAATCAGAGGGGTTCTCGCAGAGAGTTTTAAGTGATGAATGGATGTGAGCGAGTCCATTTGAGTGAAATGATTGGTATTTATAGGGTAACAAAGAACTGTCATTCTTTCGGTTTCAGATCTGAGTTTTTATGTTCAATGATTTGTTTCGGTTATGAATGATGTGATTCCGAGTTGAAGATGAAACTGATAATTGATTTTCGTTACACATGATTAAGCAAGAGAAGGCAATCAATTTGCTTGATTGCACTGATGAAGCTCTCGGCGGTTACCGGTGTTGAATTGCAGGTTTAAGTTTGTCTCAAAATAAAATATAATTGCTTTCATATTTAGCACAAGTGTGTGTGCAGTGTAGTGGTGTTTTGGTGTGTGGAGTTGTGGGGGTATCCGGGTTCGAATCCCGGCTACTCCTTTTGTTTTTATTCTTTAATTTTTTTATATAAAGGTTTAATTAATTTATTCTTTTATTGATTGCTATTTTAACTATGTAATTTATTTTATTAATCATGAATAATAAAATAGATTAATAAATGCGTAACGAACTATTAAATAAATACTAAAATTTCAAACAGAGCGGGTTTTGAAACCCGTTTTTACATGAATGTTACAGACTTGACAAAGAACACAAAAGCATTAGGGAGGTTGAGAAGTGCGTGTGAGAACGCTATATGAAATCTTTCATCCACTACTCAGACGTCAATCGAAATAGATTGTTTGCACGAAGGGATTAATTTTTCTATGAAAATCACTCGAGCTAAGTTTGAAGCATTGAACATGGATTCAAAAAGTGCATTCAGGCTGTGAAGGAATGTTTATCTGATGCAAATATTGAGAAATCAAGTGCGGATGAGATTATTCTTGTTGGTGGCTCCACTAGGATACCTAAGGTCCAGTCTATGTTGCAAGAATTTTTCGATGGGAAGGAGTTATGCAAGAGCGTGAATCCTGATGAAGTTGTTGCATATGGTGCGACAGTTACGGCTACAAACTTAACTCTAAGCAGTCAAAGTGTTCCAATGTGGTGTATATGGGTCACTCCTTTGTCACCAGGGATAGAGGTAGAAGGCGAAAAAATGAGTGTTGTGATCTCAAGGAACACTCCAATACCTACAAAAAAGTCCAAATTATATTCCACATCTGATGATAATCAATCTTCCATGTATATCAAGGTGTTTCAAGGTGAAAGTTCCACATCTACTAGTAACCATTTATTGGGACATTTCAATATTTATGGAATACCATATGCTCCGAAAGGAGAACAAGATGTCAAAATAAGCTTGAAAATTGATGCCAATGGCATCCTCACAGTTACCGCTGAGATATTATCCACTGGTGAGAAGAACAAGTTCGTAATTACCTATGAAACAGAAGACTCTCCAAGGAAGACATTGAAAAGATGGTAAAAGATGCTGAGATGTACAAACATAAGGACGAAGAATTTAAGAAGAGGGCCGATGCACACAATGAATTAGAGGATTTCATATACGAGATGGACAATAGTGTCAAAAAACTAAAAATCAAGAAAAAGACTTTTGGCCAGAGTTTGAAGAAAATGGAGAATGCCATAGCTGAGACAACTGAGTGGCTCAAGAACAACCAAGGTGCACCGCACATGAAGGAAGTCCTACAGTATGCTTGCATCTGACGACATTCTGTTGTTTGGGTTTTATATAAGTATGAATTTTATCTTTTTTTTTGCTTATTATTTGGGATGATTTTAATTTACAGTTTGATATATGTATTTATGTTGTTTGGATTTAATGTATGTATGCATGTATTTCATCTTTGTTTTGCTTATTACTATTATTATATGTTTGGTCAGTGAGATTGTTTGCTCAGATAGTTTATTGAGTTTGCTATACTTTTATATTGCCACACTGAATTTGATATTTGTTTGGATGTTATTACACAAACTTTTTTTTTGGGTGAATGAGCTTACGCCCGGTAAAATATAAGATCAATTGTTACATGAACTTGACATTGTTGAAATGCTATAAACTCAATTTATATTAATGTATGTGTTAATAGTTGTTAGAACATTGATCAGGCATACTTTTCTTTCATATACATCAGGTTACCTTACCTGGCTATTTGGAAGACATGGAAGAGCATTCGAGAAATAATGGAGAAGTATTGTATTGGTTAATGTAATTAAGTTTTTCATTTAGTATATTCTAATGAATTTAGTAGTTATAAGTGAGTCAAGTGACACATCAGACTTACTTGAGTTGTGGTTAACAATATGAATTCTTACCCACCATCAATCTCAGATTGCTTTAGAAAGAGATTTTTCTCAATCCACAAAGCTTCTTAATTATCTTCTCCAATTCCATACAGCAAGGAAACTCCACATAAATTTCTTTGCAGCTAAGGATAATAATGCATATGTATAACCAATCACATATGTATAGGTATACCCTTTTTCGTTTTGTTTTAACAATCTTGCTTTTTAATCAGTGAACTTTGCCATCTACTTTGTGCTTTATGGAATAAATCCAATGACATCGTTCCAATGTTTTTAAAGACCCTAAGCGAACTACGAATACACATGTCGGTATCGGTTCGGTTCGTTAGGTACCAATATGGTACCGACACTCGATATATCTTATGACCAAAAAAAAAAGAAAATACTTTAATATAAATACAAGAAAAACCATAAAACTGAATACGGGACCGGTACTGATGTCGTTCGGTTGGTATGTATTCAGTTTATGAAGTATCAGACTCGTGCGAATAGAACTTTGATCGAATCCTTAATAATCAGAATTTTATAAAACGTTATATTATGTTAATAAAAAACAAAAAAAGGGTAATCGAATTAAAAGTTAAAATCAAATATGTTTGAGGTTAAAGTAAATATATTAATAAAGTATTATAATACTAAAATAATAAAATTTATTTAAAAATTATATATTATAAATTTTATAAAAATGAAATCACTATTCATGGAAGGTTATAAATTATATGTGTATATATATATGTATATATAATAGTAGTATGACGCTCTCAAGCTCAGCTGCAAAGATCCGTTTGGTATCAATACAGATCGTTACACTATTAATACATCGACACGTGGTTTACATTTATACAAAATAATAAAAACGGATACTGTTAATGATTCTGAATATTCTTTTGCCAAGCTATATTGGGCTTCATGGCTTGAAGTTAACATTCAATCACCCTAATACATAATAGTGCATAAGCAACTTAAATTAGTAGTGATAAAATCACCCTAATACATAATAGTACATAAGCAAATGATTGATAGAACATAGCCAAATTGAATTATAAACTTTTATAATTTCATGACAGCATGACTTCATCTTGTGGTAATAGTAACCGGTTTTGAAAATTTTATTAAGGCATCATTTATGGGCGATGATCTCGGCTGTCACCAAGCAACCTTATAATATGTAGGTGTTAATCTTGATTGTAAAAGGGTTAAATAGTTAAATCGTGCAAGTTAAATGGGATAATGTGTTAGAAAAGATAATAAAATTGGCTGGAAGATTTGTTTTGATTTGATTTTGTTTGCTAGTGATTAAGGGGGCTGTTTGTTTAGATTTTAATGGGGATTTTAATGGTTCAGACCTTTTACTGGTTCAACACTTAATAATTCAGATTGTTTGTTTCACGAACAGCTGAATGGTTAAGACATTTTCCGCTGAGTGATTAACCATTATACTGAATCTGAATAGTGAAGATCTTTTATCTGAATTGGTTAGACATTTGTCTCTAAACGGTTAAGCATTATATCAACTTTTAATGGTTTACATCTCTTGCCGGTTCAACACTTACCCATTCAAAAACAGTGGCGGATCCAGGAATGTTATCTGTCGGATTTCTTTTGGTAGATTCTCACTATTTTTTCCAAGTCATACAAGGTTTCCACTATTTTTTTTTTTTCCAAACCGAAAATTTTTATGAAAACCCTCAAAACACCCCTGAATCTGGTCCTGTTCAAAAGTTGCCACACACAGCCCCTGGCTTCTTTAATTATTAATAGTTGTTTGCGTGTCATCCACGTTTACTTGTTACCATCAAATTCTTGTTTTTACGTGTACCAGCTTTATCATACGACAAAATAAAAACGAAGCGCCCTTGTGCCAATCAAATCAACTAACGCCATTTCATCAGACGACTTGTAGTTGACTTAAAACTCCTTGAACTTAGTATTTCTTTTCCTAGAAGATAACTTACAGTATAAATAGAAGACAAACGAACAAAAACTTCAATTCATTTAACCATTTCGAGTATAATGGAAGGAAGAGTTAACCAAGCTCAGGCAATAGGCATTGATCTCGGAACAGTGTACTCCTGTGTTGGAGTTTGGAAGCAAGACCATATTGAAATCGTACCCAATGACCAAGGCAACCGAACAACACCATCTTCTGTTGCCTTCGTTGATGATCAACGGCTCATTGGTGATGGCTCCAAGAACCAGGCGACCATGAACCCTGCCAACACAATATTTGGTAATCTTGCTTACTTTATTTGATCCTTGTTTCTAGTTAATAGTTATTGCTTTTCTTGATGAACTACCTTGAGACGTTTTCAACAGGGAAAAACCCTGCCAAGAGTTTTCGATCTTGTTACAAACTAATCTTTTGAAGCAAGAAACCTTGGACTTTTGGTTTGTATATGCTTGCATCTCAACGATTAGTCGATTACTTAACCAAATGAAAGTTACTGTGATCGCATTTTCGGTCACAAATAGCCCTTTACAAACTTTGTGACAGGAGACCCTTTTCCACTGATTTAGGGACCGTTCTTACAGTCGCAAAACTAACGACCAGGTCGGCGTACAAGTCTTATTTTTTTATGCCAGTAAGGGTGAGATAGAAAATCGATTAACCGAACTAAAACCAAATTAAAAAACCGAATTAACCAAAAAAATACAAAAAACTGACAGTTTGATTTTGTATTTCTAAAGCCGAAGTTTAAGGTTCTTTGGTTTTGTAGTTTTGAAAAACCCAAAAAATAAAAATAAACCGAACAAGTCGGAAGAACCAAAAAGGCCTTTTGCTTGTTAAAGTTTGTAATTGAATTTAGAGATTATTATTATTATTATTATTATTATTATCATTGTTATTATTGTTATTGTTGTTGTACAACGGCATGTGGAGAAGGGCTTAAGACTTTGAAGTTTCAAGGTCTTTGGTTCGATTCCTGGTAGGAGCAAAAATGCTCTCCGGATTGGTGACAGGAGTTTTCCCGGAATATTCGGGTTTTCTTTGAAACTGGGTGTCAACCTTAAGCGTCAAAATGGACGGTTGCAATTATGTCAGAGGTTGAGGGTATATGATCAAGAGGCAGGCAGTGTCACTGAGCCCAAAAAAATCGCCGTTAAAAAAAAGTAATTTATTAGTAATTTAGGAATGGTGTAGCCCAAACTATTTTGGCCCAAAATGTGTAATAATCAACTAATTAAATACCTAACAAAAACATTTAGTTCCAAGTCAAAAAATTTCAAGCCCAAATGGACTGAAACTGAACCAAAAACCGACTGTGAAAACTCAAAAAAACCAAAACTTTATGTTTTCAAACACCCAGGTTGCGACCGCAGTTTTGCGCCGGGTTTCGTATCACAAAGCAGTCACAAATTTTGCTTACATTTTCTTTTAATAAATTTTGGCTCCTCCAAAAGATTTTTATCTTTTAATATTTGAATTTTGTATATTGAGATCGACAAAATACAATTCCAGATATTTGTTTTTCACTCCAGCTGGTTTTCCAGTTACTTGATGGTTTTTGGGCTTGAAAGTGTTGCCATCTTTATCTTCATTGATTTTCATACCAAAATTGACTTTTCAAGTTCAAAGATAAATATTATTTTAACTACATTTAACAAGTCATGAATATTAAAAAGGAAATAAACTGTAGATTTAAAAACTGAAAAGATAGACGTGTATTTTAGTAAGTTACGAGATTTTATTTAACTTTGTCATCGTTGTCGTTGTTGTCATCTCCATACTCTAAATTATGTAGAAAGCTAAGGTGAACCCCAAAACTGAGAGTTCACCTTTTATTTGATGTAATATTAATTTGTAGATCACTTTTTAAAGGCTAATTTGCATGTCACTTGGATTATGAGCATGAATGGATGCACCGAAACCTATTCCACACATTTTAGTAGGGAACTTAATTAGATCTTTTGTTGATATGTGTTTCTTGGTGATTTTTTTCAGATGCAAAGCGGCTGATTGGAAGGAGATTCAGTGACTCAAAAGTGCAAGCTGACATGAAATTGTGGCCTTTTAAAGTCATCAAAGGTCCTGATGACACACCAAAAATTGTTGTCTCATATAAAGGTCGAGAACAGGGATTTTCAGCCGAAGAAATTTCAGCGATGATTCTAGGCAAGATGAGAGAAACTGCTGAGGCGTACGTAGGAAATGATGTGAAAGATGCTGTGGTGACTGTCCCCGCATACTTTAATGATTCACAACGTCAAGCAACAAAGGATGCAGGTACCATTGCAGGATTAAACATCATTCGCATCATCAATGAGCCTACAGCAGCTGCAATTGCCTATGGTTTGGATAACAAGGCTAGTATTACAAAGGAGATAAATGCGCTCATCTTTGATATTGGTGGTGGTATTTTTGATGTCTCACTTGTGACCATTGAGAAAGGAGGTAATTTTAAGGTGCGAGCTGTTGCTGGTGACACCCATTTGGGAGGCCAGGATTTTGATAACCGTATGGTTGAGCATTGTGTTCTAGAATTCAAGAGGACAAAGAATAAGGACTTGACCAAGAACATAAAAGCACTAGGGAGGTTGAGAAGTGCATGTGAGAAAGCTAAAAGAAATCTTTCCACCAACCCCGAGACGTTAATCCATATAGATTGCTTGCATGAAGGGATTGATTTTTCTATGAAGTTTACTCGAGCTAAGTTTGAAAAGTTAAACATGGATTTGTTCAAAAAGTGCATTCAGACTGTCAAGGAATGTTTATCTGATGCAAACATCGAGAAATCATGTGTAGATGAGATTATTCTTGTTGGTGGCTCCACTAGGATACCTAAGGTCCGGTCTATGTTGCAAGATTATTTTTATGGGAAGGAGCTATGCATGACCCTGAATGCTGATGAAGCCGTTGCATATGGTGCGACAATAGTGGCTACAAACTTAACTCGGGGTCAAAGTGTTCAAAATTTGGTGTTATATGACGTCACTCCTTTGTCACTTGGGATAGAGGTAGAAGGCGAAAAAATGAGTGTTGTGATCACAAGGAACACTCCAATACCTACAAAGAAGTCCAAATTTTTTGTCACATCTGATGATAATCAATCTTCTATGTATATCAAGGTGTTCCAAGGTGAAAGTTCCACATCTACTAGTAACCATTTCTTGGGAAATTTCAATATTTATGGAATACCGTATGCTCCCAGAGGATTTCAAGAAATTAAAGTATGCTTTGAAATTGATTCCAACGGCATCCTCACAGTTACCGCTGAGATATCATCTACTGGTGAGAAGAACAAACTCGTAATTACCAATGAAAACAGAAGACTCTCCAAGGAAGACATTGAAAAGATGGTAAAAGATGTTGAGATATACAAACATGAGGACCAAGAATTTAAGAAGAGGGCCGATGCATACAATGATTTAGAGAATTTGGTATACGACATGGAAAATATGCTCAAAGAGCTCAAAATCAAGAAAAAGACTTTTAGCCAGAGTATGAAGAAAATGGAGAATGCCATAACTAAGACAACAGAGTGGCTCAAGGACAACCAAGGTGCACCTGTTCATGAGGTTCATCGCATGAAGAAAGCCCTAGAGTCTGCTTGCATC